>OU343216.1:138442143-138466777 GCA_910596185.1 Chrysanthemum makinoi
GTATTTTGACGCTTTAGCACAAATCTTTTGAGGTAAATCAAATATGACACTATATTCCTTTTTAACTTTTCAAGTTTTGTTCATATTTTGAGATTGACACTTCAAAGACACATTTTTCATCATCCGGTTGCTCAACTTTTTAGATTAAGAGCTTTGGATGCAGCGGTGATGGAGTGTTTTGCCAAGCGAGTTCACGAGTGTAACAATCTTTTTGACACCAATTGAAACGACGTTTTGCATTTGAAAGCACGTTTAACAATCGGCATTTTCAACTTTTAAAAATGTGATTTGAGACAGTTTCCGTATTCTCAATATTTGCACATGAATCAACAAAATCGCCGAGAGATATAATCAAATGCATATGCAAGAATGTAATAACACAAACATTATTGATATAGCCACAGATAACATCTTCCAAGAGTCGATCAACATCTCTTCAACATTCTTTTTACGTTTAGTATTTGAAATCGATGTTTCATTTGTTCAAAACTCTTTTCATAAGTCCAAGTTCCTTATGAAAATCCCTTTCCCAATATATTGCATAGTTTTTCAAATTTAGGACATAATGGTAAAATTCTTTCTGAAAAATATATCTTTGGGCTCGCGTTGAGCGATTGAAAATGTTCAACTTTTTATTCAGAATTGATTTCAATTTCCCGTTCCAAAAGTTTGATGTCCGATAAGAATGTTTCAAAATATTTTATAAACCGTCCTTGTTAGGCTAATGGCTTTATTTCATGAGTGAATGTAAATGACCATTAATTTATGCATAGTGGAAATGGGACCCTCATTAGAAGACTCGAGAGTAGGTGTGATAACCCAGCGTGTGTTAGAAAAATCCTGTGTGTGACGAAAGTACTTGGCTTTTGAATAGTTAAATGGTTTGTTATAAACAACATTTTCCAATTTTGACCGACTCTGGTCTTCCGCATCTAATTCCTCTTGACGATTGTATTCAACAACACTCATAATTGAATCATCAATTCTATGTTACGACTCTAAACTTCAGGGATTTGGTTTGAATGCTCTATTTGAAAACTTTGGTTTGTAATCAGCAAGATTAGGTCCATATCCATTTGGATTTGGTTTAAAAGTAAACTTTTGAATGGTTGTGATTGACTCACCATGTTTATAAAAAACATTTCGAAACTCTTTGATTTTGTTTTGTAAGTAGACAATTTCTTCAAGATAGTCATCTATTCGTTTCGTTGAATGCTTTTTGTACTCACAGAACTGTTTTTGACAATTTTGTAGGATATTGGATTTCACATACACGTCATAACATTAACACTTTAGGCGTATAGATGATTTAAGAGAGAGAGAAAGTGGGATATTCTAGAGAGAGAAACTCATGTGATGTTAGATTACCAAAGAACATCCAACCCTCTACCTTGCAAGGTAGAGGGTATTTATAGGTACAAACTAAGCGACCTCTGACGGCCTGTGAATCAGGGATACAATGGGTAAAGACCCGTCCTTCCTCCACGGTGTAGCACTAAACTAAATAATTAACTAAATGACTAGTAAATAACGTAATGTCTATGAGCTACTTATGCTAAATAATATTTGGGGTGACGATAAGTTACTAAGGAATTTTCTAATTCCTAACAATCTCCCCCTAAGAAAGGTCACCCCATGTTTTACATTTAGATTCCTAGCATTCTAATTTAATCTTCAGTCTTGAGCTCGCAGACTTTTCTTCTTCAAAGTACTCAACATATATGATTACGTGATGATTCCATCATTGTTCAACTAAGATGTATATTTCGTGGAGGTTATGATCTGATCCACCATTGATGACCCTTTGGCATAACTAGAGATCATCAGCAACTATAGATCTCAGTATCACCAATTGTTGTGTTGCCAGCATATGATGTTGTGATATATGGACCAACATGCACACATTCGGATCATGATTTTTCTTATCAGAGTAGCGGAAGCTTTCGTTGATTCATGATATTGGCAGCAGTAGCGAAGCATGGAGTTAGAATATCAGAGTCATTGATGCACTAATCATGATTTCTTTGAGATGAATGTGTTAGGTGAGCATGCGGCTATGGATTGACCGCTTCATTTGATCATTTGCAAACGTCGGGATGTACTGCATAAGACAGTTAGCAATAAAGCGCGCGAAAGTTCTTTGTCACTTTCCATGAATTGAGAATGGGTACACGGCCCACGTTCCCCGTTGATCAGTACAAGTACTGCGTGATAGGTAATTCCGAAGAATTTCCTTGACAGGGTTTGAGCTGCTCTAGTGTTCTCAAACCGGAACGTCTCAAAGAAGACAACACGGAGTGAGTGAACCAGTGAAGTTACGTCACGATTGATGAAAAGAGATTTGAAAAACAATCGTGTAATGCTCAATAGAAATTGTTTTTGCAATATAACGAATGTTTTAATGAAAATCAATTATCAATCATAAAACACCTTTTGATTTGAAAAATTAGTACACGGTCGACGTGCTAATGAAAAGAGTTTTAAAGCACAAAGACCGGTTTTTCAAAGGTATCCGTCAATCCATAACCTGAACCAGGATTGATTCAAAAGATTGATTCGCCCCATTGTTTCTGTTCAGTTGTCACATGGTTGATCTGTATAATAGATCTCACATGCCACCTACCAGGAGCTTGTTAGATGTCTGCTCCAGAAGGCTTTCCATCTTCACAGTGAATATGTAAACACATCACTCAGATGTTCTGGCAATACCACAAGGATAATGCATAGGACTCAAGATATAATCTCTCTTTTCACATTGTGTGAAACAGAGAGTCTTCATTGAAAGTGTCCTATTGAGATTTATTGATGATCTCGTGGCACTAGACTCAATTTGTGCATATTTGGATCCTATATCGGAGACTAGGGAGAGGGTCTCCTCCTTCAATATCAATAATCTCTTAATAGAAAGTCGATAGATAATGTCGGTTCCCCGTGAGAATGAAACAAGTCCTTTTAAGAGGAACTTGAGTGGTTTGGAAAGTTGAAGTGCAGTGCGTCACTGGGTCCATGACGTCTTGTCTTCAATACCGATGTTACCATCAGTAGCATATGAATTGAACCCGGTTTCTGCCCTAAGGTTGAATAAATGGAGGGCTATTTGTTTTCACCCTTTTCTCATTCAATTCTTTTTAATTCTTCAACCCCTTCAGTGCTTTCCGAGACTTCATAGCTAGAATCTTGTTGGGTTTATTCCAGTACTAGCTCAGTCTCAGTCCGCACTCTTCCCATATCTCATTTTTCTCCTTTTATCATCATACCTAAGAACTCTACACTAACTAGTGGATAGTCCATGGGTAGATCCCTCCGGTTCTGGCAGATCATGGGAACACATACCTAACCTTATCGTCCTTATATCACCATACATAATGTAAAGTTGGTCTGTCTTTTTGGTATTGTTCATCTGTCATAGGGAACCGATTGAAAACCATTTGAAAATCAATCCAGATACTTGTGATATATTATCAAAGCATTTTGTACCTGAATTGTTTTTGATATTTTAGAATAAGAGCTCCCCCTCAACATGTGCATCAAATGTTTGAAATCGTTTTGCACACGGAGGCAAGAAGAAGAAATTACTTCTTTGATTACCATTTTTCTAAAAGATATCACCATCACTTCATTGATCAAATCAAGTAGATATAGCATTTCGGGAAGGATGCGGTTTTGATTTTGCTCCCCCTCAATATGTGCCTCGAGATTTGAAAAGAGTTTTGCACATACTAGAAGGAAGTTCAATGAAGTACAGCCATGATCACCAAACATTTAGAAATCATTAAACACACAATCAAGGTACTTTATGTAATAGCATGAAAAATTTTGTACCATGAAGGTTTGGATTTGTTTTAAAATGCTCCCCTTAATGAATGCTTCGAGATTTGAAATTTTTTTAGCACATATTAGAGAGCAGTATGCACTTAAAATGGTCATCTTTTAACATCTTTCATATTATATACATTTTCTCCCCGATCAAAAATTTCAAATCCTTGAGATTTGGATCTCAAGTGATTTAAATATGTATGAGACAAAACATTTGTTGGAGAAAAATGTGTTCAATTTTATATGATTAGAAGTGAACAAACTGTTGAAGTTTCCCTTTTTTTCACATAAAGGGAAACCACAGGACATACCCTACCACTATTACATGCATAATAGTTGTTCATAGTTTGTACATCACAGTTTACACATAAATAATACAAGACAGAAATGACATCCGGAAAATATCTTCATTCAGTCCTTTGAAGAAGCTTGTAATGACCTGCCCGAAGTCTTCCACCCATAAAGCTTTCAAGGTTTACGATAGATCATTCGGTCTTCAATCTTCGTTTGATTGCACAATGAACTCATCACACCTCTTCACATCTTCATTAGACCAGAATTTCGTTTTGTCCCTCGGCTTCATTTTAATTTTGATGTCTTTCACTCTGTAGTTTAGTTCTTCTTCGACCATTTTGAGTTTTCCATCACTGAATTTGTATAGCTCACATAATCTCATTAACATCCTTGAACCATATCTGTCCAGTTAAAGATGGACTGCTCTGGGGGTTTCAATCACTTTATATTCGTGATGAAATTCATGTCCACTGGCTTCCCAATTTGGTCTTGTGAGATTGACTCGAGTCTGGTAGCTTTCTATTCCCAATTGAAAATCTCCAACTCTTAGTCGAATGACCAAGACTCTGATCCATGATTGACAGAAGCAGAGAGCCTTCTTCTCGGCGAGCGGAAGATGGTCAAGGTATCTTTGGAGGTTCAGAAGATAGAGATCTTCAAAGTCATTAGGCATCAGATGTTTGAAGTCGTTTTCTTCTATGATGTGCTCTTTCAAGTCAGCTATTCGAAGAACAATCTTCTTCAGGTAGTCATACCCGTAGATAGGGAAGATCTCTATACCAATAACACTAAGAATACGCAGCCGGATCGAACTGCTATGCGTCGCTTCTTGGCACTATGTCTTTCGATGTAGAATTCCTTCTTCTTGAACCACCAATGTGATATCCCATATGAAGCTGCAGTGTCATATTGATTCTCTTTCTGCCCAGATTGATCGGAACCATCTTCGAGACCTTGATCGTGTAGGTAGCTGCCTTCATCTTTGAATTGATAGAGCAGGTCTTCTTCAGAGGTGTGTCCACATAGATAGTTCAGATCATGGTTAAAGAAGAATTATGACTGAATGGTCATAAATCAAGGTTCACCGCGGGGAAGAGGGTTGTACACATCAAACCTATGGATCGTTCACCAATTGATCATTCAACATTATATAGCATTCCTCCATTTGATATTGAAGCTGATTAGCATCCGAGTGGAAGACTTTGACTATTTCAAAGCTTGGACCTTCAAGATCTTTAAGGGTGATGGATGTAATTTCCTTCTTCTCACAAAACCACTTTATAAAGCTCCCCATATCTCTTGTGAAGTGAAGAAGAGAGTCTTGATGGATCTTCATAGTTGGAAATGATAGTGAAGCCCAATTGTTTGCTGGATTTGTTGACTGACTCGGGAATAAACCATGAGGGCTCGAGAGTTTGTGGTCTTCTCAGAGAGCCAACTTCGAATGGTGTCCTTTGAAGGTGCAGCTCTGGATGGATTAGATGGTTGCACCGACATATAAGTATCAAACCAATCATCTTCAGTTGACTTGGGAATGAACACGGTGGATGCATCATCTTCATCTGATTCTAACTCTGCTATGACAAGCGATTCTTCATTAACAACTTGATCTTCAGGGTAGAGGAGATGTAGAGCGTGAACCTTGAGTCAACCGTGGACAAAGACTTGCAGATTTCTTTTGCGTTCTTGATTTTCGATGAACTGGGTGATTGGCCGGCTTTGGTGGTGATGATGGTGGTTGTGGTGGAAGTGTGGATGTTGTTTTAGAAGATCCACCAACTCCAGATGTTCCAGACCCCCAATTGGAGGTGGATGAGGAGGAGGATCTTTATGACCTTTGCGCAATGTTTCCACACTACGGTTCTTTTTCTTCTTAGCTTTTCTTTCTCCGGCGTCTATCAAGAAGCTGTACATGATTGTCGTACTTAATTGATTCTTGAGAGCCTCATAAAGCTTCTTATGGACCTCATATTATCTTGCCAGCTTCAAACATCTTATCGAAGGTCAGCTCTCATATCAGTAATAGGAAGATCCTTGAATCGTCTAAGTAGAGGAGCCTCCATTGCCCATTCCACAGCATCTTTAACTTCGCCTTCAATGGCGTCTGCCACCCCTTCATCAAAGTTGAGGTGCTCCGGCCTATAAACACGATCCACAAGGGAATCTACGGATTTAGGTAGTTGTCTTTCAAGAGCTTCAATTCTTTTCACTGCTTTGTCAAGCAGTTGATCGAGGTAAGAATTTGAGGTGGTGAAGCGGTGGGGTTACTAACAGCAACTTTGACACTGGTTCAAAGGATAGAGTCTTTGCAGATTCAAGTGGTGAGCGTCGCGGTTACTTGATCGTGGTTTGGGAGGTGGAGTGCGGTTGTGAGTAAAGGTGCTGTCATAGGTGGAACGGATGATGTGTCTTGTTGAATTTTGACATTAAACATGGATTGTGCATCCTCATTGTCATTATCTTGCTTGGAAGGCTCAGAATCAATGGGTTTGTCATTTAAGAATTGATCGCCGAAAGTGAATTCAGTATCTAGGTTCTTAAATGATGATAGAGAACTGGTAGAAAGATTTGGTTCTTCCAAGGGCATGGTCTCATCGGATCTTGACTCCGGATTCTCCTGTGAGACATGATGTAACTTATCTTCAACATTTTGTTCACACTAGATACAACTTGTAGCAGGATTCACTTCTGGTGCTACAGATGCTTCTTTTCCCAGTCCAGATGGTTCTTGAAATGATGACGATTCAACACTTCTCTTCTTCAGATCAACTTGAGTGGTAATTCTTGATGGTGAGGAAGAAAAGGTAAGGAGGGCGGTGAGCAGCTTGTTCATCTCCAACAATTCTTTTTCCCTTGTCTTGTGTGATTCCTGTTGTTTGTTGAGGCACTTGACCAGGCTCTCTTAGCACTACTCCACCTACTGGTGCTTTCACATTCAAACTTTCTAGGCTTTGCTGGATTCCTAGTTGCAGAGCAGCATCATCTTCATCAGGTAACCTTGTATTATCCCTTGAAACCTCAGTATTTTCACCAATTTCCTTTTCCACTTTCTTCCTTTTTACTTTCTGCTTCTTGGATGCGGTGTCTGAATGTTGTGACCTTTCACGTCTCTTTTTAGGAAGAAAGGCATAGGATGCTTGTGAGGCTGAAGTGGACTTGGGAGCATTGGGTTGTGGAGGAGTGGGTGTGACATCGGAAGAGGAACTGGTAGCTCTTTTCTTGTATTGTTTGAAGTAGTCCTTCTTCTTGATATCTTCCGTGAGTAGAGTATCAGGAATTGGCAATCCAAATATTTCATTATCCATACTCTAGGAAATATTTCAGGTTTCCTAAAACAAATTCATCTTCAGCTTTATGTAGAGTTGATTCAATCCTAGGATTGAAGTTGTGAGTTTGTTGCAAGTCTTTGGATAACAAGCTTTCAAAATCTGATGCTGGGAATCACAAGCTTGTTTTGTTTCTTTCGGCCTTGAGCTTTGTTCTGGAAATTTGTTCTATCAGATATGAATGTGTGCATTGATAAAGAAAATTCTTCCCAAATACGATCTGAGACATTCACATCAACCATATTGACAATTCCCCATAGGATTTGCAAGATGGGAATTCTCACTTTATCGAACCACGATGTTTTGCGGATAAGCACAAGTTGAGAATAGTTGTAATAGCTCTCCAGGGGTTGATACATGTGTCGGTGATGATGTCTGAAGCCCTTAAGATGCTATTCTGATAACCCAAACCAATTAGAAAGACAATTAGATCGTCGGCACAGGTGCGATTCGGAACGAAGGTTGGGGTTACATGGGGTGATTCCAAGAGCCTTGCTAAGAATGGATGAATCAATCGTGAACTCCCTATCATCCAGTTTGCAAGAGTATTGCGCGTGATTTTGTCCCATTGAATGGTGTTCCAGAATTTTTGAATGTAAATGGTGGGAATTGAGCATTGCTTGGTAATGGCACCGAAGAAGTTTGTGTTCTTGAGGATATCAATGGATACTTTGAGTATAGGATTTTGTTGTAGCTTTTGTAGGTCCACATAACAGTTACTCTTTCCAATATAAGCCCATTGACTCCTGGGAAGGATTTCTAAATCTGATGAGAAACTTTGGTTGATGTCAAGGGATAACGTTTTATCAGGGATTGAACCTGCCATTGATGATCCGGAGTATACACAATCAACGTTAATGATTGGGAACGAGTTAGATAATAAATGATTAGTGAGACTACATTGAATACACCCTTATGTTATCAACATACAAACACTTAGAAGCACGCAGGGTTCCCATAGGCATATAGAGATAGAATGATAGACAACAGTAAGACATAAAGGATAAAGACACCATTTGATACTTTTCAAGACCATTTATTTAGAATTAAAAGGTTAAAACGACATTTGCAAAGAAATAATGTCGCGAGCCAAGATAAGTAGAAGTGATATAGCAGATTGAATGAAACAAGATGTAACATTGAATAGCCACAAGGGAGTTCAAGAACAACTTGCCTAAAAAAAATGTTATAGTAGGTTACAAAGAGTAAGTTGACAATACAAGTTGTTACTGGAAATCCTGAAACAAGATTGTAAGCATGAGATTATCCTAGCAAATAGCCTTTAAACCTTTTAATAACCCTAGGCCCTGAGAAGAAAAACCCACCAAACAAGTCTCAAGTCACAAATGGTCAAACAACCGATTAATTACATGAAAGTGAACTATGTCGCTAAGTTGTAAAGACAAGTCGCCATCACCAAGCATCCACATTCAAGTCACTACCGCTTTGCTCTCTGTCGCTATTTGCTAATTCGCTAACTTGTAAAGACAAGTCGCCATGAACAAGAACATAACCAAGTCGCTATAGATTTGTTTACTAAGTCGCTAACGTTGCTAATTCGCTAACTTGTAAAGACAAGTTGTCGATAATAATGATACAACTAAGACGCTACCCAAGTCGCTAGAAAGTAATTCACTAAGTCGCCACATCAGCTTAGTCGCTAAGTTGAGTACTAACTCGCTATGATGAACATATAAACTAACTCGCTACCAAGAATAGTGTTAAGTCGCCATCAAGAATAATTTATCGCAACTAATCAACCCGCACCAACACACCTTAGTCACCATTGAGCGACTTAACAGACTCTAACTCGCCATGATGAACGATAAGCAAAACGCTATCAAGAACAATTATTATCTCAACAAATAATCGACCCAAACCACCAATCATGGAAACACATTATCAAACACTCAAGATCAGTTATACCAAACAATTAATACACTTGCAACATCATTATTACAACAATTCACGATTACACGATAATTCGAACCTAGGTGGGAATCAAATGTCACGATTCACAAGCTCGTAGGGATCTGGTTAAAAGAACGAGTTAGAAACTCAACACAAACGCGTATGTGAAAACAATTAATGAGAGATTAGAATCATACCACAGTTAAGTCGCTAAGACGAATGATTTAGAGGAGAAGGAAGAAAAAGAGAGAATAGAAAAGAATAAAAATTTATTTAAGAATTATATATATATAAAAATGCTAAGTTTAGGTTAAGAGAGAGATATTCTCAAGAATTCTATTTGTCACATTCGTCCCTGGTTATGTATGTGAGATTAGCAACTAACTCGCTATCCTAGAATCATAGTAAGTCGCTAAGACTTTCAAAAGCAAGTCTCTAACCTCAGATTTACCAAACCAAGTTGCTAAGACTTTACAAAGAAAGTTGCTCTCATGTCACATTATGTGTTACAAACTCATTAGTTATATGAACATATCAGATTGCAAACAAGCACCGATAGCATAATAAGATAAGCACACTAACATAATGGATAAACAATAACAACCCGCCTTTGAACACAAAAACATAACTAACTCTGGCGCAGATACAATCAAGATAACTTGAAAAATTCTCCCCTCAATCAATGTCACCAAAGACCATTGATTGAATTAACTCACCCTGTAAAACAAGAATATATCATGTGTTCGAACTTCATCTATGAACCCGTGCCATTATTGAATGACATTTCTAGGACCGTAGATTTTATCGATAACAAAGAATGTATTCTTTATTAGTTTAACAAAGAATATATCATGAGTCTTTTTTTTTTTTTTTTTTTTTTTAAAGAAAACTTGATTTGTACACAGATATAAAAGAGTGAGTCCTAATTCAAAATGAATAGGAGTCAAATTACGATGTACATCAATTCTGGCAAGCTATAGCTCCTGAATGAGCTATATTCATTTCAGATGGGAACCAAGTCATGAAGTTCCGACGAGTTGAGCATTGTACCGAAAACGACCGAGAGCACATTGTACTAGAAGCACATGAAGAATAGCAGGATGGGTTAGTGACATGAATAATTTCACTATTTGATGTAACATTGGTTAATGCAGACGTATCAATATTAGAGATCTTTTTAGGCTCAATATACTTGAAGAGTTTTCTTGTGGGCATCCACTTAAGGCAAGATTTAGGTATGTAAGTCCGTTTGGATTCAGAGAACTTAAATAATCTGCCAGTGGGAATCAATTTGAAGCAGTTACTAGTAGATTTGTATGTGTACACTGTTTGGCTATTGTTCCTTTGTGTTTCGATGGTTTCTTAGGGATTGATCAAATGATGTTTCTTATGATAACTAGTTGTACTTCTAGTATTTCTAAACTTTGAACTTTGAACATTTCCCTAGAGTTTGATATTCATCATATCAGAATGAAGCAAAGAAGTGACTGGTTTTGACAAAACAATATTCTCATCAATTTGGGAGGCAAGCCTAGATTTTGATGATTTAACTCTTTCGCTCTAAAGGCATTAGGGTGCTTAACTACTGTATCGTTTAGAGTGGTTCTGACCAGTTGACTTCCCAAATTTGATGGTTTTGCAAACTTAGTGTTCATCCTATTTCCAGTAGATTTCCTAAGCTCATTTTTAAGGCAACAATGTTGAAGCTCTTATCTTGAATTTGGGCTTTGAGGTCATCAATGTCCTTCAATAAGTTGTTAGATTGATTTATCAACTTAGAATTGGTCTCCTCTAAGTTCTTTCTTAATGATTCATTTTCTCTTAACAAGTTGGACACACAAAGAGCAAGCTCAAAGATTTCTAGATTCAAGTGTATCACTCATTTCATGACACATACTTATCCTGAGAGTAGTGATTTTCATTGCATATGGTTGAGTCTTTGTCCCTAATCTGGTTTTTAATTGATTAATTTCAAAAATTCTAAATTCTAAATTCCTGATTGATGCATGTTTTATTTGCATAAAGCGTTCATCTTTTGTTGCATTTGATTTCCAAAGAAATACAATGTTTTTCAAGAATTGAGTATTTATTTGAAAGTTCATCATATACCCCTTTTTCAATCATCGCCACTAACAGTTTTAGATTCGGCTCAACCACAATCGACAAGATAAAGATCGAGTTAGAATCGTGTTTCTTAACATATGAATTACTATGATTAGTTAAGTGTACCTCATCACAGGAAACCTTTTCTGACACTGAGTCATTGGGATCTGTATAGTTGTCTCCATCCTTTTTAATTTCAACTGAACTTCTGATTCTATCATTCATTGGTTTACCTGATCCATTGCATGACCTATTAAAATCTTCCCATAGCATCACTTGACACCCCTTCATTTCATTCAGCTTCTCATTCTCATTAGCAACTTCCTTTATGTATATTTCCACATTACCCATAAGTAGAATAAAGGTGTTTCTGAACTCATGGATTTCCATTCCAGTGTGTTTTTGAATGAGTTTCCAGTAAGTCATCATAAAAATCGAGGAATATTCCCCTTGATAAGTGGGTGAAATTGATTGAGGATTACTTGAAGAGCTGCATTAGATTTATCAGTTGAGAACTGTTCATTGGTGATTTGACACCTCTGTTGTTCTAAGTTGAGTAACACAGTTCTAGTCAAAGTGGGAAAATCCGACGGGATAGACCGCTTGTTCGATCCATAGTAGTAGATAAGAGTAGTTTGATATGTTGATAAAGTAGTTGATAGGGCTCAATGTTGTATTCCATTTGCTTAGCATCATTGTTCATTAGATGTGGTTTGTTGAGGTTTGACTCGGATGGTGAGGAGTTAAGATCACCCTTTGATGAATCAACCAATGTTGGACATTCGAAATGCAACCGTTCATTGTTCGAGGTATCATAGAGTTTAAGTACTTTGGTGATTAAAGGATCAGTGATGTAAGAAATTCTATTTTGACGAGTATCTTCTCGCATGAACGACCTCAAAGAACAGTGGAGATGATTTTTAGGAGCGTTGGTAGACATGATGACAAGTTAAACGGGATTTTATAACTCTATGATTAAACCGAGAAATAGATTCTTTCACGGGATTTTACTAAATCAAGAGAAAACCGTAAACAATCACCCAAGTCGCTAGAAGATAATGCACCAAGTCGCTAACACCTAATTCGCTACCCCCCCAAGTCGCTAAAGTCCCAAGTCGCTAGACAAATGCAAGTCGCTAAGTAGTAACTCGCTAAGCCTCAAGTCGCTAGCAAAATTTTGACAATTGCTACTCAAGTCGCTAAAACTTCAAGTAGCTAAAGAGCAACTCGCTACGCACTCAAGTCGCTACCACCAAGTCGCTACCCGTAGTGGGGAGTCCACTACTTGTACTGTTAATCGCTAGGTCTAAGTCGCTAGCTCCAAACCTGTAACTCGCTACAAAATTGTGAAGCAAAAGCTCACGAAGAAAGAGATCCGTATATCAAGTCGCTAGCAAGAAAACCACATAAACATCACTTTTCAATCCAAAAACAACCCAACCAAGATGATTCAAGCTCACCAAATGAAAACCTAAACACTTGTGATGATTCTAAACATAAAAGTACTAACAAAATCCAAGTTTTAACACAAGAAATCAACCAAATGATGCAAAAACCACTAAACTTTTTCAAACTCAAAACCACCTAAAACCACTAGAAATCCAAAGCTATGTAAGATATGATCTAACCATGGCTCTTGATACCATTTGTAAGATATTGGATTTCACATACACGTCATAACATTAACACTTTAGGCGTATAGATGATTTAAGAGAGAGAGAAAGTGGGATATTCTAGAGAGAGAAACTCATGTGATGTTAGATTACCAAAGAACATCCAACCCTCTACCTTGCAAGGTAGAGGGTATTTATAGGTTACAAACTAAACGACTCCCTGACGGCTCAGATCGTGGGATACAATGGGTAAAGCCCCGTCCTTCCTCCACGGTGTAGCACTAAACTAAATAATTAACTAAATGACTAGTAAATAACGTAATGTCTATGAGCTAACTTATGCTAAATAATATTTGGGGTGACCGATACTTCACTAAGGAATTTTCTAATTCCTAACAAATTTAACAACTCAGACTTGACTTTTTGAGTTCTCAAAGTGAGAGCATTAAGTTGTTGTTTATGATCATATTTCAGTTGTTCTATTTGAGACAGCAAAGCATTCTTAGATGCGACTGGATCACGTATCTATTGTTCTAATGATTTTTCGTTTCGGTAAGATTTAGCAAAAGCGACTTCAAAACCTTTTTCACGTTTTTCTTGAGTTTGAAAAATGTTGAGTTGATACTTTAAGCATTCATTATCCTTAGTTAATAGTGCATTTTATCTTTTAATTGCTGATTGATGTTACGGCATGTTTCCATTTGGGATTTTTGGTCGTTAAGTAAGGTCATGAGCTCAATATCTAGATTAGACGAAAGATCAGCTTGTTCAACGTAAGGCTCAACATGATCATTATATAGATCCTCAAATATAACCACGGAGTCAACTTGATTATCAGTTTTAACCATAAGGTCATCTTGATCATCAAATATAACTACGGGATCTATTGGATTATCATCGGAATGAGATGTTGAAGTCGCATGTTGAACACACTGATCCTTGTCGGATGCAGATGTTGGCGGAGATATCATATCGCGAATGAATATAGTTTGATACGGTACCGAGACAAGCGCAGGTGTCATACACTGGCCTGGTTCTCATGTTGAGTTCTTGCATGTTTGCCATTAACATCACAAATGCATTAGCCTGCAAGTCCTCCATAACATCATCGATTTCAGAAAGCTAAGCTATGTTCTTGTTGGTAAGAGTTCCACCAGCTTCATCCTCGAGAGCCAAGAGTAAAGCCTCTTTGTGATAAGCGCTGCCTCTTGTCCTCGGTTGTGGGCATGCATTAGCCAGATGACCCTTCTCATTACAGTTATAACAACGAAGACCATTAACCTCATTCTGAGCATTTTCCTATTCAACCACTTGAGCCCTTTGTTGTTGTGGAGCACCCATGTTATTCCTTCCCATTGGAATAAACCCTTGACCACTACCCATCTGACGAAAATTACCATGATTCTGAACTTCAACACGTCTATTGTTAACAAATGACCGATTCCGTGTTAGATAAGGTACGAATGCGATTGTTGGATTTGTTAGAGTATCGGCCGAAGGCTTTAGCAATCATGACAAACCCTTGTTGCAATGCATCGAAAGCTTCTGCATCCTCATTGGATTCACTATAAACTGCTTTATCATTATTGTTGTTGTATGGAACCAACTGAGTTTCTTGAGATTGTTGATGTGATGGATCATATGGTGTAATTGTTGCAGTTGGTTGTGGAGGATTTGTGAAAGTTGTTGGCAAATTCGGGAATTGAGGATAGCATACTTGAGCCCACAAAGCTAATTGTTGATTATCCGGAAGTGAAGGTGAAACAGTTTGTCCACGGATAACCCTTTCTTTGTCAACTTCTTTTTGATGGGGCTTCAAATAGTCATACAACAATCCGTATGTAGCATGATGAAGATTCTTAGCTTAACGGATGAAAATGACATACTTTTCCCAATCAGGACCAAGACTACTCAGGAACTTAGTGTTGACTGCAATTCTTGGCATAATTATGTTATGTTTGTCCAAGTCATTGATGATGTCCAAAATCGATGATGATAAAACTCTAATGTCTCTCCAGGTTCAATCATGAAGTGTTCATAAGCCAAGTAGATTTTTGATTCCATGTCTTCTTGATTGAGTTCTGTGCCTTCCATGAGAAGATGAATATGCTCCACATTGCTTTAGCAGTCGTTTGAGCATCAACACTTCAAAGTATCGGATTAGGTAATCCCAAAAGGATGTATTGCATTCCGAGTTCATCGGCTTCAAAGTGTAGAAGTTGATCAAGAGTGAGTTCAGTAAGACAAAAAGTTGGTGACATCACCTCTTGGTGGATTAGCATTGGATCTCCGGCACAAAGGACAGAGGCATCGAAACGGACCTTCCGGGATGACCTTCTTCAAGAACTTTTCTATGGGTCTTTAGATCACAAAACCTAAAGAACCGTATCACCCATTGATCATAGTTTCCGGGAGTGAGCATTGGAGGTCTATCAAGTGATCCAACCTCATGAATGGATTGTTGACTACTTAAAGCTTCACACATCATGGCAAATCAAGACGGTTCCTTCATAGTATTCCTGGATGGATGTTGATTGTGAAAGTTATTGTAGGGTTGTACTTGAAGACTAAGGGGTGGTTGAACCATTTGTGGTTGAATTGCTCCTTGAGGAAATTGTTGTTGAAGTTGTTGTTGTTGTTGTTGTTGTTGTAGTTGTTGATAAAATTGTTGTTGTTGTTGTTGAGGATACACATGAGAGAGGTAGCTAGAGTACGGTGGTTGAGACATGTTGAAACTTGTGTTGAAAAATGGATCTTTGTAGTCGAATGAAACTTTGTTGATGAAGAATCCTTATGCGTAAAAACCAAGCTTAGGCAAAGAAAGAACCTTATGCGTAAAAACACCAACTTACGCGTAAGAATAGATCTTTCATGATAGATTACCTACGTGGGGTTAAGGAGACCTTAGCTTAGGCAAATCCAAAAGCTTAGTAGTAGAATGGTTATGTAAGAATTGCTTATGCGTAAGACAAGGTTTAGCATAAAGATTCACGGCGTAAGAGTTTGCTTAGCGTAAAACTAGGTTTTTGATGAGTATGTAAATACTCATCATTTTAGTCAACTGAACTGCAAAACGTTTAAAAATGCTCGAATGCATCAAAATATGAAAATATTCCAAAATTGCATTTTATATGTTTCGATGCAAAATGTTTAAAATCGATGAAAATGAGCAAAGTTTGCATAATTGGCGCTTCATCCCCCAAGTTTCAAAAGTTGTCGAAATAGTCCCCTGAGCCTTAATTTCAAAAGTAAAATCATCAAAGGTCCTTTTTAAATCATAACTTGTCAAAATTAGTCCTTTGGTGAAAAATATCAAAAGTTTTGAGAAATTACAAAATTAGTCCTTCAAGTTTGAAATTTGGCAAAAATGGCCCTTGAAAATTGGAAAATGTCAAGTTTAGTCCTTGTACTATGGAAACTTGTCATTTGTGGTCCCTTGAAATAACTTTGCAAATTGGCAGCCTAGGTCCCTTGAATTTCAGAAATTGCAACATAGGTCCTTGTGATTTAAACCCTTTACACCCATTTTGACCCTATCACAAACCAAATGGACCCTGCCAACCCTTTTGGACCCTCTTTTGACCCCTTCATGATATAATCCGGTCAAACCTCAGTCAAACCTTTCCCCTTTCCCTCATTTCCCTCCCACTGTCTGCTACTCCCATATCCAGCCACCAACACAATCCTACCAGCCCATATCACCTCCTTGTTTCCCCACCTCCACCAAACAACAAAAGCAATTAATGCTTCCCATCCACCACCATCTCAACCCACAACTTGATTAAAGCAATTTGGCGCCAAAATCTGTTTCAAAGGGGATCGGTTTAAGCCATCCAATGGCGAGAAACAAGTGGGAATTATTCAGAGTAGTGAGAGAAAGAAGTTTGGATATAAAAGATAGCAAAAGGAGGAGAAGAAAAAAGTCTAGTAGTTTTTAAATTTCTATTAATGTCGTTTTTTATAAAGTTCTAGTTAAGCAAAACTCAGTAATCTTTTGTTTGAATGTACTCATTATAAGTTATTGGATCATTATAAATCATTTTCAAGTGTTTATTCAAGTTGCACTATAAGTTTATGTTGTTGAGTTCATCGTTGAAATTTTCCATTTCAAACTTCCATTCCAAAGCTTCATACGACTCATTTCAATAAGCTTATACAAGCTTTTAATAGCTTTCTATAAGCTTACATTTCAGTTTTAAGCAAAAGTGGTTCTTGGTCAAAGAAAGTTAAACTGGGTAGAAATTGAAAAGAAAATGGTCAATGGGGCGAAGCTTTGGATGGGTTGATTCAGGTCTAATGGGTTGATATAAATAGGTTAGAGGTTCATGGGTTCATGTTTTCAAGTGGCTAAGGACCCTTTGTAAGTAAATTTCAAGTTTCATTGCAAAAATCTCCATTAGTAGTTTTAACTAGTTTCAATCTGTATATTTAGTTGTAATTAGGTTAGGAGAACTTAGTTTGATCATTACAATATGTTGGTTCATTGATTTACTCATTTAATTTTCAAAACAGTCAACTAAGGTGTGTTTGGAATTGAGACTTAAACTGCATTGGAGCTTGGTTCAGTGGGTATTGCTTGTTGTGTTATGTTTGTTTACCTGTATTTGACTCATATCTGTCACAATCTTGAGCTTGCAAACACTTAAAGTCAAAACTCCAACTCAAGCTGTCTTAATCGCCTAGTGTTAGAGTTTTTGAAAAACATAAGTTTGATTTGTGTTTCAAACTCATAAAGGAAGCTTGTAATATCTTCATTTCATCATTTTATATCATAATCTGTCCAAAAATTGCTTGCAAAACTCACCAAAGTGTAAAAATCTGTTTTGAGCCAAACTGCAAGGAATTTTCATGAGCTCATTTTTGAGCCACATCAAGTGAAATTTTGGTTTTAAAAAGCTCAGCTGGTCCATTTTCTTATTAGCATTTTTTTACATTTTGTGAATTTTTATAAGTCTCAAATAAGCTTGTCTTTTAGGTCTCATGCCTGTTCACCAAATCTCAAATTTTAAGTCGAGTTTTCTCACAGGCCACTTGTGACAGAGCTCAAGAGAGCTTACCTAGGTCTAGTTTCTAGTTTATATGTTCTTAGCCAGGTCTTGATTGAGTTCCAACTTTTGCTTTTCATTTCCAGCTTATTTTGAAGCCTGTGCTTAAGTCCAAACTTAGCACCCTCAACTGATTTTAAGCACTTAAGCTATATTAGCCAAATCTTTGTAACTTGCACTCCAGTGTTTAAGGCTAGTTGTTTTTAGTTGGAATTGGATAATTTTAGCATATTAGAGCTTCGTGATCAGTGGGCTGTCTTTGGTTTTCATTTGGCTTATTCAAGTGCTTCTTTATAAGCACTTGGCTTTGCAGTCCCATTTTCTTGTACACAACCCCTGTTTTTTATATTTTTCCTAGATTCTAAATATTATTTTAAGATTTTCTTGAATTTTTCAGATTTTTCCAGTACTGTTTAGTATTTTTCTTGATTTAATTCAGTTTTTAAGCATTTTTAATTAGCATTTAATACAAAAAATTAAGAAAAGCTTCAAAAAATTAATTTTTCATTTTTATTAAGTTAAGATAAATATAAAAAGTCAAAAAAAATATTTTTCTAGATTTTTCTTAGTTAAATTTGCATTTTTAAATAATTTAAGTAGTTTTAAATAGTTTTTAATTCCTATAAAATAGAAAAATAATCAGAAAATTACAAAAATTGTTTTGAAAATTCTATTTTGTTATTTTAGATTTTTCTAAGTCAAAATTTTATTTTTCTAGCTTTGTTTCATATTTTCTTGAATTTTAGGTTAATATTAAATAGTTAAAAATAGTTTTTAATTAATAATAATTAGAATAATAGTCATAAAAATAATTTTATTTTTCTATAAATTTTCTTTTATCATTAGGTTTGTAAAAATATCATTTTCATATTTTTAGGATTAATTTTGTGTAAGTTTCACGTTGTCATTTGTACGTTACGTAGTTTTTATTTCAGTTTTATAAAAACATAAAAACAAAAACGTCATTTTGAAAGTAGTGATAGCGTTTATTTAATAGTTTTTATCTTTTTAATTTCCTTTAATTTGCATTTAAGCCTTTGTAATTTTAGGCTATTTCTGTAGTTATAATAAATCAGATCTCTTTTCCGTTCAAATTTCTCGATCACTTTACGTTTGGTGATCCATTGCATAGCTCGCTGGGACATAACGACCCGGGGAGACCCTATTCTCTCCGATTCATTGCATTGGTGCTTGAAATGTTTTAAGTTTCTACAGTTGGCCATTCACAAGTGGTCAGTTTTGCGTGAGAAAACTTGACGGTTTTGCACCGATCAAATTTTTAGCGCCAGCCGTGGGAGTCTGGCTGATTATCCTCCGTTTAGCAGATTAGTAGTTTGAATACTCACTCATTTGTTCATACCATCCATCTATCTATATCTATATATATCCATATTTTCTTATAAAAATCCAAAACCCAAAACGCTAAAACGATAAAACACAAAAATATTTTTTCTTTTGTTTCTATATATGTATCAAATATAAAATACAAAAAGATTTGTCGTTTTCCTTAATAAATAACAACATAAAAGATTACCACCGCAAACCAAGGCAGTGTACTACCTAACTGGGTGTACGACCATAATAAGTTCCCGAACTAAAGATTTAAACTTGCCTTGTGTCCTTGTGATTGGTGTACCTTTTTCAAAGAAGCCATTCATCTTGTGATTATTGGTTAAGTTCAACGTTTTTTGCCTCAATTTTGTTTTACATGGATTTGTTGTGATATCTACTTGAGAAACATAAAACCCAAAAAAAGATTCTTCTTACCCCATTTTCACCAATTTCATAATTCCCTTCCTTAATTCTCTTGTTTCCTCGAGTTACGTCTAGCTGCATGCATCGTTTCTAGATCATCATGAGTCCTTTTGTAATCTAGCGAAATTCCTAGAAGACGCTCGTAGACGCGCCGCCCAAATAGTCGAACCCGAGATTCGCATCATTTCAAACAACATATGGCGACGAACGAACTATGGCGAAATGCCTGGCACCCACCGAGGGTTATGGAGATGCCATCGCTTTACCGTAATCATTGATCACTTTGAATTGACGACACATTTAATCCAACTTGTGTCTACGAATCAATTCCGCGGGTTTGATCGAGAAGACCAGTATGCACACATCCGTTGGTTTAACAAGTTGACCGCAACGATCAATTTCAAAGATGTACCACAAAAAGTGATCAAGTTGATGCTATTTCCGTTCTCACTTGAGGGACAGCCGAATTTACTGGAAAAGAACCCCCGATCTATCGAAACTTGAGAGGATCTTGTTCAAAAGTTTGTCAATTATTTCTTTCCTCCATCAAAGATGACTAATCTTAAAAATGAAATTTCTGGATTTCGTCAAAATTTCGATGAAAACTTTGGGAGGCATGGAGAGATTCAAAGATCTCTCAGAAATGCCCCATCATGAATTCACGAAGCCAACAAGTCAATATCTTTTACAATGGGTTGAATGGTAACGATCAAGATCCCTTGAATGCAGCCGCCGGTGGCAATATCTTGAATCGTAAGCCTAAAGATGTGATTGAGATTTGCGAGCAAAATCAAAAGTTCCTATTTAACAAAGTCAATACTCAACACTCCTACTTCTTCATCCAATAACTCTTCGAGTTAGCACCGATAGCCGCTCTAACAGACGCCATCCGTTGTATGATTAAGGATGTTAAGGAGATCAAAAGCGAAATTCATAAGCCGAACGGTCAAAGCCGTAAACAAAGGTGTGTGAAACTTGTAGTGGTCCACACGCGTATTATGATTGTCAAGCAACCGATGCTTCCTTTTACCAAGCTCTCGTAGCTTCGGTAAACCACAATCAATACCGACCACAGGCTGATCCTCACTACCGTGCACCTAGCGGTATGACACCACCGGGTTTTCCTCCTGTGCAAAACCATGGCAATCAAAATCGCTTTGTTCTGAATCAAGGACAAAATTTCAATAACTCTCAAAATTTCAATCAAACTGGAACATTTCAACCAACCATATCAAGTCTCTAATCATCAAAATTATCAACAACCTCCTCAAGCTCCCATGCCAAATGACTTCATAAAATTCTTGAAGTCAAACATGCTCAATGCAAACTCGGATCAATAACATGAGAGTTGAGCTAAGGAAGGAAATTGATACCACATTGTCTCGGCAGACAAATGAGTTGAAGAATATGATGAGCGGTTTCATGAACATGAATATGAACAAAGCTTCGTCATCTTCTGGAGGACTCCCAAGCAATACAATCCCCAATCCAAATGCCGAGTTGAAAGCCGTCACCACTCGTAGTGGTAAGACGCACAATGGACCTTCGACTCCAATGCCCCCTCCTCCGTAGCATTGAGTCAAGTTACAAGGATACAACGGACAAGGTGCAATTCTCAAGCCCACGGTACCGCACACGTCCCACCTTCGTAGTCCAGCTTTAAGTCCGAACCCGGTTCCGAAGACAAATCCTGAAAAAAGACTTCCATCCCGGCTCAAAAGTCTAGTCAGATTCCTTACCCATCAAGAATGAATGATGAGAAGCTCAAAGACAAAAACAAAGAGCAAATGGAAAATTTTTCCAAATCTTCAATGAGCTACACTTTGATATAAGCTTCGTTGATGCTCTCGTTCTAATGCCTAAATTTGCATCCACGCTTAAAGGCTTACGTGACCAACAAAGATAAGTTGTCTGAGATGGCTAAAACTCCTCTCAATGAGCAATGCTCAGCGGTCCTTCTCAAGAAGCTTCCCAAAAGCTTGAAGACCCCGGGCGATTTCTAATCTGTGTGTTTCTTGGGATGGTTCAATGCTCCGCCTTCCATCTTGGCGCTAGCATTAACCTCATGCCACTCTCAGTATGGAAGAAATCGCTTCTTCCTAAACTTTCATCCATTGATGACACTCGAAGGCGGACCGTACCATAAATCGTCCACTTGGGATAGCCGAGGATGTCGTGATGAAAGTGGGAAAGTTTCACTTTCCTACTGACTTTGTTAGTAGACTTTGATGCAGATCCTAGAGTTCCACTCATCTTAGGGAGAGCTTTCTTGAGAACGAGTCGTGCTCTGATTGATGTGTTTCTTTGAAGAGTTGACCATAAGGGTTGACAACGAAGAGCTCACATTGAATATCAACGAGAACTCCAAGTGACCTCTATCCAAACAGAGTGTTGCCACAATTGATCAAAGATCTGAAAGATTCAATGCAACACTCTCAAATTTCACGGTTAAGAGGAGTTCTCAAAAACGTGCTGAGTTAAAAGCTTTGAAAATCACCCCTGGTTCAAACAAATGGTTTGAAAGCTGCACCAGGGAAGTCAAGAGTGTTCTTGATGATGATGATCTAGAATCGGAGACTTCATCGGAAGTGGTAGAAATTGCTAGCTCTAAGAGCACACCACTTGTCCCACCTCCGGAATCAGTTTATCGCATCGAGTTTGTTAACTCTGTGGATGAAACCAAACTCTCTTCAGTTTCATCTGAATTGGATGATGATATTTGTGATCTAATGGGAGACATTCCACCCATTGATGAATTGCTAAAAAATGATCCATCATCTTCTAGTCTTATTATTCCCGACTCTTCCATCCCTTCTCTCACTCCTGATGAGGAAGATGACAACTTTTGGAATGAAGTCGATGCATTTCTTAGTGATGAGTCAATTCCAACGGGAATTGATAATACTTACTTTGATCCGGAGGGAGACATCCTTTTTCTGGAAAATCTGTTGATTGAAGAACCGTTTCCCACCCTCCCTCCCGGACATCTTCTTGACAATCACCATCTAAGCTTCAAGTTTAAGCTTACAAATGTCCAAAATGGTGATTTGCTTCTTTCGATGAGAATGGACTTGCATCCTCATGTGCGTCTTTATTCCATTCTTCACAGATGGTGTGGTTGCTCTTTCCCTTTCTCTTTCGGGAATGAGGACACCATCTTTGACCCCGGTATCATCCTTTATAGATTCTTCTATTAACAATACCACGGTTATATCTCGTCGGTGTGGAACTTTCTGATGTTCATATGTTTATTAACATTGTGAACGAAAGTCCGATTGAGATTGGTTTTCCACGTTACTTTCCCCATGAACAAATGAATTCGGGGATCGAGTCAAGCTAGCGACTCGGGAATCAAAAACAGTAGCATACCATATGGGTTTTCACCCATATTTCTGACTTCTTTCTATCTTTCTACCACCCTAGTGGGGGGGGTTTGCCCACATGTTGTATATAAGTCTTTTCAAAAAAAAAAAAAAAAAAAAAAATCTTCTTTCTAAATAATGGCCGTAATATTTCCCTTTTACGTTCTTTGTTTCGGCATAACCAGGGGTACTTTGAATATTGAGGGCAATATTCATTTCTAAGTGTGGGGAATTCTCCTCACGAATTTTATCATGTAATTATACCGCCTAATTCCCCAATTTTTGGCCAAAATTTTTTTTGGAGTAAGTGTTTTGCACTTACTCAATTGGTTATCAGTCCACCTTGTCTAATAAACTAAAGGATTGGCTAATCCAGGAGCAAACGGCTCTTGGTAAAGATATCCCAAATCCGTTGACGGCTTGCAATTTGCCCAAAATTGTATGGTATTATTCACACCATATCCTAAAAGTGTAGAGTGGCTAGCCCGAAGTTTATGGCTTGTATTAAAGGCAGTGGAAAAACCATAATTGGTAATCAGCTCACCAAAGATAATATTGATAATTTATCTAAGAGTTGGCTAGTCCGAGCAAACGGCTTCTGGAAAAGACAAATCAAATCCGTTGGAAGCTGGTGGTTTGCTCAAAATCACATGGTTATCGGTGTACCATGGTTCTTACTTGAACTGAAACATTTGGCTACTCCAGAAGTAATGGCTTTTGGTAAAGAGTTTCAAATCCATTAAGTTTTTCTCAAAAGATTGCTAGGGACTAGCAATAGTTTAGTGTGGGGGATTGATGAGTATGTAAATACTCATCATTTTTAGTCAAATCCGAACTGCAAAACGTTTAAAAATGCTCAAAAATGCATCAAAATACTGAAAATATTCCAAAATTGCATTTTATATGTTTCAGATGCAAAATGTTTAAAATCAGATGAAAAATGAGCAAAGTTTGCATAATTGGCAGTTTCAGTCCCCCAAGTTTCAAAAGTTGTCAGAAATAGTCCCTGAGCCTTAATTTCAAAAGTAAAATCATCAAAGGTCCTTTTTAAATCATAACTTGTCAAAATTAGTCCTTTGGTGAAAAATATCAAAAGTTTTGAGAAATTACAAAATTAGTCCTTCAAGTTTGAAAT
Source organism: Chrysanthemum makinoi (assembly GCA_910596185.1). NCBI lineage: Eukaryota > Viridiplantae > Streptophyta > Magnoliopsida > Asterales > Asteraceae > Chrysanthemum > Chrysanthemum makinoi. The sequence continues at coordinate 138,466,504 of OU343216.1, forward strand.
TTGGCAAAAATGGCCCTTGGAAAATTGGAAATGTCAAGTTTAGTCCTTGTACTATGGAAACTTGTCATTTGTGGTCCCTTGAAATAACTTTGCAAATTGGCAGCCTAGGTCCCTTGAATTTCAGAAATTGCAACATAGGTCCTTGTGATTTAAACCCTTTACACCCATTTTGACCCTATCACAAACCAAATGGACCCTGCCAACCCTTTTGGACCCCCTGCTTTTGACCCCCTTCATAATATAAGCCGGTCAAACCTCAGTCAAACCTTTCCCC
>OU343216.1:138466877-138514300 GCA_910596185.1 Chrysanthemum makinoi
CAAAAAGGGGGAGAAGAGAGTAAAAACTCCATTTCGAACTTTTACGAATTTTAGTTTATCCTTAAAATAATTTTATGTTTTGTCATCAACAAAAAGGGGGAGATTGTTAATACAAATAAGCCGTAAAAACGTTTATTTATATTTTACGATCTTCTAATGTTTTGTCGATAACATACATAAAATCATTTTAACGAAACAAATAAAATACATAAATAGTTTGAGCCAATACTTTTCTAACACACTTGCGTTTTCACATAAAACACTAAAACAAGTATAAGCGATTTTATGATTTAGTAATACATATGTACAACAACTAGTGTTTACATATTGGGCAAATATATACATAACTAGTATCTATTATAAATGGGTAAAAACTACAACCCATGGTATTGACCCATACACATTTGACTAGGTGCATTGCACCCATTAGGTACATTGTATCTAATAAAATACCCATGGATCAACCCATAACCCATGACCCATAACCCATAACCAAAATACCCATGGGCAAAGAGGAGCGTCCCACGAATCCCTAGGTTTACACTAGACGGATCCCTTAAGGGTGGGATCCGTGGAACAGTAGTTGTTTCTCCTTTATAAATAGTGAGCCATTTCTTCCTTTTGTCTTGCCACTCTCACACATACTTTCCCCAAGTATTGTAACTCTCTAACCACTGATCCTAAGGGTTCTTTCTATGTAGTTTGTCTTTTTGTTTTGTGTGATTCTCTAGGTTCCTCTTAAAGGCGAGATCACCACTTCTTGAAGTCGAGCAAGCTCAAGTCCATTAGTTGCCATGCTTCGTCATCATCAAGACTACTGAGGTTTTCTTGTTGATAGTTCTTTCTTCCTCCGTAGATGTGTTGTGTTGAAGGCATTAGTGAAGGATGCCAAAAGAGTCAAGACAAAAGCATTAGTGAAAGGTGCTTAACGTCTATGTCAAAAGCATTAGTGAAGAATGCTAAAGGTGTCAAGACGAAGGCATTAGTGAAAGGTGCCAAGTGTTGTGTCAAGGGCATTGGTGAAGGATGCCTAGGAATCAAATCAAGTGACATTAGTGAAGAATGCCAAGGTCGTATAATCAATGAGGTGCATCGTTATACATATAGTGATAGTTTGCTTCAAAGGATGTTGATATCCTTGATGGTGTTGTAATAAGGAGTGGGTCTCCTTTGGGATTAGGTGTTGGGTAGTGTTGGGTAGTAGTTCCTCCATTGTAATGCAACTCGGTACTTAGCCTAGTATCGGATAAAGGGTAGGCGACATTGTGGTAGGTGTGGTTTACCTTGGTGAAAAGAACCCGGTGGTTAGCCTAGTACCGGAAAAAGAGTAGGCGACGTTGTGAAGGCTTCTCCGCCATAAGGAGTTGGTGTCGTGTAGTGATTACGAACTCTCGAGTAGGTGGCTCGGGGAGTGGAGTAGGGCAAGGAAGGTGTCCTTGTAGCCGAACCACTATAAATACTCGTGTCGTGGTTATGTGCCTCTTACTCTTTATCTTTCATTACACTTTTATATATCTATCTATCAACGTCCAACATACACATCTAAATAGATTGACATAAGTCGATCTAAATATTTTAAAATGAAGTTTTAATTGGTAAAACTATTCAACCCCCCCTTCTAATTTTCTACAAGTTTTATAGGGTTTAGATGCATGTGTAGGTATTTGTATATAATATATATTCGTTTTTTTTTTGTTTTTTTTAAAAAAAATTGCCTACAAATAAATCTTTTCCTTTTGTATAAAATTTTTTACATTATTAAATTTGTTATATGGTTTGAATAATTGATTTAGATTTTGTTAAAATTTCAAACTAAAATAAAGTTTTTGACCTCAATATATTGTTATTTCGGTTGTACTTTTGTATATATATAACAATCCATGAATAATGTTATTTGATTGAATTATATATGTTTGACCGTATTGTAAATGTAAATTCTTAAATAAGTATATCACGTTTTGTTATTTTGTTATATGTAGTGAGTCAAAACTTTTTAATTGTTGAAGTTTATGATTTTTTACGTCAATTTATTATATGTTATTTTAAAATATTGTTTTTTTAAGTTGTAGCATTTATTTTTATTGTATTATTTTATACATGATATGAGTTAGAATTGCATTTTAAAGAATATATAGTGTTGTATAAGTAAAATAGGTAATCATTACCTATATTTTTATATAGATGAATTTATTCTTAGTACTTGTTAATTGATTTTTTATTTTGTTATACTATTACTTTAGTAGTATACTCAATATAACATCAAAAACACTTGTTTATCTCCGATCATGAGCATCAATTTTCCGGTACTCAACCGATTTTCTTTCCCCCTCTTTAGATTTTAGTTTTTATTGTTTTTTAATCAAATGCCTGATATTATATCTTCTTTTTTTTCCTTAGTGATTGAGATTATGTTTAATATTATTGATTCTTGATGATAACTGTTTTGGTTAGTTCAGATATTGTTTTTTATAACACTTTAGGGTTAATTTTAAGATTGTATATTTGCATGTGATGTTTATTTTTTAGTTTGTGAAACCCCTAATTTGGTAATTTTATCAGATTAAGATATTCTTATGTATTATTTTATTAGTTATTTATTATATTGTAATTTAAATTGTTGTATTCTATATTGTTCTTTGTTTATTGTTGTATCTAAATTTATTGTTTTGTTAGTTTAATAGTTTATGATCCTTTAGATTATTCATGTGTTTGATAAATCAGTTGTTATATGAATGTGAATGCCTCTCAAATCCATCATGTATAAAAGAATATGTTAAATACAAACATACTTAACATCCTTTGATTATCAAGACCTTTTAGTGATTACGACCATTAAGTATATACCAGTGTAAACATACCTACAATACTTTCATACAGCAAGTCTTATAAGGTTTTTTTTTTACTTGGTGAAGATAATAGTGTGATTTGTGTTAGTTTAATAGTTTTTAATCTTTTAAGTTAGTAATATTTTTGCTAAATCAGTTGTTAAATGAATGTGTTTCATTAAGTAGGGTTGTGCATTGTAGTTAGTAATGCTTTGTAACATATTATGAATTAGTTTACGTGATCATAATTGATTTTTAAAGGATGTTATTTAGTTGTTAAATTGGGAATTTAGTTGGATTTTGTTATGTGTGTGTTTGTTGGTTTAGTGTTGGCAGTTGAGTTTTTATTGTTGATGTAGTTCAATATGAATTTTGTCACACCCCCAAATTACCTGTTTTGCAGCGGAATGGAATTCCTGGGGATTGACTGTCATAGCATCACAGTTACAGATATATTGAATGACCTAAAGTGTCGTTTGGAAAAATACATCGTTTGATTTAATAAAATAATCAGAGTTTACAAAGTATAGGTCCCAAATGAAAATCAACTTGTGCGGAAATAAGTTTTTTACAAGCCAAACGATGTTTTTAAAGTTTATAAACCCAAGTGAGACGCGTCGTCTCCGCGACACTATGATATGTCCATATGCATGCCATGAAGTGAATGCCTTAGATACCTGAGATAAAACATGCTAAAAAGTGTCAACACAAAGGTTGAGTGAGTTCATAAAGTTTGCGTTGAAATGAAAAACCTTTAAAAATCGTTTATGCAGCAAAGGCATTATAAATCCACTCAGTTCCAAGTTCCGCCCATACAAAACTTGCAACATGTGTGTTTACAACCCATTGCCAAAATATGTATAGTTTATGTTCAAATGCATAATGTCACATGAATTCACATAACAATACATTACTTAATCTATCAATATTCAATTGATATAACACATATCAGTGTTGTTTCAAATAATTCCAAGACCATAAGTTCATAATTATACCAAGACATTTAGCTCAATGATAATACCAAGACATTTAGTTCAATGATTTTCCCAAGACATTTAGCTCAATGATTATACCAAGACATTTAGCTCAATGATTATCCCAAGACATTTAGCTCAATGATTATCCCAAGACATTTAGCTCCGTGATTTATGATATAAAATATGACTAAACATTCAGTTCAGATAAACATATAGTTGCAAATAATCATGAATGTCATAAAATTTGATGAGCATGTATCTCCCCCAAAAGTAGTATAAAAACAATTGAAAATGGGGCTATGGAACTCACCTGTTGCAATGATTATGATGACAAAAGTGGATACACCGAAATGTAGCGTGAATCACTAAACTTGACCTATTATGAATGATATGATATGTAATAAGTCATGATGTAATGTTACGCATGCAATTCGGATGATATCTATACCACTTATGAATTTTTGAAAATAATATTTCTCGTCGAGAAATAATCTTTTAACGTCTTGACCATTTTTAAATTACTTCACTTGTAATTACGTTGAAAAGATATCCGACGATAGTCATTTAGTGATTTATTATGAAATTATAACTTTTCGTCGTAAAATAATGTCGTTGAAATATTTCATGAAAGTGACTAAACGGCCTCGAAAAACTAGTCGTAAAATGGTGTACGTCGAGTGTTAAGAAACGAACTCAACGGTTTTGGGAAGCTTGTATCATTATCTCAAAGTTTTAGTGTTTAAGTTTCCATCCTAGAGGTCTCGATCATAGAGAAAAATATAGCTAAATTATGGTACTTTTGTCCAAAATATAGTTTAAGGGTGGTTTTCGGCCAAGTTTAAGTGACCGTATATTATTCATTACAACTCCGCTTGACGAACGGTTTGCCATTTTGAAAAATATGCTTGGCGAACTTACTTTTACTAGAAGACATCACTTTATAAAAAGTACTTCGTCATTGTTAAAAACGACCCTCAACATGGTCCTTGGTTGACGTAAAGTTTGTCTAATAGAAATATACTAATTTTTCTTATATAATAAAGTTACGGCAACTTGTTTAAAATGTGAATAACTTAGTCGTTATAAGTCCGTTTTCCACGTTCTTTATATCCACGGAATCGTGATAACATATACTAATATATTTTTGCTAAGTCGACACATTAAACAACGCTTAAGACTCATTTTTGACTCGTAAAAAGTCGAGACAGCATGCTGAATTTTCTGGAATTAATAGTTTTCGTCGTCAAACTTCAAAATAGCATAACTTTTTCGTTATAGCTCCGTTTTAACCCATTCAAGCGGCCACGTTTTCGTTTTAAAGTATATTTTCCAAATATCTAGCCCAAAATATTTTGCTTACTGTCGAAAATTCCATAATTTCAAAATAAGGACAGACCCTTAATTAGACTTGTCGAAATGAGTTTTTCACGCGCAAAACCTATTCTAACCAATTCAAAACAACTCCGAAGCTATTCTAATCCTACCATACACCTTCTTAGGGTGTCATGGGTTCCTAGACATCACCAAGAGTGATATATAACAAGGAGTAATTATAGGATGACATAAATATATATAACTCTTAAAATCAATGAAAAAGTGGTATAAACATCCATGAGACTTGCATGTTTTCTCAAATATGATGAAATGAATATAACAATGAATATGAAATATGATCATGAATATGGATGCTTACTAGTTAACTTGATGAGGTTTATGAGCAAAGGTTTTTCCTAATCACCTAAGGTTTTTATTGCACAACCTTAATCAAGAGTGATACTAGAGTGTAAAAATCTTGTCTAGAAAATATTTGATGATCCCTTCTCCTTGGTCCTTGGTTGGCCGGTTATGTGAGGAAGAGAGGAAGAGATATGCTTATGATTTTTCACCTTGATATTATGAGGTGTATGTGTACATGTTTGTAGTATAATACTATATACTTGTTAGATATTATCAAACCAAATGACTCACCCCAAGTTGGTCGACATTTGCATAAAAAAAATAGACTAGTTGCATTTGATAACAATTAAGTGTATTAATGTAGAGTAAATGTGTAGTTAGTTAAGAATTATTAGTAACTTGTGTATATTTTTAAGCTTGTAGGGTAGCGTTAGCTAAAAATAAATTTTAACGGATCAAAATAAAATATATTGAAGTCATAAAAATTATAAAAATACATTTCTTGCAAGAATTGAGTGAATAAATATTTATCGGGTTGAATTTACGAAAACCGTCGTAATTATATAAACATAACAATTTATATACGAAATAAATTGAAAACATCGGGTAAATTAATAATATAATTTTTATAGTCTTAAAATGAGTATAAAAATATATTAGGAATATTTTTGGAAGTGTCGGATCAAATGTTCAAAATAACTAATTACGCGATAGCGTTTATTTAATAGGAAAATAAACGTTTAATGAAAAATGCAAAACCATGCATAAATTGATATGAAATGATGTTACTAATGATGTGTAGACTAAACCTAGTCTATATGAAATGTCCTTGATGATATGCTCATGAATTCGCAGCTAAACCATTAAGGTTACGCGAATTTGATACTCGTAAACATAGTTTACGATAAATGATGAAATAGTGAAACTTTTAAAGTTTGTAAAATGACCTGAAATTACGAGTTGTCACATTCGCCCAACCAAAAAGGAATTCAGTCCCTGAATTCAGTTCATGTTAGTCTATCGAATTTTTGAGTTTGCGATGAATAACGAGGAGAGAAGACATGAAGAGATGTCGTTATGGTTATCGATGATTTAAAGCGTACAAAACATCATTGTAAAGAAAATATTGGATGAATCTCCCATGAATAACACTTTGACTTTTATGAATATGTGAAAACCCTGCTTGCACTAAGACTTATAAATAACTGCTCCCAACATAACATGATCCCTCCAGAATTAGACATAGTTAGCTAGGCTATGTATAATTAAGGAACGATATCCCTCCAGAATTAGACATAGTTAGCTAGGCTATGTATAATTAAGGAACGATAATGTGACGTTCGGTTTAGTTGTTATAACTCTCGATGTTTACAGAGATCTAAACCTTGTAAGTGATAATGAATCAGAAGGAAAGAAAGTACGCTTAATGAGAATATTTTACAACGAGTAGTTTATCAAAAGTAGTACATCTTAAGTCATAAGATCCGAATACGATGGAAGACATAAACTTAGTACAACATAGTACATAAGGAAAATTAAGACTGTTAGTTTCCGAACTTCTTCAGTCTTCCGCATTGTTGAGACCATGACGAGCTTCTCCTCCTTCTAATATGTATGCATTCCCATGAGCACCTTCAACTTGTTGACCTTGGTTTTGAGGACATTGTTGACTTGTAGCACTTAACAGGGCAAAGACCCGAGTGATGATACTTACATCGATTACATAGTGGGTAGTTTCCAGCATAACCTCTGCCTTCTATTGATGCAGCAACATAAACCATTGCGGTTTCTTGCCCACTATTCTGTTGTTGATGATGATTAGTGTTACAGTTTTGGTTGTCGTTATCATAACCTCCCTGGTCATTTTCCCATTTCCTTTTGTTGTTGCTAGTTTGGTTGTTGTGGTTGTTGTTACAGTTATTGTTAATAATGTTTTCCCGTTTCACAACTTGAGCCATGAGTTTTTTAGTTATCCTGATAGTTTCTTCAATTGTTTGTGGATCGGAAGAAGTTACATCTCCTTGAATACATTGTGGAAGTCCTCCAATGAAATTTTCCAGTAGTTTCTCATTGTCCAAAACCATTGATGGACATAGTGCAGCCAATTCTTGAAACCTCCTAATGTAGGTCTCGATATCATAACCAACAGTCACTAACTCATAAAATTCCGTTTCTAATTTATTCACCTCCGTGCGTGGACAATACTTCTTTGTCAACAACCTCTTGAATTGATCCCACGTGAGCTTGTAAGCATTTTCGATGCCAATAGGCTGCGCATACGAATTCCACCATGACATTGCGCCATCTAAGAGTGTACCAGTGGCAAACTTCACCTTGTAGTCATCTAGGCAATTGCATAGAAGAAACACAGACTCCATCTTCTCAAACCATCGAACCATAGCAGTGGCTCCTTCTGTGCCTTTGAACTTTGTAGGATCACAGTTCTTAAAGTCCTTGTATGTACAATTTCGAACTCCAGACCCTCCTGCAGCTCGTGTAGAAGTAGCAAGTCTAGCAGCTTCAGCAGCAGCCGTGGCCTCAGCAGCAGCAGTTACCGTTGCTCGTTCTTTCCTTAGTGCCTCGGCTATACTATCCTCTATATACCTTTGGATAGAAGCTGGTGTCATTTCTGGTGTAGCTTTCTTCGGTGCCATAACTCTTCAAAATAAGAGGAAAGGTGAGACGTAGCAAAGTCCTATGTTAAGAATAAGCGCTCTAAAGAGATGTGATGTGAGGTGATAAATTTGAGGTTACTTTTCAAAATAATCGACGGGTTTCCAAAAGATGGGTTATGAGGTGTCGTAAGTGCTTCAAATGTATTATGGTCTAGTGACTTAATGTGTGAATAACGTGTAACTCGACATGTTAGTGGTGAAACAAAGGAGTGAGAGTGACTTTGCCCTACTTAAAGGTTTATCTCGGCATTCGACGTTATCGGTGATGAATCAGTTGATATTAAAATTGTGATGGGGAATGACAAGGCATTCTCCACGTTGGAGTCTAAAGGAAGGATAATGGAATGGGTATTTGAAGGCATCTATGTGACAATCGATTTGAAATGAAAGTAAATAACTTGAAAAATGTACATATAAACCGCATGTAAAGTGAACATGCACTTATGATGAAATGATGAGATGCTATGATGATGTAGTTATAGTCTAGGGTCAATGATGCAACCTAGTTCTCTATAACTGAAGCTCTGATGCCAATCTGTCACACCCCCAAATTACCTGTTTTGCAGCGGAATGGAATTCCTAGGGATTGACTGTCATTGCATCACAGTTACAGATATATTGAACGACCTAAAGTGTCGTTTGGAAAAATACATCGTTTGATTTAATAAAATAATCAGAGTTTACAAAGTATAGGTCCCAAATGAAAATCAACTTGTGCGGAATTAAGTTTGTTACAAGCCAAACGATGTTTTTAAAGTTTATAAACCCAAGTAAGACGCGTCGTTGATTCGTTGAGGTTTAGGGGTATGTGTGTATGGATAAAACCACAATATCGATATCAAAAATAACCACAAGGAATGATTTAAAATCCCTTTAGGAAAAAGGATAATGAATCAAAACCCGTGAGTGATAGTGATACGGATTAGGAAATCCGAGTCGTTTCCCAACGAGGTGTGAATGGGCAACGTCGTTATTGGTTCGTTATTAAAATGCTCGATGTTTTGGATTTATGATTTTGATCTAAAATACGGGGAATGGGAAAGCAATTAAGGGAAATTACACTACGGGAAATCCTAAATACGCGAATTAAACTAAAACGTATTAAATAAAACGTAAATAAAATGCAACTACGTCTATTCTAAGTCCTAAAAATGATCTAAAATTATTTTATAACTAAAAATGATATTTGAAAATTAGCTAAGAATTAAAATTAATTTTTATGATTTTTCTGGAATTTATTTGAATTAAAAACTAATTTTAAACTAATAAAACTAATTTAAAATATTAAAAATTATAAAAATAAAGTAGAAAATTATGAAACTATTTTTCAAAAATCTAAAATAACTCAAAAGACTTTTCAAAACTAATTTTGTATTTTTCTGAAGATTTTTCTATTTTCTACGAATTAAAAACTATTTAAAACTAATTAAATGGCTAAAAATTACAAATTAAACTAGGAAAAATCTGGAAAAATTATTTTTTTTGCTTTTTATGTTTATCTTAATCTATGAAAATTGAAAACTTATTTTTTTGAAGCTTTTCTGATTTAATTGTAATAAAAGCTATTTAAAAAGTCTTAAAAACTGATTTAAATCAAGAAAAATAGCAAACAGTGTCTAAAAATATTATTCTAAATCTATGAAAAATATCAAAACCTACGCTAGTGTGAGATATTAACAAGCTGTAGTGCAAACTGATATGAATAAGCTTTTAAGAATAAGCTAAAAAGCACTAGAGGTTATCAAATTAACTCAGAAGCTAAATAAGGCTAAAAGTACTCTAAAACAACTGATTGCAACTACTCCTAACCTCAAATAAGCAAACCACTAATGATTTGAGCTAATTACCACTTAAACCAAACAGCCCTAACCCTCTATCTTTGAGCTTAACCACTGGCTTATAAAGAGAGCTTATGTAAAAAACAGATCTGTAGTCCTCAAGACCACCAAGCAAACTACAACTGGACCAATTTTCAGGCTCTAGCTATCTAGAATGAACCTTATGCAAAGGCTGCAAGTAGGCCTGGTTCACACTCAGTATGCTGAGTGTGAGACAGGGCAAAAACAGCTTATTGAGAAGCTGATTCAGAGCTTATAGAGATTTACTAAAATTTCACAAAAATCAGTTTCCAATTCTTGACCAACTGAAGTTAGAAATCCCAAAATATCACTTGATATGAATCAAAACTGAATCCGTAAAAATTCCACAAACTTTTGTAAAAACTGTGTTTTGCAACTTTTGACTTTTGGACAGATTTGAAGATGTTGACTAAAATGAACTTTGAACTCAATTTGTTTAATGCTAATGATGTTTTAAGCCTAATTATGATTAAAGCAAGCTAGATCTACTGTTTTTAAACCTATATGAAAAGTTCTAACTACTTATTTCAACAGATATGCAAATTAGATCAGTTTCAATGCAATTTTGACTTTCAGAGTTCTAGAGTGCAAATAAATCACTGATTTAAGCCTAATTATCCTAACTGATACTTATGTGACAGATTTTAAACACAAACTAAGCCACAAGCTCACTAGAATCAACTGATCCAAACACTATTTATACTAACTGTTTTACTAAGTTTTACTCTACTAATTGCTTATCAGCCTAAACTGACAATTAAATTGCAACAATAAAGTCTAATAACAGTTAAATTAACAGACCTAGACTACAAATTTAAGCACAAGCAGATTATGCAATATTCTTATTTTGAAATTACTTACATGTGGTCCTAGCCACTATGGCTTGCACAAAGAGATCAAATAGCCACTAACCTAAACTGAATTCAACCCAAATACAACTCAGAATCAACCCATATCCAGATCTAACACCAGAAATTCAGAAACATGAAAGCTTAATGCTGCAGTTGACTTTTGTTGACCAAGTTACTTTTGAAGGTAGAACTGAGTAGAGAACTGAATAAGCACTTACTAAGCTATGGATAAGCTTATAAGAGCTTATGGTAACATAAACACAAGCTGATTGCAGCTTAACAACAGATTTGAGATATTTTTTATTTTTTAGGTATTTTCCTTATTTTTTTGTGATTTTTATTTTATAAAGAGAATAAGCTGAAAATGAGTTTAGATAAGCTAAAATGAGATAATGAAATACTAATAAGCTATTAAAACAATGAAACAGTAATTGAGATTGAGTGAAAACAAAAACTGAAATTACTTCTATTAATAAAACTTGTGATTACAAAGGAACTGAAATTCAGAAAATACAAAAATGAAAATTAAACATTAAACATGATTAAGCTACTAGTAATCTACTCTAATTCTACCCTCGAATACAAGTGTGAATGATGGGGGTATTTATAGCCTAGCTTGAGCCTTGAGAAGAGTCTGGAAGGTGTAAATGTGTGCTTTCTCTTGGCTCTTCTCAACCCTTGGATTAAATCCCATCAATCATTAGTCAATATCCTCCCTTGGATCACGTGTCCACGCACCATCAGCCAATCAGAGGCAAGTATTTGAAAGGAATGACACACGGATTGCCAGCGTGGCATCCGTGTGTCAGTGTGGTGTCAGGTAGAAGTACGATTGTGCCCTTAATTTAAGTGAATTGGCCAATTGAGTCTAGGGGCGTTTTAGGGTTTATGTGAATCTGGGTTTGGTGAGATTTGGGGGAAAATATTAGGCGCGCTGAGTTTATTATTATTGTTTGATTTTCTTGACCGATTTAAGTAGAGTTGACCTGGGTTAAAGGGTTACGGGTCATGGGTATTAATCGGGTATAAATGTTGGACCGGGTAAAGGGTATACGTGATATGGATTTGGGCTTGGATATCTTGGGCCAAGGTATAGATGTTATATGGATTGGACTTAGGATATGTTTAGTACCCAAGTAGTAAAATAAGGACCAAAAGTGTATATGCTGAAAATCCAGGGACCAAACTTGTAAATCTGAAAATGTGATCAAGGACTATCTTTGCCAATCTACAAATAATCCAAGGGTTGAATTTGCAACTTTTGAATCTTCAAGGGTCTATTCTTCCGAATGCTCAAAGTGCAGGGACCGATTCTGATAATTCTTCAAATTTGATCATATCTTCCAAAAATCATCCTCAGAGAATAAAAATCTTCACAAATGCATAATTCTGACCTTCCGGCTCAGCTTTAGCTCTCTTAATCTCTCGTGCTCGGTTTTCTTCGGTTTTGGCTTCTTTTTGTGTGTTTAATCATATCCGTACCTGCACAAGCACAAACTCAAGGAAACAACAAATATTAGCAATAAACGGCTCTTTCTTGGTTAATTTGGGTCAGTTTTGATAAACAAAAGATATGTGTTTAAGCACATATCAAAATACCCCAGACGAGACCATTGTCGTGTCCCCACACAATGCAATCAACTCACGCTTCTAAAACCAAGGATTTCAATCTCTTTCTACTAAACCTATGAAGAAGTAGCAAAGATTCCTCAAAAGAGATTAAGAACCCTTAATTCTAAAAACGCCCCGTTTACCTTTTAATTCACATATAGATATTACGATTAAGCACTTATCATTATGAGTGACGGTTTGTTGAACTTTCATGTCGATCAATAACTCCAACATTTTTCAATTAACACGTTAGGATCACGGAGTAGAAAACACAACACAACGTGAAGTGACCATACGGATAGAATACATCGTCCCTGATTTTTCACAAGTCCCCAAACTAAGCGTAAAATCGAAATCATTGTTAAATATGATTCTAGATGCTAACACTACCCATGGAAGTTACTTGTGTAATTACTTTTTGCTCCCATTTTCCTATTTCCTCTAGATTTTTTATTTTTTTGTGAGAATTGAATTTCTTCAAATTTCTCGTTTTGATAACTTTTATTCCGATAAAGATATGAAGCTAAGTCGCTAATTAGTTATCCATCTTCCCTCGAAAACCATTGCACACAAGAATGAGGTCCACATCAAGGTCCTAATTTAACATGATTTAGGAAGATAACTCCCGGATTCAAAGTTTGGCTTAATACTTATTTCAGCTCATTTGCATTTTTGCAATTCAGGGCCCTTGGTCTTTTCAACTACTAACTCAACGGGATTACCGTTTTATCAGGAGTCTTATTATGACTTTGGATTTTCCTCTGCCTTTTTCGAAGTCTATGACAACTTTTATGGCTTTGGATTTTTCAACTTTAATACATTTGGGCTTTATTTCATGTTAATTTTTGTGCCAAACTCTGAATCCTACGGCTTTTATAACAATAGAAACAATAGCAGCAAACTATCAGGAATCAGTTGTCTATTACACCGCAACACTGACAGTACCTTGATGTGTACCCAACTTTCATGGGCAAAGATTCTATAAAGAAGATAAAGAACTAACTATCGCCAAAAACTCAACATCTCTAATTATTATTTGACAAAAATGAGGTGAAACAATTTTGTGGGAACAAAAAGCCATAAGTACCTTCGATGGGCTCTAAAGAGAACCAACTACTCCACGCTTAGCATCTAAACTCATAAGTAACTCTATCATTCCTCGATCTCCGCAAATTTAAAATCCCAAATAATGAGATCCGCGGATGCTTAGCCGATAATTTTTAGGTTATCTATGGTTAAGGGAACAAGCTAGGGCTCAACACTCCCGGTCAAGTCAGAATTCTATTCCTACTCTCACCAGCGGAAAGTCAACAAGGTGTCAAAACATATATTAACTTAGCAAATGCTTCGTCAAATAATCTCAAGTCTTGCATTTTTAAAGTCACTTATTAGAAACTAGCAAATTCTTGTTTAAGCTTCGCATATTTAAAATCACTCAGGGAGACTTGCAAAATCTTGGCCTTTTGAGCTAGAATCGCATTTTATAGCCTCTTGTCTAAGCAATTAGCAAAGACTATTTCAAGAAAACGCATATTTAAAGTAACTTCTAAGAAACTCGCAAGGACTTTTCGATCATAAAACTAACAAAAGCTTACAAAAAAAAATTTAAATTTTGCTCATTTTTGCACAATTTTTCTAAGGAAAAACGGGGTTGCGAGAGTATACGAAAAAAATAAGCAAGTGCGGTCAAATCAAATCGAAGATTACCCTACCCCAGACTAGAATGAAACATTGTCCTCAATGTTTAAAGCAAGGGTATCAACGAAAATGTAAAAGTCGTTTATTAAGTATGCTCAAAGATAAACGTTAGTCGATAAGATTTCGGATATCGGATTTCCATCAGCATCGATCATGAAACTCGAGTAGAGAAAAGACAAACTTCGAGCACGAGAGTCTTCATATCGGGAACATCCTAAACACAACATCACAAACAACCAAACACGAGAAATCGAAGAGGCTAACCCCTTCACGTCACTTATAAAAAACTAGAAAGAAGATAGAGATAAGCATGGGGTGCCTCCCACGAAGCGCTACTATTTTTGGTCACCGAGTCGCTAGCTTGACTCGATCCCCGAATTCAGTTGTTCTTAGGGAAAGTTTGGAGATCAGGGACAACCATAGATGGGATGTCCCCTCCAAAATAATGTTTCACACGATGACCATTCACCTTGAAATTCGGACCATCGGGCTGAGAAAGCTCCACCGTTCCATACGGGAAAACCTGAGCAACGGTGAATGGTCCTGACCAACGGGTTTTGAGTTTGCCCGAGAATATCTTCAAGCGAGAGTTAAAGAGGAGAACTTGATCACCAACGTTGAAAACGCGGTTTTTGATTTTAGCATCATGAATCCTCTTAGTCTTCTCTTTGAAAATCAAAGAATTCTCGTAAGCCTGATCCCTAAGCTCATTTTAATTCATTTAATTGAACTTTTCGGTGATCACCCGCGGTCTTAAGATCAAAGTTTGCATGTTTCAAGGCCCAGAATGCCTTATGTTCGAGCTCGATGGGCAAGTGACAAGCTTTTCCATACACCAACTTAAATGGGGTGCACCCGATGGGTGTCTTGTATGCGGTGCAGAAAGCCCATAATGCATCATCTAACTTATCGGCCCATGAAGCTCGATTTTCTCCTACGGTCCTTTCTAAAATCCTTTTCAAACCACGATTGGAGACCTCAACTTGTCCGCTCGTTTGCGGGTGATATGCGGTAGAAAGACGATGGGTAACTCCATATTTAGCCATAACTTTAGCAAATTGTTCATTACAGAAATGGGTATCGCGATCACTGATGATAGCACGAGGTGCTCCGAATCGAGAAAACAAATTCTTCAAAAACTTAACAACCACTCGGGCGTCATTGGTGGGGAGCGCCTTTGCTTCAACCCATTTAGACAAGTAGTCGACGGCCACGAGGATATACTTATTACCCTTAGATGATGGAAATGGCCCCATAAAATCGATGCCCCACACGTCAAAAATCTCGCAAACTTGAATAGCATTTTGTGGCATTTCATCCTTTTGCGAAATTTTCCCTTGACGTTGGCAAGAATCACAAGACTTAACTAAATCATGAGCATCTCGATATATGGTAGGCCAATAAAACCCGGAATCAAAAACCTTCTTAGCGGTGTAGCTTGCACCATGATGGCCTCCAGTGGGTCCGTTATGGCAAGCATTGAGAATATCAAGGGCCTCTTGGCCATGAACACACCGCCGGATTACTTGATCCGCACAAATCTTAAACAAGTAAGGATCGTCCCAGAAATAATGCTTAACATCTTTGAAAAACTTTTTCTTCTGTTGGGACGACATCCCTTTCACGATGAAATTGCCCGCATGGTAATTTGCAAAGTCGGAAAACCATGGGGTGTTTGGGTCTCTCTTAGCAATCATCCCAAGTGTCTCAAGAGGAAATGTTTCCGTGATCTCCTTTTTCTCGAGCACACTTTGATGGGGATTCTCAAGTCTAGAAAGGTGATCGGCAGCAAGGTTCTCCGCTCCTTTTTTGTCAAGAATTGTAACATCAAACTCTTGAAGGAGGAGAACCCACCGAAGTAAACGTGGCTTAGCATCTTGCTTTGCCAAAAGATACTTAAGGGCAGAATGGTCTGTATACACTATGGTCTTCGATAAGACAAGGTAGGGTCGGAATTTCTCAAAAGCATAAACAACGGCCAATAATTCCTTTTCAGTAGTCGTATAATTGTGTTGGGCCTCAGACAATGTCTTACTCGCATAGTGTATGGGTTGAAAATGTTTCGATTTACGTTGCCCCAAGACTGCCCCAATTGCGTAATCACTTGCATCACACATGAGCTCAAAGGGCAAATCCCAGTCGGGGGCAACTAAGATCGGTGCTTCAGTTAATTTCTTTTTGAGAAAATTAAATGCTTCAACGCATTCATTGGTGAAGATAAACGGAGCATCCTTCTCGAGGAGATGGGTCAGAGGGCGGGCTATCTTAGAGAAATTTTGGATGAAACGGCGATAGAAACCGGCATGACCCAAAAAACTCCGAATACCTTTGACGGTAGTGGATGAGGGAGTTTAGCTATAACGTCTACTTTAGCTCGGTCGACCTCAATCCCAGGTTTTGAAATCTTATGGCCGAGGACAATGCCCTCTCGAACCATGAAATGGCACTTCTCCCAATTCAAGACCAAGTTGGTGTCTTCACACCGTTTGAGCATGTGGTCTAGATGAGAGAGGCAAGAAGTGAAAGAATCTCCATAAACGGAGAAATCGTCCATAAAAACTTCCATAGACTTTTCGATCATGTCATGAAAAATAGCCATCATGCACCTTTGGAACGTTCCTGGAGCATTGCATAAACCAAATGGCATTCGTCGGTAAGCAAACGTTCCATAAGGGCACGTTAAAGTCGTTTTCTCTTGATCATGCGGATCAATCAGAATTTGAAAGTGATTAGTGTGCAAATACTCATCATTTTTGTACCTTTTAGTCTGCAAAAACATCTGAAAACACTCAGAAATGCATCAAAATGATAAAAATATCACAAATAAGTGTTTTATGTGTTTTAAATGCAAAAATATCAAAATCAGATGAAAAACGTATCAAGTTTGCATAATTGGCAGTTTTAGTCCCCCAAGTTTCAAAAGTTTTCAAATTTAGTCCCTGGTAAATCAAAATAAAGAAAAAAGTCATAAAAGGTCCTTGGGATTCACAAGTTGTAAGAAATTATCCTTTGAAGTTTAAAAATCACAATTTACAACTTTGGTCCCTCAACTTTACAAAAGTGTCAAAATCAGTCCCTGGGTGTTTAAAAATGGAAATTATTCAAACTACACCCTTGTACTATTCAAATGTGGCATATTTGGTCCTTATATGATAATTTTTGAGAAAATTACAAGTTTGGTCCCTGGAGTTACAAAGTTTACAGTTTTGGTCCTTGGATTTATAAAAATGGAATTTTATGCAATATTGGTCCTTGTACTAACCATTAATTGCAGGTTTAGTCCTTGTGTTAACTTTGGAAAAGTTTCAACTTCAGTCCCTCACTTTGCAGAAATTACAAGATTGGTCCTTATGTATTAATACCAAATCCAAACCGGACCCTTTTTATTAATATCCCAAACCCAATCTCAGCTGGCCCAACATTAGCCCAACCCAACACACTTGAACCTTGACCCTTGAGCTTGAACCCTGAGCCAGTCAAAAATCCCACTTGAGACAGTCCAATATACAATTTTGAACCCTCTGCGTTATTATTAAAAACGGTAAAAAAAGTCAAATACCAGAGATACTGTACATCTCTCTCACATTTGCCCGCCAAAACCAGATGACCCATCAAACCACCATGGTTTTCAAATCCACCTTTTCCACCTCATCACTACACCTGTTTACCCACTCCCTCCACCTCCACAATCTCCCAAACTTCTTTAAATGCTAAAAACCTGCTCAAAGATATTTTGGCGCCAAAATTGCCAAATGGACAGTGGTGATGAATTAGAAGGTTTCAATGGTCAAGATGAGGTGGGAAACAATCAGAGGTCGACAAGAAGTCTAAAGAGATCATTATAAAGGGGAAAAGAAGCAATGTAGAAAACTATCTAGTGTAATTTTTAATTTCCTATGTCGTTTTAGTTAATTTTTCAAATTCAAGTGTAATCTTAAGCTTTCAAGTACTGTATTTGTCAATCTTAGTATATTTTACAACTTTTTCAGTAATTAATTTCAAAGCTTTAGTATCATTTTCAGTTTATGCAAATTCCAAGTTCAAAAATCTCATGTGAGTTTAATGTTGTTGTTAGTTGTTTCTTTGGACTTATAAACTAACATAAGCTCCTAGATAGCTTAATACAGCTATTAGAAACCTTTAAAACTATGTTTAGTATCAAAAAGAAAAAAATACCAAAAATACTCAAAAATAGTTAAAAATAAAAAAATCAATGGAGATGGTTATCAAAGCTGGAGCAGGGTGAATATTGGATTGCCCTTGGGGTTAGAGCTTCTTGGGAAGCTATAGGTTGTGTTCTCAGGCCTTGGTTCTAAGTTTTCACTTGGTTTCTATCTTGTAAGCCTTTTGCTCAATTTTAGCATTTTACTGTTAAAGTCATTAATTAACTTTAAGCTTTGTGTTTTTATGTTTCTTAGTGGTAGTTAAGTAGAATTAACCATTAAAACCAGTTGCTTGTTCATTAGAATTTGTAATTGTTAAAAATTATAATTTGACAGTTAATATAGCATAATTGTCATTTCCTAGTTTTATGCTGTTATTGTTGTTGTTTTATGCTTCTTCAGTCTCATTAAGTGATAATATAAAGTCTTTAATCAATTGCATGGTCTTAATCTGTGTAAACTTTTGAAAATCACAAAATCAGTTAGTTTAAAGGTTGTTTGGATTTGTGAGTAAACCTGTGTTAGAGGTTGTTTGTGTTGTTGTTTGTTGTTGTTCTGTGTCACATTAGGTCAAAATAACTCAGTTCAACCATAAAATCTAGTGCTCATTTGTGAAAAAGTCAAAATAGCCTTTGATCACTCCTTGTTCATCAACTGTGTAGATTTCATGTTTCATAATCATGGTTTTGTATTCATAAGTTGTTATTGTTGATCAAATCAGTCTTAATCCACCTTAATACAACATAATCAGTGATTAGGATTGTTCCAAAGTTCATTTTAGTCAACTTTTTAGTTTAACTTAAAAAGTCAAATTTTCAGTTTAGCAGTTTTTGAATAAAATAGATTATTTTCTATAGGGTTTAACTTTGAGTTTCATGTTTTAAGCTTTTAGGTTTATAAAATATAACTGCTCATCTTTATCATAGTATTTTTTATAATTTCTAGTTTGCTAGTTTAACTGCTTATTTTTAAGTTTCTTTTAAGACCTTTTCTAAAATAGTGCCCTGTGCACAGTTGAGTAGACCATTTTCATAAGCTCACACAGAGCTTATTAGTTAGCCTAAGCTTGTGTATTTTGGTTCTTTGGAAAGCTACCCTAGCTGTCTTGAAGATCCAAGCTTATTTTTCCATTTTATAGCTTATTTAGTAGGGCTGCTAATTGCTTTTTGTTTGACCCATTTCTGTGTTAACTAAGTACTCAGTGATTTAAAAGCTCTTTCACAATCTTGTCATAAGCTTATTAGTGAGCCATAGTGTGTGAGCTTGGACTTTTTGGAAAGCCCACCAGCTCATCTTGACACCTCAGTCTTTGTTTTGAGCCTTTAAGCTTATTTAATAAGCTAAAATTGCTTTTAGAAATGGCTGCAGGCCTGTTTGGTTAGTAGGTTTTGCATAAGTGCTTATTAGCTTATTTATAGCTTATCAGTGTATTCCTTTGTGCCTTTTAGCTTAATCTAAGTTCCTTTAGCTTGTTTACATCTTATTTCACTTTTGTTTCTTTCTGTGAAGCTTATTTCAAGCTTATTAGAACTTAAATAATCAAAATAAGCAAAAACTCAAACTGTTAAGCTTTTTAGCTTTCAAATAGCTTATTTTTAAGTTGTAAAATTTTTGTTTTTATTAAAGTTGCTTATTATCAGTAGTATAATAGTTTTCAAAAAGAAAAATCACAAAAACATCATTTTAAAAATAGTGATAGCGTTTATTTAATAGAATTTAGCTTTTTAGTTTTTCTTTTCAGCTTATTATTAAGCATTTTCAGTTTTTATAATTTTCTTAGTTTTCTGTCATCATAGGATAATTTTATAAAAAATTTCATAATTTTCTTAGCTTGTTTAGTATTTATTAGAATTTAAAATAGTTAAAAAGTATTAAATAATTAATAAAAAATAAATAAAAACCATAAAAATTATTTTTTCAGTTTTAAAATTAGTTTTCTAATATTTTAGATTTTTCTAAGTTAAAATTTCATTTTTCTTGGTTAATTTTATATTTTCTTGTATTTAAGTGTATTTTAAATAATTAATAAATAGTTTTTAATTAATAATAATTAAATAAATAGTTATAAAAATAATTTTCTTTTTTCCAATAATTTTAATTTATTTTTAGGATTGTAAAAATATCATTTTCATATTTGTAGGTCTTTTATTTCTTAAAACTCACGTTTTATTTTGTACGTTTACGTAATTTAATAAACGTACGTGTTTAAGTTTGTTTAATCTAATTGTTGTGCTTTATAATTCTGTATCCAAATACATTCCAATCAATCAGTAGTATAATTTCCAACCAAAATCCTTACTGATCACTATCCTTAGTGATTATTCGACATCTGAAAGTTTTGAAACACCATTCAGTCTCCGTGGGACTTAACGACCCGGGAATCCACTATATTCCAAGGGAAATTGCATTGGTTTTAGACTGTTTGAATTTTATTACGGTTGACCATTCACAAGTGGTTGATTTGTGTGATAAACTTGACAGTTCAGACCCAATCAAAATCAAAAAGTTCATTAACACTTTTCCTAAAGTGTTAACAACACCAAAAAAAATATATATATAAAACAACAAAACAATCGTAACGTTTTCTTTCTTGTATTTTCTTTAAGGTGATTCTTAAAGAGATACGATTTGGTTAAACGAGACGATACCAAAAATATTGTCCAAAAGTATTTAAACCCTTAGCACAAATCCATACCTACGTCTTTTTAGTGGTACTTAATAAATACATAAAAATCAACCACCGCAAACCAAGGCAGTACACCTACCAACTGGGGGTGTGAACATTAATAAGTTCCCAATCTTAAAGATCAAAACTTGCCTTTGTGTCCTTGTGATCTAGTGTACCTTTTTCAAAGAAGCCATTTCATTTGTGATTACTGGTTTAAGTTCACTTGTCGTTTTGCCTCGCATTTGTTTTTGAAAACTGATTTTTAAACTTAGTGCATGCGCACTCGTTCTTCCAGCTCCACCAGTCCACTTTCTGAGCTTGCAAATATTCCGCGTAGACGTAGAGGACGTTCTGCTCCTTCAGCCGTGACTGAGGAACGTCTAGTACCACCACCCCCTGTCGTAATGGCAGAAGATAAACCGATGAATGAGCTTCTCCAAGCACCCATCGAGGGTTACGGAGATGCCATTATTGTCCCAGCCATCGTGGCTGATACCTTCGAGCTCAAAACCGGGTTGCTTAATCTTGTAACCCAAAGACAATTTTATGGTTTTGAGCGGGATGATCCTCATGCACATATTCGATGGTTTAACAAGATTGCATCTACCATCAAATACAAGAATGTCCCACATGAAGCAATTAAGCTTCTTCTGTTCCCATTCTCTCTAGAGGGACAAGCCCGGAATTGGCTTGAGAAACAACCCCCTCGTTCCATTGAGACATGGGAGGATCTAGTCACTAAGTTTGTTAACGAATTCTATCCACCATCCCGAACTACAAGTCTTAAGAATGAGATAATGAAATTTTCTCAAAGATTTGATGAATCATTCGGTGAGGCATGGGATCGTTACAAAGAGTTGCTCCGAAAGTGTCCGCATCATGGTTTTACCGAGTTAATGCAAATGGATACTTTCTACAATGGTCTGAACCAAACTAATCAAGACTCTTTAAATGCCTCCGCGGGGGGTAATTTCCTGAGCAAGACCACAAAAGAAGCCTTGCAAATCATAGAAAACAAGTCCCAGGTCCGCCCTTTCCGAACAAAGACATATCAGTCTCAGTCTAATGCAGGACCTTCTACTTCATCTCACGTGAGTACATCTAGCACCGATGCTAAGATTGACAAACTCACGGATATTGTTCAGGCTTTGGTTCTTGCTAACCAAAAGAAAGTCACTTTCACACAGACACCATCACATGGTGAAGTGAAGAAAGTCGAGGTCTGTGTTACTTGTGGTGGCCCTCATGCATACTACAACTGTACTGCCACCGATGGTAGTCCATTTGAAGCCAATGCTATAGCCGGTACTTCTCATCAGGGAGGTAATCAATACCGTCCTCAAAATGAACCAAACTACCGTGCTAATACTTATCAGGGACCACCCGGTTTTAACCAGAATCCTAACATACAAAACCGGAATCAGAACCAACCTAGAATGAACCAAGGTTATCAAAACCAAGGTAACTTCTATCCCGGACCAAATCAAGGTTTCCAACACCAAGGAAATTTTAATCAAAACAATTTCAATCGAGGGAATCAATTTCATGGGAATATGAATCCTAATCAAGGAAATTTTCAAAATCAAGGCCCTAATCCAAACAATAGAGGCCAGAATTTTCCTAATCAAACTCAAGCCATTGTTCCAACTGGACCATCATCTGATGAGTTATTGAAGCAATTCATGAAATCCCAAGATGAAATGAACAGGTTGTTGGTTAGCCAGATTTCTGACATTAAGAAGTCTTTAAATGATCAACCCTCGGGCTCAGGAAAACTTCCGAGCAACACGATCGCTAACCCGAGGGGCGATGCAAAGGCGATCACAACCAGAAGTGGTGCTTCATATGATGGACCCGCTATTCCTACTACCTCTTCTTCTTCTCTCCCGAAGGTAGTGGAAAGCGAACCTGAGGCTACAAAGGACAAGGAACTTCCTACTAATAACGGAGGTACCAACGATGTCCAACCTCAAGTTGTCCAGAAACCCAAATCCAATCTAGGAGTTGTTTTTGAACCTCCTGTAGCTCCCGTTGAAAATCCCAAATCCAAATCTTCTATTCCTTACCCATCACATTTGAATGAGCAAAAGCTCCGCGAAAAAGCCAGTCATCAAATGGACAAATTTTTCAAATTTTCCAAGAACTACATTTTGACATAAGCTTTGCGGATACTATCATGCTGATGCCCAAGTTTGCATCAACTCTCAAACACATGTTAAGCAACAAGGAAAAACTGTTTGAGATGGCAAAAACTCCTCTGAACGAGAATTGCTCTGCAGTTATCTTGAAAAAGCTTCCCAAGAAGCTTGAAGATCTTGGAAAATTTCTCTTACCTTGTGTATTTCCAGGGATGGTTGAATGCTTTGCCTTAGCCGATCTTGGTGCAAGCATCAATCTGATGCCTTATTCAGTATGGAAGAAACTTTCTCTTCCGGATCTTACTCCTACATGCATGACTCTCGAGCTTGCAGATCGTACAATATCCCGTCCACTTGGCATTGCCGAGGACGTATTCATGAAAGTAGGAAAGTTCCATTTTCCAGCTGACTTTGTAGTTGTTGATTTCGATGCTGATCCACGGGTTCCTCTCATTGTTGGACGAGGATTCCTGAGAACGGGCCGTGCTCTCATTGATGTATTTGAGCAAGAAATCACATTACGTGTAGGTAATGAAGCTGTCACCTTTAACCTTGATCAAACTTCGAGGTACTCCGCAAACTATGATTCTGAATCGGTTAACCGAATAGATATCATTGATGTTGCTTCTGAAGAGTACTCTCAAGAAGTTCTCGGTTATGATCATAATTCTTCGAGTGATAATCTCACTCATTCATCTCAACCCATCATTGCCAATTCTACTCCTTCTCTCACTCCGTTTGAGGAAAGTGACTTCATCTTGGAAGAGATTGAAGCATACTTGTCTAGTGATTCGATTTCATGGGAAATTGATCACGCTCCAATTGACATCGAGGGAGATATTCTTCTCATCGAGAAGTTGTTCAATGATGACCCATCATCACTCCCTCCCGTCGAGCTTCATAATAAGGAAGTCAAGTCAGTTGAGAAAACTGAAGAATTTCCTAAGGTAGAACTTAAGGACTTACCACCTCATCTCGAGTATGCATTTCTTGAGGGTGATGATAAATTACCCGTCATTATTGCTCGAGATTTGAGTAAAGATGAAAAAGCTGCTCTCATAAAGGTCTTAAAGTCACACAAGCAAGCAATTGCTTGGAAACTCTCCGACATTAAGGGTATCAACCCTGAGTTTTGTACTCACAAAATCTTGATGGAGGATGACTTCAAACCAGCAGTCCAACATCAGAGAAGGGTTAATCCTAAGATCCATGATGTTATCAAACAGGAGGTTCTCAAACTTCTTGATACAGGATTAATTTACCCGATCTCAGATAGTCCTTGGGTTAGCCCAATTCATTGTGTTCCTAAAAAAGGTGGCATAACTGTTGTCACAAATGAAGAAAACGAGTTAATTCCAACTCGGCTGGTAACGGGATGGCGTGTGTGTATTGACTATCGCAAGTTGAATGACGCCACCCGAAAAGACCATTTTCCTCTACCCTTCATGGACCAAATGCTTGAGAGATTAGCAGGGAACGAATACTATTGTTTCCTTGATGGTTTCTCGGGGTATTTTCAGATCCCCATTGATCCACAGGATCAAGAAAAAACCACATTCACCTACCCATACGGAACTTTTGCCTATAGACGTATGCCTTTTGGCCTATGTAATGCTCCTGGCACGTTCCAACGATGTATGATGGCAATATTCCACGACATGATCGGGGAAACAATGGAGGTGTTTATGGATGACTTCTCGGTCATTGGGGACTCGTTTCAAACATGTCTCTCCCATTTAGATAAAATGCTCAAACGGTGTGAAGACACCAATCTTTGTCTAAATTGGGAGAAGAGTCACTTTATGGTCAAAGAAGGCATAGTCCTTGGCCATAAGATTTCAAAAAATGGGATTGAGGTTGATAGAGCAAAAGTCGATGTTATTGCTAAATTGCCTCATCCTACTACCGTCAAAGGTATTAGGAGTTTTTTAGGTCATGCCGGTTTTTATCGCAGATTCATACAAGATTTTTCTAAGATCGCCCGGCCTATGATCCATCTTCTTGAAAAAGATGCTCCTTTTATCTTCTCACCTGAGTGCATCAAAGCTTTTGAAACATTAAAGAAAAAGCTTACTGAAGCACCCATTCTCGTTGCTCCCGACTGGGATTTGCCTTTTGAGCTCATGTGCGATGAAAGTGATTTTGCTATCGGTGCAGTCCTAGGGCAACGTAGATCCAAGCATTTTCAGCCTATCCACTACGCAAGTAAAACAATGACTGAAGCTCAAACTCATTACACCACCACAGAAAAAGAGCTACTAGCCGTGGTGTATGCATTTGAGAAGTTTCGGCCGTACTTAATCTTGACCAAATGCGTGGTGTATACGGATCACTCGGCTCTCAAATATCTCTTTGCAAAACAAGATGCAAAGCCGAGATTGCTCCGTTGGGTTCTCCTTCTGCAAGAATTTGATATCATAATACGTGATAAAAAAGGAGCTGAGAACCTGGCTGCTGATCATCTGTCACGTCTAGAAAACCCTCACCAAGATGTTTTCGAGAAAAAGGAAATAAATGAAACATTTCCTCTCGAGACACTCAATGCGGTTTCTTTTCGTGGAGACTCTACTACCCCATGGTTTGCTAACTTCGCAAATTACCATGCGGGTAACTTCATAGTGAAAGGAATGTCGACCCAACAGAAGAACAAATTCTTCAAAGATGTTAAACATTACTTCTGGGACGACCCCTACTTATTCAAAATCTGTGCGGATCAAGTCATCCGACGGTGTGTTTATGGACAGGAAGCTATGGACATTCTCAAAGCTTGCCATGCTGGACCCACCGGGGGACATCATAGTCCAAATTACACTGCCAAGAAGGTGTTTGATTCCGGGTTTTATTGGCCCACTATTTACAAGGATGCCCATGAATTTGTCAAAACCTGTGATGCTTGTCAACGTCACGGAAATATCTCGCAAAGAAATGAAATGCCGCAAAACGCCATTCAAGTGTGTGAGATTTTTGACATCTGGGGCATTGACTTTATGGGCCATTTCCATCATCTCGAGGAAACAAACACATACTTGTGGCTGTTGACTATTTGTCAAAATGGGTTGAAGCGAAAGCTTTACCTACTAATGATGCCCGAGTTGTTGTAAAATTCTTAAAATCTCTTTTTGCTAGGTTTGGAACTCCTCGAGCTATAATTAGTGATCGTGGTACGCATTTCTGCAATGACCAATTTGATAGAGTCATGCAAAAGTATGGTGTAACCCACCGTCTCTCTACTGCATACCACCCACAAACAAGTGGGCAAGTTGAAGTTTCCAACCGTGGTATAAAAAGAATTATGGAAAGGACAGTAGGCGAAAACCGTGCATCCTGATCGGATAAACTAGATGACGCACTCTAGGCCTTCCGTACAGCTTACAAAACACCAATCGGGTGTACTCCATACAAGCTAGTGTACGGAAAGGCATGTCATCTGCCGATTGAGCTCGAGCACAAAGCATACTGGGCCTTGAAACATGCCAACTTTGATATTCAGACAGCTGGTGATCACAGAAAAGTTCAAATGAATGAATTAAATGAACTCCGTGATCAAGCATATGAGAACTCTTTGATCTACAAACAAAAGACAAAGAAGATTCATGACTCCAAAATCAAGAACCACGTTTTCAACGTCAGTGATCGAGTCCTTCTTTTCAATTCAAGATTGAATATTTTCTCGGGAAAACTTAAATCCCGCTGGTCTGGACCATTCACCATCACTAAAGTATTTCCTTATGGAACTATTGAGGTATCTCAATCCGATGGTCCAAATTTTAAAGTGAGTGGTCATCGATTAAAACACTATTTTGGAGAGGACATTCCACCCATGGTTTTCCCGGATCTACCACCCTAGTGTGGGGGAGTTGCCCCCCGCTTTTATATATTAAGTTTCATTTAAAAAAAAATGTGTATATATCAAAAATAAAATAATGGCCGTAATATTTCCCTTTTACGTTCTAAGTTTCGGCATAACAGCCGGTACTTTGAATATTGAGGACAATATTCATTTCTAGTGTGGGGGGAATTCTCACGAATTTTATCATGTAATTATACCACCCAATTCCCCCATTTTTGGCCAAAATTTTTTTTGGAGTAAGTGTTTTGCACTTACTCAGCATACGGTTATCAGTCCGCCATGTCTAATAAACTAAAGGATTGGCTAATCCAGGAGCAAACGGCTCTTGGTAAAGATATCTCAAATCCGTTTATGGCTTGCAATTTGCCCAAAATTGTATGGTGTTCAGCTCACCATATCTTTAATTAGTGAAGAGTTGGCTAGCCCGCAAGTTTATGGCTTGTGGTAAAGGCAGTTGGAAAACCATAATTGGTAATCGACTCACCAAAGATAATATTGATAATTTATCTAAGAGTTGGCTAGTCCAGAAGCAAACGGCTTCTGGTAAAGACAAATCAAATCCGTTGAAAGCTGGTGATTTGCTCAAAATCATTTGGTTATCATTGTACCAAGGTTCTTACTTGAACTGAAACAATTGGCTACTCCAGAAGTAATGGCTTTTGGTAAAGAGATGAAATCCATTAAGTTTTCTCAAAAGATTGCTAGGGACTAGCAATATCTTAGTGTGGGGGATTGATGAGTGTGCAAATACTCATCATTTTTGTACCTTTTAGTCTGCAAAAACATCTGAAAACACTCAGAAATGCATCAAAATGATAAAAATATCACAAATAAGTGTTTTATGTGTTTTAAATGCAAAAATATCAAAATCAGATGAAAAACGTATCAAGTTTGCATAATTGGCAGTTTTAGTCCCCCAAGTTTCAAAAGTTTTCAAATTTAGTCCCTGGTAAATCAAAATAAAGAAAAAAGTCATAAAAGGTCCTTGGGATTCACAAGTTGTAAGAAATTGTCCTTTGAAGTTTAAAAATCACAATTTACAACTTTGGTCCCTCAACTTTACAAAAGTGTCAAAATCAGTCCCTGGGTGTTTAAAAATGGAAATTATTCAAACTACACCCTTGTACTATTCAAATGTGGCATATTTGGTCCTTATATGATAAGTTTTGAGAAAATTACAAGTTTGGTCCCTGGAGTTACAAAGTTTACAGTTTTGGTCCTTGGATTTATAAAAATGGAATTTTATGCAATATTGGTCCTTGTACTAACCATTAATTGCAGGTTTAGTCCTTGTGTTAACTTTGGAAAAGTTTCAACTTCAGTCCCTCACTTTGCAGAAATTACAAGATTGGTCCTTATGTATTAATACCAAACCAAACCGGACCCCTTTTTATTAATATCCCAAACCCAATCTCAGCTGGCCCAACATTAGCCCAACCCAACACACTTGAACCTTGACCCTTGAGCTTGAACCCTGAGCCAGTCAAAAATCCCACTTGAGACAGTCCAATATACAATTTTGAACCCTCTGCGTTATTATTAAAAACGGTAAAAAAAAAAGTCAAATACCAGAGATACTGTACATCTCTCTCACATTTGCCCGCCAAAACCAGATGACCCATCAAACCACCATGGTTTTCAAATCCACCTTTTCCACTTCATCACTACACCTGTTTACCCACTCCCTCCACCTCCAAAATCTCCCAAACTTCTTTAAATGCTAAGAACCTGCTCAAAGATATTTTGGCGCCAAAATTTCCAAATGGACAGTGGTGATGAATTAGAAGGTTTCAATGGTCAAGATGAGGTGGGAAACAATCAGAGGTCGACAAGAAGTCTAAAGAGATCATTATAAAGGGAAAAGAAGCAATGTAGAAAACTATCTAGTGTAATTTTTAATTTCCTATGTCGTTTTAGTTAATTTTTCAAATTCAAGTGTAATCTTAAGCTTTCAAGTACTGTATTTGTCAATCTTAGTATATTTTACAACTTTTCCAGTAATTAATTTCAAAGCTTTAGTATCATTTTTAGTTTATGCAAATTCCAAGTTCAAAAATCTCATGTGAGTTTAATGTTGTTGTTAGTTGTTGCTTTGGACTTATAAACTAACATAAGCTCCTAGATAGCTTAATACAGCTATTAGAAACCTTTAAAACTTTGTTTAGTATCAAAAAGAAAAAAATACCAAAAATACTCAAAAATAGTTAAAAATAAAAAAATCAATGGAGATGGTTATCAAAGCTGGATCAGATTGAATATTGGATTGCCCTTGGGTTTAGAGCTTCTTGGGAAGCTATAGGTTGTGTTCTCAGGCCTTGGTTATAAGTTTTCACTTGGTTTCTATCTTGTAAGCCTTTTGCTCAATTTTAGCATTTTACTGTTAAAGTCATTAATTAACTTTAAGCTTTGTGTTTTTATGTTTCTTAGTGGTAGTTAAGTAGAATTAACCATTAAAACCAGTTGCTTGTTCATTAGAATTTGTAATTGTTAAAAATTATAATTTGACAGTTAATATAGCATAATTGTCATTTCCTAGTTTTATGATGTTATTGTTGTTGTTTTATGCTTCTTCAGTCTCATTAAGTGATAATATAAAGTCTTTAATCAATTGCATGGTCTTAATCTGTGTAAACTTTTGAAAATCACAAAATCAGTTAGTTTAAAGGTTGTTTGGATTTGTGAGTAAACCTGTGTTAGAGGTTGTTTGTGTTGTTGTTTGTTGTTGTTCTGTGTCACATTAGGTCAAAATAACTCAGTTCAACCATAAAATCTAGTGCTCATTTGTGAAAAAGTCAAAATAGCCTTTGATCATTCCTTGTTCATCAACTGTGTAGATTTCATGTTTCATAATCATGGTTTTGTATTCATAAGTTGTTATTGTTGATCAAATCAGTCTTAATCCACCTTAATACAACATAATCAGTGATTAGGATTGTTCCAAAGTTCATTTTAGTCAACTTTTTAGTTTAACTTAAAAAGTCAAATTTTCAGTTTAGCAGTTTTTGAATAAAATAGATTATTTTCTATAGGGTTTAACTTTGAGTTTCATGTTTTAAGCTTTTAGGTTTATAAAATATAACTGCTCATCTTTATCATAGTATTTTTTATAATTTCTAGTTTGCTAGTTTAACTGCTTATTTTTTAGTTTCTTTTAAGACCTTTTCTAAAATAGTGCCCTGTGCACAGTTGAGTAGACCATTTTCATAAGCTCACACAGAGCTTATTAGTTAGCCTAAGCTTGTGTATTTTGGTTCTTTGGAAAGCTAACCTAGCTGTCTTGAAGATCCAAGCTTATTTTTCCATTTTATAGCTTATTTAGTAGGGTTGCTAATTGCTTTTTGTTTGACCCATTTCTGTGTTAACTAAGTACTCAGTGATTTACAAGCTCTTTCACAAGCTTGTCATAAGCTTATTAGTGAGCCATAGTGTGTGAGCTTGGACTTTTTGGAAAGCCCACCAGCTCATCTTGACACCTCAGTCTTTGTTTTGAGCCTTTAAGCTTATTTAATAAGCTAAAATTGCTTTTAGAAATGGCATGGCTGCAGGCCTGTTTGGTTAGTAGGTTTTGCATAAGTGCTTATTAGCTTATTTATAGCTTATCAGTGTATTCCTTTGTGCCTTTTAGCTTAATCTAAGTTCCTTTAGCTTGTTTACATCTTATTTCACTTTTGTTTCTTTCTGTGAAGCTTATTTCAAGCTTATTAGAACTTAAATAATCAAAATAAGCAAAAACTCAAACTGTTAAGCTTTTTAGCTTTCAAATAGCTTATTTTTAAGTTGTAAAATTTTTGTTTTTATTAAAGTTGCTTATTATCAGTAGTTAAATAGTTTTCAAAAAGAAAAATCACAAAAACATCATTTTAAAAATAGTGATAGCGTTTATTTAATAGAATTTATCTTTTTAATTTTTCTTTTCAACTTATTATTAAGCATTTTCAGTTTTTATAATTTTCTTAGCTTTCTGTCATCATAGGATAATTTTATAAAAAATTTCATAATTTTCTTAGCTTGTTTAGTATTTATTAGAATTTAAAATAGTTAAAAAGTATTAAATAATTAATAAAAAATAAATGAAAACCATAAAAAATATCTTTTCAGTTTTAAAATTAGTTTTCTAATATTTTAGATTTTTCTAAGTTAAAATTTCATTTTTCCTGGTTAATTTTATATTTTCTTGTATTTAAGTGTATTTTAAATAATTAATAAATAGTTTTTAATTAATAATAATTAAATAAATAGTTATAAAAATAATTTTCTTTTTTCCAATAATTTTCTTTTATTTTTAGGATTGTAAAAATATCATTTTCATATTTGTAGGTCTTTTATTTCTTAAAACTCACGTTTTATTTTGTACGTTTACATAATTTAATAAACGTACGTGTTTAAGTTTGTTTAATCTGATTGTTGTGCTTTATAATTCTGTATCCAAATACATTCCAATCAATCAGTAGTATAATTTCCAACCAAAATCCTTACTGATCACTATTCTTAGTGATTATTCGACATCTGAAAGTTTTGAAACACCATTAATCCTCCGTGGGACTTAACGACCTGTGGAAACACTATATTCCAAGGGAAATTGCATTGGTTTTAGACTGTTTGAATTTTATTACGGTTGACCATTCACAAGTGGTTGACTTGTGTGATAAACTTGACGGTTCGGAACGAATCAGAAAGTAACCGGAAAAACCATCGAGAAAGCAATAGAACTCATTCCCCGCTAAACGTTCGAGCATCTGATCCATAAAAGGTAGCGGGAAATGATCCTTTCGTGTAGCATCATTCAAATTTCGGTAATCAATACACACCCTCCATCCGGTGACGAGGCGTGTGGAAATCAATTCATTATCTTCATTGGCAATGACGGTCATTCCACCTTTCTTCGGAACACAATGGATTGGGCTAACCCATAAGCTATCGGAGATTGGATAAATGATTCCGGCGTCGAGGAGTTTAAGAACTTCCTTTTTGATAACCTCGTGAATTTTCGGATTAACCCTACGTTGTTGTTGAATAACGGGTTTGCAATCATCTTCCATTAAGATCTTGTGAGTACAAAAATGAGGGTTTATGCCTTTGATATCGAGGGTATTGCTGCCAAGGATGGCACTCTTATGTTTACGAAGAATATCCAAAAGTGCGGTTTTCTCCTCATCTTTCAAGTTTTTAGCAATGATGACAGGAAACTTGTTCGGTTCTTCAAGAAAAGCGTATTCAAGATGAGGAGGTAAATCCTTGAGCTCGGGCTCCGGAGGTTTTTCATTAGACGTTTGTACGGATTTGATTTCTTCAAACGTAATCTCTTTCGGAGGGAGTGACGGTGACGGATCTTCATTCAACAATTGCTCAAGATAAAGAATATCTCCCTCCGAATCATAAAAATCATCATTAATTCCCAGTGGAATCGATTCTTCATTAGCAAGAAACTCATCGATCTCTTCCAAAACGAAATCACCTCCCTCGAATGGAGTAAGAGAGGGGGAAGAGTCGGCAATTATAGGCTCAGAAGATGGTTCAACATTTTCAGAAGTAATGGTGGGATTGCCACCCATAAAATCAAGAAGCTTTTGAGCATACTCCTCCGTAGCAATATCGAGAACGTCGATTCGATTAATAGAAGCATCATCATAGTTCGAGGAGTATCTCGAAGGATGGTTAATGTTAAATGAGACGGTTTCCTTATGAGATCGTAAAGTAATTTCTCCTTCATAAACGTCAATCATCGCACGGCCTGTTTGTAAGAAAGGTCTCCCGAGAATAAGAGGCACTCGGGAATCAGCATCAAAGTCAACGACAACGAAGTCGGCGGGAAAATGAAGTGGTCCTACTTTCACATAGACATCCTCGGCGATTCCTTTCGGAATAGAGGTTGAGCGGTCCGCGAGTTCAAGAGTCATCTTAGTAGGAGTGAGATCCAGGAGAGAAAGCTTGTTATAAATCGAAAGAGGCATTAAGTTAATACTCGCACCAAGATCGGCCAAGGCGGAGCATTTCACAATTCCCGGAAACTCACAAGGAATAAGAAATTTTCCGGGGTCTCCTAACTTTTCGGGAAGTTTCTTGAGGAGCACCGCCGAGCAATTCTCATTCAACGGTGTTTTTGCTATTTCGGCCAACTTTTCCTTATTACTCACTAAATTTTTGATCATGGCGGCAAATTTCGGCATGAGGAGTAAAGCGTCGGTGAAACTGATGTTAAAATTCAAGGATTGAACGATTTCAACAAATTTCTCCATTTGGTTTTCGGTTTTATCACGAATCCTTTGATCTTGAAGTCTAGAAGGATAAGGAAGTGAGGGTTTAAAAGTAGTCTTCAGAACATCGGGTTCCGGAATCGGAGTCTGAACGACCGGAGGTGGGACGGGTGCGGGTTGTACATTCTCTTCAATAACCACGGGTTCTCGTTCCTCCTCCCTCACCAGCGGAGTAGGAAACGATGGTGCATCATAAGCCTTACCACTCCGTGTAGTTATAGCTTTCAACTCACCCTTCGGGTTGGGAATGGTGTCACTTGGAAGAGATCCCGAACTCGAGGGTTGACTTATCTTACACAAAACAGCATTCAACATGTTCTCAAGTTTATTCTGCGAAGCATCCAATTTGTTGTTCTGAAGTCGAATCTCATTCCTAAACTCATTGCTTTGTCTAGTCAACGAAGATTGAAACTCATTTCTCAAACTTGAAATCTGAGTTTGCATGGTATGGATGGTAGCATTATTGTGTTGAACATAATTCGTGAATTCATTTGAAGGCAAAGGCGGAGCTTGATAGCTTGAATTTTGATATCCTTGATTGTAATTGACTCCTTGATTCAGGTATTGATTTGGTGGGGCTTTGAATTGGTTTTGAACATTTGGTCCACGAACTTGATTCTGATTAAAACGAGTCTGATTGTTTGATTGAGAAAATCCCGGAGGTCCCATTTGATTACTAACACGAGGGTTTGGTTCAACTTGAGGACGGTATTGGTTACCTCCGGTTACGACATTAGCTTCAAAAGGATTTCCATCGGTGGCGGTACAATTGTAGTAAGCATGCAGGCCACCACAAGTAGTACAAGTTGATTCCACCGCTTTGACTTGAGCGGGTGGAGAAGAATTAATCTTAGCGGTCTTAGTCTTAACCAAAGCCTAATCATATCCGAAGCTTATCAATCTTAGCATCGGTGCTAGACGTATTTCGTAAGACAGGACGATGGTGTAACACGCACTGGCAAGAACCGATTTGCTACGTGAGGTACGAACTTTAGATTTGTTCTCGATAATCGACAAGGCTTCGTTGATTGGGTCAACAAATTATCACCCGCGTAAGCATTGAGAGAGTCTTGATCACTATTCAAACCGTTATAAACGTATCAAGTTGGTGTAATTCCAGAAAACCATGATGGGGACATTGCCTAAGCAAATCTTTGAATCGGTCCCATGCCTCACTAAATGATTCATCAAATCTTTGTGTGAATTTTGTTATTTCATTTTTAAGCTTGTTGTTTTAGACGGTGGGAAGAATCGTTACGAACTTGACACTAAATTCTCCCATGTGGTTATCGACGAGGGTAGGAGCCAACCGGCGCCCCCTCAAGTGAAAACGGGAAGAGTAGCTTGATAGCCTTTCCGGAACGTTACGGTACTTGATCGTAGACGCGGAGCTTGTTAAACCGTCGGATATGAGAGTGAGGATCGTCCCTCTCAAATCCGTAAAATTGGCTCAACGAAACCAAGTTGATCGCCGTTTAAGCTCAAAGTTATCAAGAACGCCGGGACGACGATGGCTTCTCCATAACCCTCTGTGGGTGCTTGGAGTTGCTCTAGCATAGATCGGTTGTCCTCCGCCATTTCGACAATGGACGGAGTCGGATTAGTTCGAATCTCGGGTTCGACTAATGGAGCACGTCTATTTTCGCCTCGTAATTGTAGCAGTTTCACGATCGGTTTGTAGTTATTAGAACGAAAGCGCATGCACTTTCAAAAACCAAGGCAATTAAATGAACGGTATTCGAACAACAGTGAACTTGACCAATAATCCCAAGTGAATAAATCACTTATAAGACAAACGCAATGCGAGCGGAGAATCTTTTTAGGTCAAGCGAAGCTTATTAAAAACTTCTTTTCAAACGCAATTTAATGTCGGCCGTCTTATACACCCACCACAGTTTGTTTATCCAATAGAAATAAATCGACTCACAAGCGACACAAAAGCAAGTTTTTGATCTTGGTTCGAACTTACTAATGATAACACCTCCGTTGAGAATGTTATATAATTGATGTATTCTATTTAGCTCAAAAACAATAGAGAAAATCTTTTTGTATTTTTAATATGATATATATATAAAAGAAAAAGGAAAATATTTTACTTTTTGATATTTATAAAAATAGTAACTTCAAAGGAAGGATTCGAGTCACAAATCGTCAAACCTTTAACGATATTGTCGCGACACAATCCCAAGCATAAGGCCAAAATTTGATTCGTTGAGGTTTAGGGGTATGTGTGTATGGATAAAACCACAATATCGATATAAAAATAACCACAAGGAATGATTTAAAATCCCTTTAGGAAAAAGGATAATGAATCAAAACCCGAAAGTGATAGTGATACGATTAGAACCGAGTCGCTTTCCAACGAGGTGTGAATGGGCAACGTCGTTATTGGTTCGTTATTGGTTCGTTATTAAAATGCTCGATGTTTTGGATTTATGATTTTGATCTAAACTACGGGGAATGGGAAAGCAATTAAGGGAAATTACACTACGGGAAATCCTAAATACGCGAATTAAACTAAAACGTATTAAATAAAACGTAAATAAAATGCAACTACGTCTATTCTAAGTCCTAAAAATGATCTAAAATTATTTTATAACTAAAAATGATATTTTAAAATTATCTAAGAATTAAAACTATTTTTTATGATTTTTCTGGAATTTATTTGAATTAAAAACTAATTTTAAACTAATAAAACTAATTTAAAATATTAAAAATTATAAAAATAAAGTAGAAAATTATGAAACTATTTTTCAAAAATCTAAAATAACTCAAAAGACTTTTCAGAACTAATTTTGTATTTTCTGGAAGATTTTTCTATTTTTACTTAATTAAAAACTATTTAAAACTAATTAAATTGCTAAAAATTACAAATTAAACTAGGAAAAATCTGAAAAAATTATTTTTTGCTTTTTATATTTATCTTAATCTATGAAAATTGAAAACTTATTTTTTTAAGCTTTTCTGATTTAATTGGAATAAAAGCTATTTAAAAGTCCTAAACCGATTTAAATCAAGAAAATAGCAAACAGATTCAAAAATTATGAAAAATTCAGGAAAAGTCTAAAATATTATTCTAACTCTATAAAAAATATCAAAACCTTGTATAGTGTGAGAGATTAACAAGTTGTAGTGCAACCGATATGAATAAGCTTTTAAGAATAAGCTAAAAAGCACTAGAGGTTATCAAATTAACTGCATAAATAAGGCTAAAAGTACTCTAAAACAACTGATTGCAACTATTCCTAACCTCAAATAAGCAAACCACTAATGATTTGAGCTAATTACCACTTAAACCAAATGCCCTAACCCTCTATCTTTGAGCTTAACCACTGGCTTATAAAGAGAGCTTATGTAAAAAAATGATATGTAGTCCTCAAGACCCCCAAGCAAACTACAACCGACCAATTTTCGGCTCTAGCTATCTAGAATGAACCTTATGCAAAGTTGTGCAAGTAGCCTGTTCACACTCAAGTATGCTGAGTGTGAGACAGGCAAAACAAATTATTGAGAAGCTTGATTCAGAGCTTATAGAGATTTACTAAAATTTCACAAAAATCAGTTTCCAATTCTTGACCAACTGAAGTTAAAAATCCCAAAATATCACTTGATATGAATCAAAAAATCAACCGTAAAAATTCCACAAACTTTGTAAAAACTGTTTTGCAACTTTTGACTTTTGGACAGATTTGAAGATGTTGACTAAAATGAACTTTGAACTCAATTTGTTTAATGCTAATGATGTTTTAAGCCTAATTATGATTAAAGCAAGCTAGATCTACTGTTTTTAAACCTAGAGTGCAAATAAATCACTAATTTAAGCCTAATTATCCTAACTGATACTTATGTGACAGATTTTAAACACAAACTAAGCCACAAGCTCACTAGAATCAACTGATCCAAACACTATTTATACTAACTGTTTTACTAAGTTTTACTCTACTAATCATGACGTTCTAAACTGACAATTAAATTGCAACAATAAAGTCTAATAACAGTTAAATTAATGATCTAGACTACAAATTTAAGCACAAGCAGATATGCAATATTCTTATTTAGAAATGACTTACATGTGGTCCTAGCCACTATGGCTTGCACAAAGAGATCAAGTAGCCACTAACCTAAACTGATTCAACCCAATACAACTCGAATCAACCCATATCCAGATCTAACACCGAAATTGAAAACATGAAAGCTTAATGCTGCAGTTGACTTTTGTTGACCAAGTTACTTTTGAAGGTAGAATGAGTAGAACTGAATAAGCACTTACTAAGCTATGGATAAGCTTATAAGAGCTTATGGTAACATAAACACGTTTTATCAAAAACTTAACAAATGATTTAAGATATTTTTGATTTTTTAGGTATTTTCCTTATTTTTTGTGATTTTTATTTTATAAAGAGAATAAGCTGAAAATGAGTTTAGATAAGCTAAAATGAGATAATGAAATACTAATAAGCTATTAAAACAATGAAACAGTAATTGAGATTGAGTGAAAACAAAACCTAATTATTTATTAATAAACTTGTGATTACAAAGGAACTAAATTCAGAAAAATACAGAAATGAAAGTTAAACATTAAACATGATTAAGCTACTAGTAATCTACTCAAATTCTACATCTATTACAAGTGTGAATGATGGGGGTATTTATAGCCTAGCTAGAGGTCTTGGAAGAATCTGGAAGCTCCAAATGTGTTCTTTCTCTGGATGTTTACAACCCTTGGATTAATCCTATCAATCATTAGTCAATATCCTCCCTTGATCACGTGTCCACGCACTCATCACCAATCAGAGGCAAGTATTGAAAGGACGACACGGATTGCCGCCTGGCATCCGTTGGCAGCAAGTGTCGTAGAAGTAATGATTGCCCTCAATTTAAGTGAATTGGCCAATTGAGTCTAGGGCTAGGGTTTATGTGACGGGTTTGGTGGGATTTGGGGGAAAATATTTGGCGCGTTGAGTTTATTATTATTGTTTGATTTTCTTGACCGATTTAAGTAGAGTTGACTGGGTTAAAGGGTTACGGGTCATGGGTATTAACCGGGTATAAATGTTGGACCGGGTAAAGGGTATACGGGATATGGATTTGGGCTTGGATATCTTGGGCCAAGGTATAGATGTTATATGGATTGGACTTAGGATATGTTTAGTACCCAAGTAGTAAAATAAGGACCAAAAGTGTATATGCTGAAAATCCAGGGACCAAACTTGTAAATCTGAAAATGTGATCAAGGACTATCTTTGCCAATCTACAAATAATCCAAGGGCGTAATTTACAACTTTTGAATCTTCAAGGGTCTATTCTTCTGAATGCTCAAAGTTCGGGATGATTCTGATAATTCTTCAAATTTGATCATATCTTCCAAAAATCATCCTCAGAGAATAAAAATCTTCACAAATGCATAATTCTGACCTTCCGGCTCAGCTTTAGCTCTCTTAATCTCTCGTGCTCGGTTTTCTTCGGTTTTGGCTTCTTTTTGTGTGTTTAATCATATCCGTACCTGCACAAGCACAAACTCAACAAAACAACAAATATTAGCAATAAACGGCTCTTTCTTGGTTAATTTGGGTCAGTTTTGATAAACAAAAGATTTGTGTTTAAGCACATATCAGTCGTCTCCGCGACACTATGATATGTCCATATGCATGCCATGAAGTGAATGCCTTAGATACCTGAGATAAAACATGCTAAAAAGTGTCAACACAAAGGTTGAGTGAGTTCATAGAGTTTGCGTTGAAATGAAAAACCTTTAAAAATCGTTTATGCAGCAAAGGCATTGTAATCCACTCGCACCAAGTTCGCCCATACAAAACTTGCAACCTGTGTGTTTACAACCCATTGCCAAAATATGTATAGTTTATGTTCAAATGCATGATGTCAAATGAATTCACATAACAGTACATTACTTAATCTATCAATATTCAATTGATATAACACATATCAGTGTTGTTTCAAATAATTCCAAGACTATTAGTTCATAATTATACCAAGACATTTAGCTCAATGATAATACCAAGACATTTAGTTCAATGATTATCCCAAGACATTTAGCTCAATGATTATACCAAGACATTTAGCTCAATGATTATCCCAAGACATTTAGCTCAATGATTATCCCAAGACATTTAGCTCAATGATTATACCAAGACATTTAGCTCCGTGATTTATGATATAGAATATGACTAAACATTCACCGTATAAAACATATAGTTGCAAATAATCATGTATGTCATAAAAATAATTGATGAGCATGTATCTCCCCCAAAAGTAGTATAAAAACAATTGAAAATGGGGCTATGGAACTCACTTGTTGCAATGATTATGATGACAAAGGATATAACCGAAATGTAGCGTGAATCACTAAACTTGACCTATTATGAATGATATGATATGTAATAAGTCATGATGTAATGTTACGCATGCAATTCGTATGATATCTATACCACTTATGAATTTTTGAAAATAATATTTCGTCGAGAATAATCTTTAACGTCTTGATCATTTTTAAATTACTTCACATGTATTGAAATGATATCCGACGATAATCATTTAGTGATTTATTATGAAATTATAACTCGTCAGAAAATAATGTCGTTGAAATTTTTCATGAAAGTGACTAAACGGCCTCGAAAAACTAGTCGTAAAATGGTGTACGTCGAGTGTTAAGAAACGAACTCAACGGTTTTGGGAAGCTTGTATCATTATCTCAAAGTTTTAGTGTTTAATTTTTCATCCTAGAGGTCTCATCATGTAGAAAAAATATAGCTAAATTATGGTACTTTTGTCCAAAATATAGTTTAAGGGTGGTTTTCGGCCAAGTTTAAGTGACCGTATATTATTCATTACAACTCCGCTTGACGAACGGTTTGGCATTTTGAAAAATATGCTTGGCGAACTTACTTTTACTAGAAGACATCACTTTATAAAAGTACTTCGTCATTGTTAAAAACGACCCTCAACATGGTCCTTGGTTGACGTAAAGTTTGTCTAATAGAAATATACTAATTTTTCTTATATAATAAAGTTACGGCAACTTGTTTAAAATGTGAATAACTTAGTCGTTATAAGTCCGTTTTCCACGTTCTTTATATCCACGGAATCGTGATAACATATACTAATATATTTTGATAAGTCGACACATTTAACAACGCTTAAGACTCATTTTTGACTCAGAAAAGTCGAGACAAAGATGTGAATTTTTCGGAATTAATAGCCCGCTTTAACCCATTCAGCGGCCACGTTTTCGTTTTAAAGTATATTTTCCTAATATCTAGCCCAAAATATTTTGCTTATGTTGAAAATTCGAATTTCAAAATAAGGACAGAACCTTAATTAGACTTGTCGAAATGAGTTTTTCACGCGCAAAACCTATTCTAACCAATTCAAAACAACTCCGAAGCTATTATAATCCTACCGTACACCTTCTTAGGGTTTCATGGGTTCCTAGACATCACCAAGAGTGATATATAACAAGGAGTAATTATAGGATGACATAAATATATATAACTCTTAAAATCAATGAAAAAGTGGTATAAACATCCATGAGACTTGCATGTTTTCTCAAATATGATGAAATGAATATAACAATGAATATGAAATATGATCATGAATATGGA
This sequence comes from Chrysanthemum makinoi, assembly GCA_910596185.1. Classification (NCBI taxonomy): domain Eukaryota; kingdom Viridiplantae; phylum Streptophyta; class Magnoliopsida; order Asterales; family Asteraceae; genus Chrysanthemum; species Chrysanthemum makinoi. The sequence goes on from OU343216.1 coordinate 138,507,743, forward strand.
TGGTTACTAGTTAACTTGATGAGTTTTATGAGCAAAGGTTTTTCCTAATCACCCAAGGGTTTTATTGCACAACCTTAATCAAGAGTGATACTAGAGTGTAAAAATCTTGTCTTGAAAATATTTGATGATCCCTTCTCCTTGGTCCTTGGTTGGCCGGTTATGTGAGGAAGAGAGGAAGAGATATGCTTATGATTTTTCACCTTGATATTATGAGGTGTATGTGTACATGTTTGTAGTATAATACTATATACTTGTTAGATATTATCAAACTAAATGACTCACCCCAAGTTGGTCGACATTTGCATAAAAAAAATAGACTAGTTGCATTTGATAACAATTAAGTGTATTAATGTAGAGTAAATGTGTAGTTAGTTAAGAATTATTAGTAACTTGTATATTTTTGCTTGTAGGGTAGCGTTAGCTAAAAATAAATTTTAACGGATCAAAATAAAATATATTGAAGTCATAAAAATTATAAAAATACATTTCTCGCAAGTATTGAGTGAAATATTTATCGGTTGAATTTACAAAAACCGTCGTAATTATATAAACATAACAATTTATATACGAAATAAATTGAAAACATCGGGTAAATTAATAATATAAATTTTATAGTCTTAAATGAGTATAAAATATATTAGGAATATTTTTGGAAGTGTCGGATCAAATGTTCAAAATAACTAATTGCGATAGCGTTTATTTAATAGGAAAATAAACGTTTAATGAAAAATGCAAAACCATGCATAAATTGATATGAAATGATGTTACTAATGATGTGTAGACTAAACCTAGTCTATATGAAATGTCCTTGATGATATGCTCATGAATTCGCAGCTAAACCATTAAGGTTACGCGAATTTGATACTCGTAAACATAGTTTACGATAAATGATGAAATAGTGAAACTTTTAAAGTTTGTAAAATGACCTGAAATTACGAGTTGTCACAAGTTTGCTGTCATAAATGGTGGTGTGTTGTGTTTTGTATTTCCCGTTACTTATAAGTTGATGTGGTGTGTGGCAGAAAATGATTGGAACACAGTTTGTTATTGAAGTCGATAGTAATACATACCGGCAGAAGCTGGTATATTTGTTGTGTTTAAACAGTTTTCAAATTTGACAAATAAAATTGTTGGATCGATGTACTCTAACCAAACTAACTTAAATATGTCAGATACATACTTGTCTTGACTTATGAAAATTCCCTCCTTTGACTGCTTAACCTGAAGTCCCAAAAAGAAAGTTAACTCACCCATTGAACTCATTTGAAATTCATTCTGCATCAGCTTCTCAAGCTCCTTGACCATAGATTGCTTTGTAGCCCCAAATATGATATCATCAACATATACTTGAACTAGCATGATATCCTTCTTGTCTCTCTTGATAAACAAAGTCTTGTCAATGGCTCCCCTCCTGTAACTATGTAGCAATAAGAAGGTAGAGAGCCTTTCATACCAAGCTCTAGGTGCTTGATGAAGACCATAAAGAGCCTTAACCACCTTGTAGACTTTGTTTGGATGTGTAAGATTCAAAACCAGAGGTTGTTTGACATAAACCTCTCCTGTAAAGGGAGAGAGAAAGACACTCTGACATCCATCTGATATACCTGAAATCCCATATATGATGCAAAAGCAAGGAAAATTTGAATTGCTTCAATCCTTGCTACAGGAGCAAATACTTCATCATAATCTACTCCTCTTCTTCTTTGTCCAGAGCCTGTGCTACTAACCTTGCCTTGTCCTTGATGACATTACCTCTTTCATCTCTCTTGACTCTAAAAACCTATCTGGTTCCAATAACTCTCTTTCCATCTGGAAGATCACATAATAACCAAACTTCTTGAAATTTCAATTGAAGAAGTTCTTCCTGCATAGCTTCAACCCAACTCTCTTTAGTTAATGCCTGAACAATATTCTTGGGTTCTTCTTGAGAGATAAAACAAGTAAAAAGGCATGTCTAATGATCCTTATGATTCAGCCTATTTTGTTTATACACAAAGCTAAGTAAAGCATTGTGAGGTTGAGAAAATCCTTTAGCTTTTGTTCTTGTTAACACCCCAGATGTAGAAGGACCTATGATTTGATCAGTAGGATGATTCTTATGAACTCTTGTTGTAGGAGGCTGTAGAACTTCAAGATTATCACCCAAATTAGTAAAGTCAGCATCTTCATTAGGATCTGAGAAAACACCTTCATCTTCAAACTCATCATCAGTTTCTTCTAACCCAGGCATGGTAGGATCATCCAAATCATCGAAAGTGCTGTCAATAGGTGCAGCAGTACTTTGATCGAAAGTACTGTCACCCAAAGTACTGTGATAGAACTCAGCATTCTTGTTCTTTTTCTTTGCTTCTTCATAGGCTCTTCTTTGATCATCATTATAAGAATGTGCTATTACATCTTGAAAAATCATCTGATTAAGTTCCTCTTGAATAGCTTGATCCTCAAGATGCTGAGGATTTTGGTTCAGATACTGCGTTGGTGCCGGTACTTTGCTTTGGTGCAACAGGTATGGGTTCTTCATCAGGAACATCATCAGGTCTAATATGGACTTCATGAACAACATACTGTAAATCTTCTCCACTGTGTACAGGTTGATTTTCTTCTCTAACAGGTACATACTTCATAGAAAGAGTCAAAACTTCAAGATCAAACATCTATCGGGACCTTTACCCCGATTTTCTTGATCTTCTAAAAATTCAACATGAACAATCTTGAACCTTCTTGGTGACTACATTTGTACTCTAAAGCCCGCTATTTGTTGGTACAATATCCCGATAGATATCCTTAATTGCCATCAGCACTTAACCATCAGTACTTACAGGCATCAGCCCATAGAATTGAATAGGTAATTGTGAATCTGCAAGCATAGTTCTGGTTGCTTCAATCAAAGTCCTATTCTTTCTCTCTGCAACACCATTCTGCTGTGGTGTTCTTGCAATACTACACTCCCTCTTGATTCATTTGTTGGCACAAAATTCATCCATAAGCTTGTTCTTGAATTCAGTCCCATTATCACATCTAATACCTCTAACCTTGAGCCTCAGTTGATTTTCAAGTGCTATTATAAGATTATGAATAGCATCAAAAGTATCATCTTTAAATCCCAAGAAAAATACCCAACTGAATCTACCGCAATCATCTGTCGCAACCAAGCAGTACTTTTTCTTGTTTAGACTTGCAACAGAGACAGGTCCAGACAAATCCATGTGTAACAGCTCCAAAGGTTCTCTAATAGTTCTTTCCTCAAGCTTCTTGCATGAAGCTTTGTGTTGTTTACCCTTCTTACACGCCAAACATGAGTGATCATTCTTGTAAGTCTTTGAAGGTAAACCTCTAACTAAATTTCCTTTGACTAGTTTGTTGATATTCTTGAAATTTACATGGCCCAATCTTCTATGCCACTGATGTGCTTCTTCAGATGTTGCTTTTGCCACTAAACATGTGGCTCTCCCAGAAGAGTGAAGACTCTTCATATCCAGACTATACACATCATTGGTTCTTGGTACTCTAAGGACTACCAAGTTATCATCAACAGACTTGAATTCAGGGGAAAGGATGAGACATTCTGTGTCAGTGAATAACACAGGGTGCTTTTTATCACAGATTTGAGAGACTGACAATAAGTTGAACTTGAGCTCCTTCACATATCTAACATTCTCAAAATCTATACGCCCTACTTTGATGGTTCCTTTTCCAGTGATTCTTCCTCCATTAGGATCATTCCCAAATGCAACTCTTCCTCCACAAATAGATCTAAAATCTGATAGAATCTCCTTGTCACCTGTCATACTTCCAGAGCAACCACTATCCACAATCAAATGATCTTTAAGCTCCTCTTCTGGGTTGCCCTGCACAAAAATTAGAGAGTTAGTTTCTTTTAGGAACCTAAGCCATTACTGACTTGTGTTCCCCTTGTGGAGTTACAAAATCAAATTCTTTGAGTATGTAATTTCCACTATTTTTTAAAACATGATCCATAATTATCTTTTGATTTTTAACTTGTGGATTTTCAAAACTTTCTGGATTTTCAACAAAACTCTCTTTTTCAATTTCAGACTCTTTTTCTTGTATTACAAAAACATCTGATTCACATTTTTGTTGAAAGGACTATTTGTCCCTCAGTAGTACTTTCTCTCTTAAGCCATTTGGTTTTAACACTTGGTTCTTGTGATCTAGATACCCTATGTGAATTGTAATTCCTTCTAGGTTGATAGTAACGAGATCTCCTAGGGTTTCTGTTCCAAAAAGTGTTAGTAGTACCTTGTTTAACTGAGCAGTACTTTGAGAAGGTACTGCTTGTGAAGGTACTGGTGGTTTTGAAAAAGGTCTTCTCTGGTGAGGGTACCTATGGTCTGGTGAGAAATTGTTGTGATTGACCCTATGTGAATTATTCCAGACTGGTTTGTTCTCTCTAGGTTTTTGGTTGGCAGACCTGTTCTTTGGGAATTTTCTAAGGTACTCTGAGTGAAATTCACAATCCTTAATCAAATGAGTAGGACTATAACACACAAAACACAATTTTTGACCCAAAATCCCAAAATGGCTTCTTCTATGTCTATGGCCATAACTATTCTGTCTTCTAGGTGAATGATAAAAACTGTTTTGACCAAAGTTATCTCAAAAAAGGTTTAGCAGTATTTTGAAGAGGTTTTCCAAAAGGTACTGCTTGTGTGGAAGTACTTTGAGTTGAAGGTACTGCTTGACTTTGAACATTATCTTTAGGGCTTTCAACAGTTTCTTTTGGGGTTTCAGACCTATATTGACCAATAAGCTTTTTCTTAAACTCTAGACTGTCTACACCAAAATGTGAAACATCAGGCCTACGGGGTTGATGACAGCCAGTGGGATGAGGGACTGCATGATAACCATTATCTTTCTTAAACTCAGGAGGTGTTTCACTAACCGAATCCTCATTACTAGATGTGTCTACATAATTAATGAGTTCATCATCACTAGTGGTTATATCCTCAAAATCACATTCATCCTGATCACTAGGTGGGTTTTCTTCTATTTTAATAAAATCCATACCAAAACCTAGACCAGTTCTAATGTAAGCTCTTCTCTGTTTTTCAACATAACTAACATGAGATAGACCAGATTCTCCCCAAGCAGCAAACTTTGCTAACAAATCATCTCTCTCCTTAGTCAGTTTCTCAATTTCAGAAATCTTACAATTTAATTTCCATTCACTTAGTTTTAACTGATAATCCTGTTGTTCATACTTTTCTGCCTAAGCCATTTCATTATTTTCATCTGTTAATATTTTGGCTTCCATAGACTCTAAGGTTATTTGATAACCTGCTACCTCAGACCTAGCCCTTATATAGTTATCTCTTTCAATCACATAACTATTAAGAAGTTTTTGATAAAAGTCATGACAATTGGAACATACCTCAGAGATGGGGGTGAACTTGGTGAAGTAGCCACCATTGCAAGTAGAACAGGATCATCTTCACTCTCCATGCTCCAATCAAAGCTTCCTAAACCATCTCTGGATTCCAAAGCAGCATGTTCAGTTTCCTCATCAAAAGCTGTGCTCCAATCAACTTCTTCCACTGCTTCCTCCACAACTACCATAAAATAGGTTACTGGTTCGTCATCAAACTCATCACTCCAGTCAATCTCTGATAAATTCTTTTGAGCAACCAAAGCCTTTGTTTCAGTAATAGGAATTTCTTTTAACTCAAGCTTTGGTTTCTCAGTCATCTTGTTTGCTTGATATTTAGCAAACCTGCATTCCCTTGCAAAGTGTCCAGTCTTTTGACAATTGAAGCATTCAATTTTGGATTTGTCAAAAGTAATTCCCTATTTTGGTTTGAAGTCAATGCTTTTTCCTGTTTTCTTCATATACTTCTTGATTCTTGCAATAATCATAGCAACTTGCCACCTGATATCAATTTCTTCAAGAGCATCCTCTTCAATCTGTGAGAGATCTTCTTCATAAGTGACAGGTAAAGAAGCTTGTTGTGCAAAGAAAGAGCATACAACTTCATCTGAGTGGAGGGTATTTGTTGGTGTGGCTTGCTGAGCAAAAGTGGGTGTAGAATAGGCAACAGTACTTTGAGCAACAGTACTTTGAGTAGGGGAAGCAGTACTTTTAGTGGAAGTACTGCCTCTCTTTTTAGATGACAAAAAGGCTATACTGTGAGATTTTGAACTAGTTTGACCATTCATCTCATGCTCAAACATCTTCAGATGGTTGTAGAGATCATCAAAGTCTATAACATCCAAACCAGGTTGTCCTCTGATCATAGTAGCAATCACATGCCATGTAGATGGCAAACTCCTTAAGAACTTCAGATTTGCATCTTCAACAGATACCTCTGCCTTGTATAACTCTAACATGTTGAGGAGATTTTGAAATCTATCATATGCAGCATCAAGACCTTCTCTTTCACCAACAGTGAAACTTTCAAACTGTTGCTTCAACAGATTTCTATGCATCTTCTTAGAAGCCTCATTCCCTCCAAATCTTGTCTTGAGAGCAGCCCAGAGTTGTTTTGCATCTTTAGCATCATGGAACTTGAGTAGATGACCATCTGGAATAACAAACAACAA
>OU343216.1:138514400-138560188 GCA_910596185.1 Chrysanthemum makinoi
AGAGAAGGCCATAAGTGTCATCTCTGTTGCCACCATAGCAGAGTCTGTGGATGGTTTCTCCTCATCAGCCATGAAGCTCCAGTCATAACTAAGACCATCAATTGCAACCATAGCCTTTGAAGAAGGCTCCTCCTCAGCTGTCTTCTTCCCATTGCTTTTATTCCATCTGGGTTGATCCCAGTTCACTTTGTAAATATATGATAAGGTTTTAAAAGGTACCTTTTTGGGGGGTCGTTTAAGCCCTTATTTGATCACTTTTGTATCCGTTATTGCTTAATATCGTTCCTTTTCACTTTTTAGGTCTCTTGAAGGCAAAATGCTGGAATGGCACTTATTTGGACGAAAAGGCGCGATTATACGAAGAAAATGGCCAAAGTCGGAATCGAGACACTCAAAGCTGCTGAAAACATAAGGTGACGCGCCAGTGTTAAGTGTGACGCCGTCGAGGATCTTTGTGGACGACGAAGCCAAAACTCCCATTTTCAAGTGACGACGCGTCAAGTTATAAAAGAGTAGGCCGCCGCAACTCACGGCCTATATGTAATCCAGCACGGCGTCGAAGGCGAAGAGACGGCATCACAAGCATAAGGTGACGTCGTCGCAAGTCTAACGTGGCCAAGACGAAACCCTAATAACGGCGACACGACGGCGTCACAAAACATAAAGTAACGCCGTCGCATGTGTAATATTATATATAGAATCCGAATTTTTCAGTATTTAGTGTGTAGTCTTTTGGAGTAAAACCTAAACCGAACCAAGGCTGTCTTGTACAGTATTTTAGGGTTCCAAACCCTATCTTACACCAAGATAAGTGTTTTACTTCATTAATACAATTATGTCTTTGATTGATTGTGTGTATGCTTGTATGTTCTCCATGTCCGGCTAAATTACTTGTGTGTTTGCTTAGATATATGAAGCCTAGTTGTTAATTATTGTTAGGTTGTCTCTTATCTTAATTGTAATTGGCTTAGGAGTGCGACTAGGCTATCGTTGTGTTCAATACTTGATAAATCTTTGATAGTTTATGAATGACTTAGTGGATTTCGTTTACTAAACCCAAAGATAACCTCAAAGTTAGTTTATGAATGACTTAGTGGATTTTGTTTACTACACTTAAAGGTGACTTCAAAGAGTTAGGGAATGCACACCTTACAACCTTAGAAAACACAACGCGTTAAGAATAAGGACGTGACAATTCAACCATCAATAGGAGATAACTAGGGAGTAGTAGCATCTAGGTAAACACATCTTCAACTATCATACGAGCACACAACAATAGACATAGACTATCCTCACCTTAGCTTAGTTAATTAGAATAGATAAGTAGAGTAATCGGTAGAAATACAAACCCCCAAATCCAAACCCCGAGATTCGTACCTTTCCATTTCCTAAAACAACATAAAAAGATAAAAAATAATCTTCCTCAACCACAACCTTAGCGTAGTAACTTCTCACTAGCATTCCTATTCCCCTAGAGAACAATATCAATACCCGTGGCTTACCCTAATACTACACTACAACGATTAGGTTCACTGCCTAGGGTGTTGAAAAACTTGCTCGACGAAAAGGAAGTTCCTTTGACCCCGAACGACGCGTGTAGCGTTATCAAGTTTTTGGCACCGCTGCCGGGGAATAGAATAGCTAGTTAGTAGTCCACCTCGTTTAGGATTCTTTACTTGATTCATATCAAGTAAACTTTTTTTTCTCATTTTTAGCTTCCTCTTAGTCTATCCCCCTTCTTCGTGACCTTTGTTCGTAGCCCCATCACTTTTCATAATAGAAGGTGATAACCACCCACCATTCATCAACCCACCACCAATTGACCCGCCAAGAGCCCGTACTCTTGGTGAATACTCGAGACCAAGCCACTCAGGCTATAGGAATACCATTGAGCTTCCCGACCAAGCCCAAACTACGGCCTCATCCACACCATCCGGTTGGTGCAAAACGGATTTGCATTCCATGGACTTCGTTCCGAAGATCCAAATCAGCATCTGAGGGATTTCCTCAAAATTGCCGATTCCATCGACCTCGATGCTACTACTCTGGGAGACCACGCTACCGCGCTCTTCCAATTCTCTCTATGGGACCAAGCTAGTAATTGGCTTCGATGACTTCCCGCCGGCTCCATCTCAAGTTGGGATGATCTTACCTCTCGCTTTCTTGCTCAGTTTTTCCCACCGGGGAGAACCACTAAGCTTAGGAATGACATCTTCATGTTCCAACAACGTCAAGGTGAATCTCTCTACGAAGCATGGACTCAATTCAAGGACTTACTCCATAAAGTCCCTCATCACGGCATCGATCTTTGGCTTCTAGTCCAAATCTTTTATGATCGCGTCAACTTCTCAACTAAGAAATCCATCGACCAAGCGGCCGGTGGCAAACTTAGTAAACTCACCGTGGAAGAATCGTGGGGTACAATAGAGGACCTAGCCCTCTATGAAAACGAATGTTGGAATGACCCCCGTGAGTTGTCCAAAACTGATAAGGCGCTTCTCTTTGCCTCCCATTGATTCCCAACCTTCCAATCGTAGGACGCTCGAACTTAAAGATCAAGCCAAATTCCTAATGAGCTCCTACGAGACTCCTAAGCTTGAGCCAAATAACTTAGGAAAATCCTACAACAACCCTCCAAACACCGGAACTTCCACTAGTCTTGAAGGAATGGTGTCCAAATTCATGTCATCTCAAGAAGCTCGATTGACGCAACTTGAAGCCGATTTCGAGAAACGACAAAGCGAGATGACAACCAAGCTTGACACCCTCTTAAAAGCCTTCAATGGACAAAGGGATGAAATACGGGAAAAAATGGCGGAGATGATGGACTTAGTGAAAGAGTACCCTAAGACGAAGATTCCCGAGAAGGTGCTAGTGAGGAACGATGAGCACGTCACCCCCACTTTGTCTATTAATGCCATTTCCATTGCTTCCGATGAGGATGGAGCAGTTGAGAAGAAGGAGCCTGAGAGCAGCAAGGATAGTAAGTATAAGAATGAGGCTCGGACTGATGATGAACCCAAATTCATCAAGCATTACCTTAAGCATGAGATCAATAAGAAAACAATCGTTAACCAAGTGAAAAACTTTAGGTGCAATGATGTTCTTAGGAAAGCCCTCCTAGGTGAAATTAGAGAGGAAGAGTATGACACCATGCCTATTGGACCTATGTACGAGTCGATTCTGAGAAAGCCAGTAACTAAGAAGCAAGAGATCTCTGGGAACTTTGTAATTCCATGTAGCATAGGTGACTTAGAGAACCTAAATGCCTTGGCCGATCAGGGGACTGATGTGAACATAATGTCATTATCAATCTATAATAAGTTAACTAAGGAGGAGCCGACCAAGACCAATCTTAGACTTTCCTTAGCAAATCATTCATATGTTTATCACATAGGAATAGCGGAGGATGTCTTAATTGAGGTTGCCAATATTGTCTATCCGGTAGACTTCGCAATTGTAGACATTGAGGAAGATAAAAACCTGCCATTAATCCTCGGGAACACCTTTCCGACCACCGCCAAGGCAACCATCAAATGCAGTGAAGGGATTATGATACTCAAAAGTGGAAAAGGACAAGTTAGGACACCTATTGTTCTGAGATATCCTCTTAAGATCATGGAGAAGATTACGGATGAGAATCCACAAGTCCCTAACAATGTGGTTAGGAAGAAAATGAACGATTGGGAAAAAGGGCTTAGAGAATTCATGGTTCAAGGGTTAAATGCGACATTGTGGAAACGTGATAAAAAGTTAGGAAATAACTATACCACAATACCACAACCTCAAAAGAACCCTGAGGAATTTTTGAATGGAGAAAAGGTGCTTTTGTATAAATCAAGAATAAAAGCATTATGGGGAAGGAATAAGCCAAGATGGTTTGGACCTTATACGGTGAAAGAAACTAATCTAAAAAATAAAACCGTTATCATAATAGACGATATTGGAAGAGAATTCACGGTGAGCATACAATGTCTACAACCTTTTGATAAAGGCTTAGTGGAAGAAAAAAAGGATGACAATGAAGTCACGTAGGGGCACGACTTCGAGTCTAGCTACAAGACTCATAAATAAAGAAAAGCGCTTCGTGGGAGGCAACCTATGCTTAATTGTTTGCTTATTAGTGTGTCGTATATCTTTTTAATTATTATTTATTCTCATGTTTAAATTTGTAAAAATGCTTTATTTTGTCTTTAACCTCGTCTTAATTACATATAAAGGTATTTTACATAAGGGATAAGTGTAGGGAGGATTACACACGTTTTTAAAAGAAACGTGAACATGAGAATTTCAATTAATTAAAAGATATACATGTGTGTTTGTTCGAGTCAAATGCTTGTATCGAGTCATAATGGATGTTTTGCAGAAATTTTTTCCAGATTCTAAAGATGTAAATTTTCCAGAATTTTTCTCCGTAAAAACGCAGACCGCTTTTGTCAGATAACCGACGGCCAGATCGCAACCGACGGCCAGAAGGAGTAAAAACATCGATTTTTTTTTCTCGTTTTCTGAGCTACTTAAAAAATTTTAGAATTTTCCAGGTCTTAATTTTCCAGAAATTTTGTTAACGTCCATTCCACAAGCATTATATCCTAGTTTAAATCGAGTCTTATATATATTATTACCTCCGATTTTACTGCGAAGGTTTCGCTTTTGTTTTCTTCAAGTGGTGGGTTTAGTTTATCAAGATGAAGTTACATAAGATTGGAAGGAGCTTTTCACGCATAAATTCTTCTTGGAAAGGATTTAACCACTACTTCACACACGGATCCTACCGAGCTAATCAGGGGAGTACTAGTTTCTTTTGTTTTTAATTACCTTCCATTATCATAACTTTGATACTTTCGGGGAACATTGGGGACAATGTTCATTTTAAGTGTAGGGAGGGAAAATAACACGGGAACTTTGAAACTATGCTTATCCTTGATTATTTGCTTTGTCCAATTGTATTTGTGTAATAAACCATGAGAAAATGTCGGTTAGGGTAATTTTGGCACCAAATTTTAATTTTTCATGACATATAGGAGTGGGCCATTAGTTTTAACAAAAGCGCCTCACGGATAGGAAGTTATATGACTAGCACAAAACCCTTTACCACTTAAATTCCACCCAAAATATGAGGATCGCCCTTAGATTAGTAGGAATTAAAGCATTCATCTTTAATGCTTAGAGTGTAAACCGGTAGTATATTAGATTCTAGAACTTGTTTTGTGATGCATTCCGAGATCGATAGTAAGACTACACTTGTGTAGTTAGGAATAACTGTGACAACTCGTATTTTCAGGTCATATTTCAAAATATTACTCATGCTTCATCATTTATCATTTATCGTAAACTATGTTTACGAGTATTAAATTCGCCAGAACCTTAATGGTTTAGCGTGAATTCATGATCATATCACTCAAGGGGACATTCCATATAGACTAAGTTTGGTCTACATTTCATTGGGCATCATTATCATCATATTACCATGCATGGTTTGCATTTTTCATTCAACGTTTATTTTCCTATTAAATAAACGCTATCGCGTAATTAATTATTTTGAACATTTGATCCGTTACATTTCCAAAAATATTCTGAATATATTTTTATACTCATTTTAAGACTATAAAAATTATATTATTAATTTACCCGATGTTTTCAATTTATTTCGTATATAAATTGTTATTTTATATAATTACGACGGTTTTCTTAAAAACTACACGATAATTATTATTTCATTCAAATTTTGCAAGAAATGTATTTTTATAATTTTTATGATCTCAATATATTTTATCTTGACCCGTTAAAATTTATTTTTATCTAATGCTACTCTAAATACTCAAATGTATATACAACTTACCACAAGTATTCAAGTAACTTACATTAAACTACACTTATATATCAAATATATATATATATATATATATATATATATATATATATATATATATATATATATATATATATATATATATATATATTAAATGATGACTTCACCCTTGCCGACTTTAAAGGTGAGTCACGTGATTCACATAAAATATCTACTATGTATAATGTATTTTACTACACAAACACATACACAAAAATATCCAAGGTGAAATCAAACAAACACTCTCTTCCTCTCCTCTTGCACAAACCGGCCACACCAAGGGACCATGGAGGAATCATCATAAATTTTTCTAATCAAGATTTTAACACTCTAGTTTCACTCTTGATTAAGGTTTTGCAATAAAAACCTTGGGTGATTAGGAAAATCCTTTGTTCTCATAAACCTCATCAAGTAACTAGTAAGCATTTCATACTCATCATCATATTTCATAATCATTGTTATATTCATTTCATCATATTTGAGAAATCATGCAAGTCTCATGGATGTTTATACCACTTTTTCATTGATTTTAAGAGTTATATATATATGTCTTCCTATAATTATTCCTTGTAATATATCACTCTTGGTGATGTCTAGGAACCCATGACACCCTAAGAAGGTGTATGGTAGGACTAGAATAGCTTCGGAGTTGTTTTGAATTGGTTGGAATAGGTTTTGCGCGAGAAAAACTCATTTCGACAAGTCTAATAAAGGGTCTGTCCTTATTTTGAAAATCTGGAAAATCCGACAGTAAGCAAAATATTTTGGGCTAGATATTTGGAAAATATACTTTAAAACGAAAACGTGGCCGCTTGAACGGGTTAAAACGGCTATAAATCGAAGAAGTTATGAATTTTTGAAGTTTGACGACGAAAACTATTAATTCCAGAAAATTCAGCATGCTGTCTCGACTTTTACGAGTCAAAAATGAGTCTTAAGCGTTATTAAATGTGTCGACTTATCAAAAATATATTAATATATGTTATCACGATGACTGTGGATATAAAGAACGTATAAAACGAACTTATAACGACTAAGTTATTCACATTTTAAACAAGTTGCCGTAATTTTTAGTACAAGTATAACTTATATATTTTCTAATAGACAAACTTTACGTCAACCAAGGACCATGTTGAGGGTCGTTTTTAACAATGACGAAGTACTTTTTATAAAGTGATGTCTTCTAGTAAAAGTAAGTTCGACTAGCCTATTTTCCAAAATGTCAAACCATTTGTCAAGCGGAGTTGTAACGATTAAGATACGGTCACTTAAACTTTGCCGAAAACCATCCTTAAACTATACTTTGGACAAAAGTACCATACTTTACCTATATTTTTCTCTATGATCGAGACCTCTAGGATGAAAACTTAAATGCTAAAACTTTGAGATAATGATAAAAGCTTCCCAAAACCGTAGAGTTCGTTTCTTAACACTCGACGTGCACCATTTTACGACTAGCTTTTTGAGGCCGTTTAGTCACTTTCATGAATATTTCAACAACATTATTTTACGACGAAAAGTTATAATTTCCTAATAAATCACTAAATGATTATCGTTGGATATCATTTCAATGTAAATACATATGGAGTAATTTAAAAATGGTCAAGACGTTAAAAGATTGTTTATCGACGAGAAATATTATTTTCACAAATACATAAGTGGTATAGATATCATCCGAATTGCATGCATAACATTACATCATAACTTATTATGTATCATATCATTCAAAATAGGTCAAGTTTAGTGATTCACGGTACATTTCGGTGTACTCACTTTTGCCATCGCATCATTGTCCATGTGAGTTTCATAGCCCCTACTTTTATAAGTTTTGAATTACTTTTGGGGGAGATACATGCTCAATTATTTTCATTTACTTTCATAGTTACTCTAAACTTTTATGGATTACTGTGAGTTTCCATAGCCCCATTTTCAATTGTTTTAATGCTTTTAATAAACTCTTTGGGGGAGATACATGCTCATCAACTTTTATGACATTCATGATTATTTGCAACTTCATGTTTAACTGAACTGAATGTTTAGTCATATTTTATATCATTATCATTGAACTAAAGGTCTTGGTATTATCACGGAGCTAAATGTCTTGGGATTATCATTGAACTAAAGGTCTTGGTATTATCATTGAGCTAAATGTCTTGGGATTATCATTGAACTAAATGTCTTGGTATAATCATGAACTAACGGTCTTGGAATTATTTGAAACAACACTCATACGTGTTATATCAATTGAATATTAATACATTAAGTTATCTACTATTATGTGAATTCATTTGACATCATGCGTTTGAACATAAACTATACATATTTTGGCAATGGGTTGTAAAACACAGTTGCAAGTTTTGTATGGGCGAACTTGGGCTGAGTGGATTACAATGCCTTTGCTGCATAACGATTTTGAAAGGCTTTACATTTCACAAACTCTATGAACTCACTCAACCTTTGTGTTGACACTTTTTAGCATGTTTTTATCTCAGGTATCTAAGGCATTCACTTCATGGCATGCATGTGGACTTATCATAGAGTCGTGGTGACGAGCGTCACTATGGGATTTATGCATTTTAAAACATCGTTTGGCTTGTAACAAACTTATTTTCCGCACAAGTTGATTTCATTTGGGACCTACACTTTGTAAACTCTGATTATTTTATTAAATCAAAGGATGTATTTTCCAAACGACACTTTAGGTCGTTCAATACTATGTGATTGTGATGCTATGACAGTTAATCCCTATGAATTCCATTCCGCTGCAAAACAGGTAATTTGGGGGTTGTGACAGTTGGCATCAGCTTCATTATAGAGAACTAGGTTGCATCATTGACCCTAGACTATAACTACATCATTATAGCATCTTATCATTTCATCATAAGTGCATGTTCACTTTACATCGCGGTTTATACGTCTGATTTCGAGTTATTTACTTTCATTTCAAATCGATTGTCACATAGATGCCTTTAAATACCATCTATTATCATTTCCTCTACTCCAAGTGGAGAATGCCTTGTCATTCCTATCACAATTTTAATATCGCCGATTCATCACCGATAACGTCGAATGCGAGATAAACCTTTAAGTAGGGCGAAGTGTCTCCTCCTTTGTTTCACCACTAACATGTCGAGTTACACGTTATTCACACATTAAGTCACTAGACTATCATACATTTGAAGCACTTACGACACCTCATAACCCATCTTTTGGGAACCCGTCGATTATTTTGAAAAGTAACCTCAAACTTATCACCTCCCATCACATCTCTTTAGAGCGCTTATTCTTAACATAGGACTTTGCTACGTCTCATTTTTCCTCTTATTTTGAAGAGTTATGGCACCAGAAGAAAAGACACCGAAATGACACCATTGCTATCAAAGGTATATAGAGGATAGTATAGCCGAGCCTAAGGAAAGAACGACCATGATAAGCTGCTTCTTCTTGGCATGACTGTATTTGGAACTCGTTATCTTTCTGAGGCTGCAGGAGGATCGGAGTTGAAATTGTACATACAAGGACTTTAGAAGCTGTGATCCTACAAAGTTCAAAGGACAGAAGGGCCATTGCTATGGTTCGATGGTTTGAGAAGATGGAGTCTGTGTTTCTTCTATGCAATTGCCTAGATGACTACAAGGTGAAGTTTACTTGGTACACTCTTAGATTGCGCAATGTCATGGTGGAATTCGTATGCGCAACCTATTGGTATCGAAAATGCTTACAAGCTCACGTGGGATCAATTCAAGAGGTTGTTGACAAAGAAGTATGTCCACGAGGTGAAGAAATTAGAAACGGAATATGAGTTAGTGTGTTGGTTATGACATTGAGACCTACATTAGGAGGTTTCAAGAATTGGCTGCACTATGTCCATCAATGGTTTTGGACAAAGAGAAACTCTGGAAAATTTCATTGGAGGACTTCCACAATGTATTCAAAGAGATGTAACTTCTTCCGATCCACAAACAATTGAAGAAACTATTAGGATAACTCAAAACTCATGGCTCAAGTCGTGAAGGGAAAACATTATCAACAATAACCGTAACAACAACCAAAACAACCAAACTAGCAACAACAAAAGGAAATGGGAAAATGACCAGGGAGGTTATGATAGCGACAAAGCGTAACACTAATCATCATCAACAACAGAATAGAGGCAAAAACCGCAATGATTTATGTTCTACATCAATAGAAGCAGAGGTATCTGGAACCTACCCACTATGTAATCGATGTAAGTTTCATCACTCGGTCTTTGTCTGTTAAGTGCTACAAGTGCCAAAACTAGGACACCATGCCAGAATTGTAGAGCAAGACCATAGTTACATGTTACGAATGCGGGGAGCAAGGACACTATCGGAATCAATGTCCTCAAAACCAAGGTCAATAAGTTGAAGGTGCTAATGGGAATGCATACATATTAGAAGGAGGCTTCGTCATGGTCTCAACAATGCGGAAAGACTGAAGAAGTTCGGAAACTAACAGTCTTAATTTTCCTTATGTACTATGTCGCACTAAGTTTATGTCTTCCATCGTATTCGGATCTTATGACTTAAGATGTACTACTTTTGATAAACCACTCGTTGTAAAATATTCGATTAAGCGTACTTTATTTTCTTCGATTCGTTATCACTTACAAGGTTTAGATCTCTGTAAACATCAGAGTTATAACAACTAAACCGAACGTCACATTATCGTTCCTTAATTATACATAGCCTAGCTAACTATGTCTAATTCTGGAGGATATCGTTCCTTAATTATACATAGCCTAGCTACCTATGTCTAATTCTGGAGGGATCATGTTATGTTGGGGCAGATTATTTATAAGTCTTAGTGCAAGCAAGGTTTTCACATATTCATAAAAGTCAAAGTGTTATTCATGGGAGATTCATCCAATATTTTCTTTACAATGATGTTTTGTATGCTCTAAATCATCGATAACCATAATGACATCTCTTCATGTCTTCTTTCCTCGTTATTCATCACAAACTCAAAATTTGATAGACTAACGAACTGAATCAGGGTGAATTCCTTTTGGTTAGGCGAATGTGACAACTCGTATTTTCAGGTCATATTTCAAAACATTACTCATGCTTCATCATTTATCATTTATCGTAAACTATGTTTACGAGTATTAAATTCGCGTAACCTTAATGGTTTAGCTGTGAATTCATGATCATATCATCAAGGACATTTCATATAGACTAAGTTTGGTCTACATTTCATTGGCATCATTATCATCATATTAGTTTATGCATGGTTTTGCATTTTTCATTCAACGTTTATTTTCCTATTAAATAAGCGCTATCGTAGTAATTAATTATTTTGAACATTTGATCGTTACTTCCAAAATATTCCTAATATATTTTTATACTCAATTTAAGACTATAAAAATTATATTATTAATTTACCCGATGTTTTCAATTTATTTCGTATATAAATTGTTATTTTATATAATTACGACGGTTTTCTTAAAACTACTGCGATAATTATTATTTCACTCAAATTTTGCAAGAAATGTATTTTTATAATTTTTATGATATCAATATATTTTATATTGACCCGTTAAAATTTATTTTTATCTAATGCTACTCTAAATACTCAAATGTATATACAACTTACCACAAGTCTTCAAGTAACTTACATTAAACTACACTTATATCAAATATATATATATATATGTGTGTGTGTGTATATATATATATATATATATATATATATATATATATATATATGTATATTAAATGATGACTTCACCCCTTGGAGACTTAGGGTGGGTCCGTGATTCACAAAATATCTACTATGTATAATGTATTTTACTACACAAACACATACACAAAAATATCCAAGGTGAAATCAAACAAACACTCTCTTCTCTCTTTTCAGCACAAAGGCCACACCAAGGGACCATGGAGGAATCATCATAAATTTTTCTAATCAAGATTTTAACACTCTAGTTTCACTCTTGATTAAGGTTTTCAATAAACCTTGGTGATTAGGAAAATCCTTTGTTCTCATAAACCTCATCAAGTAACTAGTAAGCATTTCATACTCATCATCATATTTCATAATCATTGTTATATTCATTTCATCATATTTGAGAAATCATGCAAGTCTCATGGATGTTTATACCACTTTTTCATTGATTTTAAGAGTTATATATATATGTCTTCCTATAATTATTCCTTGTAATATATCACTCTTGGTGA
Organism: Chrysanthemum makinoi; assembly: GCA_910596185.1. Classification (NCBI taxonomy): domain Eukaryota; kingdom Viridiplantae; phylum Streptophyta; class Magnoliopsida; order Asterales; family Asteraceae; genus Chrysanthemum; species Chrysanthemum makinoi. The sequence continues at coordinate 138,526,455 of OU343216.1, forward strand.
TGTCTAGGAACCATGACACCCTAAGAAGGTGTATGGTAGGACTAGAATAGCTTCGGAGTTGTTTTGAATTGGTTGGAATAGGTTTTCTTGAGAAAAACTCATTTCGACAAGTCTAATTAAGGGTCTGTCCTTATTTTGAAAATCTGAAAAATCCGACAGTAAGCAAAATATTTTGGGCTAGATATTTGGAAAATATACTTTAAAACGAAGCGTGGCCGCTTGAGCGGGTTAAGCGGAGCTATAACGAAGAAGTTATGATATTTTGAAGTTTGACGACGAAAACTATTAATTCCAGAAAATTCAGCATGCTGTCTCGACTTTCTGAGTCAAAATGAGTCTTAAGCGTTATTAAATGTGTCGACTTATCAAAAATATATTAATATATGTTATCACGATTCCGTGGATATAAAGAACGTATAAAACGGACTTATAACGACTAAGTTATTCACATTTTAAACAAGTTGCCGTAATTTTTAGTACAAGTATAACTTATATATTTTCTAATAGACAAACTTTACGTCAACCAAGGACCATGTTGAGGGTCGTTTTTAACAATGACGAAGTACTTTTTATAAAGTGATGTCTTCTAGTAAAAGTAAGTTCGACTAGCCTATTTTCCAAAATGTCAAACCATTTGTCAAGCGGAGTTGTAACGATTAAGATACGGTCACTTAAACTTTGCCGAAAACCATCCTTAAACTATACTTTGGACAAAAGTACCATACTTTACCTATATTTTTCTCTATGATCGAGACCTCTAGGATGAAAACTTAAATGCTAAAACTTTGAGATAATGATACAAGCTTCCCAAACCGAGTAGTTCGTTTCTTAACTTTTCGGCGTGCACCATTTTACGACTAGCTTTTCAAGGCCGTTTAGTCACTTTCATGAATATTTCAACAACATTATTTTACGACGAAAAGTTATAATTTCCTAATAAATCACTAAATGATTATCGTTGGATATCATTTCAATGTAAATACATATGTAGTAATTTAAAAATGGTCAAGACGTTAAAAGATTGTTTCTCGACGAGAAATATTATTTTCACAAATACATAAGTGGTATAGATATCATCCGAATTGCATGCATAACATTACATCATAACTTATTATGTATCATATCATTCAAAATAGGTCAAGTTTAGTGATTCACGCTACATTTCGGTGTACTCACTTTTGCCATCGCATCATTGTCCATGTGAGTTTCATAGCCCCTACTTTTATAAGTTTTGAATTACTTTTGGGGGAGATACATGCTCAATTATTTTCATTCTTTTCATAGTTACTCTAAGCTTTTATGGATTACCGTGAGTTTCCATAGCCCCATTTTCAATTGTTTTAATGCTTTTAATAAACTCTTTGGGGGAGATACATGCTCATCAACTTTTATGACATTCATGATTATTTGCAACTTCATGTTTAACTGAACTGAATGTTTAGTCATATTTTATATTATTATCATTGAACTAAAGGTCTTGGTATTATCACGGAGCTAAATGTCTTGGGATTATCATTGAACTAAAGGTCTTGGTATTATCACGGAGCTAAATGTCTTGGGATTATCATTGAACTAAATGTCTTGGTATAATCATGAACTAACGGTCTTGGAATTATTTGAAACAACACTCATACGTGTTATATCAATTGAATATTAATACATTAAGTTATCTACTATTATGTGAATTCATTTGACATCATGCGTTTGAACATAAACTATACATATTTTGGCAATGGGTTGTAAACACACAGGGTGCAAGTTTTGTATGGGCGAACTTGGGCGAGTGGATTTGATGCCTTTCTGCATAACGATTTTGAAAGGCTTTACATTTCAACTCAAACTCTATGAACTCACTCGACCTTTGTGTTGACACTTTTAGCATGTTTTATCTCGGTATCTAAGGCATTCACTTCATGGCATGCATGTGGACTTATCATAGAGTCGTTGAGTGACGCGTCACACATGGGATTTATGCATTTTAAAACATCGTTTGGCTTGTAACAAACTTATTTTCGCACAAGTTGATTTTCATTTGGGACCTACACTTTGTAAACTCTGATTATTTTATTAAATCAAGCGATGTATTTTCAAGCGACACTTTAGAGTCGTTCAATATTGTGATTGTGATGCTATGGCGATTCAATCGAATTCCATTCGCTGCAAACAGGTAATTTGGGGTGTGACATTGGCGCCAGAGCTTGATTATAGAGAACTAGGTTACATCATTGACCCTAGACTATAACTACATCATTATAGCATCTTATCATTTCATCATAAGTGCATGTTCACTTTACATGCGGTTTATCGTCACGGTTTGAGTTATTCTTTCTTTCAAATGCGATTGTCACATGATGCCTTATTGTTCATTATCCTTCACTGGGCTTCAACGTGGAGAATGCCTTGTCATTCCCCATCACAATTTTAATATCGTGATTCATCCCAGATAACGTCGAATGCTGAGATAAACCTTTAAGTAGGGCAAAGTCACTCTCACTCCTTTGTTTCACCACTAACATGTCGGTTACCACGTTATTGTACGCATTAAGTCACTAGACCATAAACCATTTGAAGCACTTCGACACCTCATAACGTCTTTTGAAACGTCGATTATTTTGAAAGTAACCTCAAATTTATCACCTATCACATCTCTTTAAAACATTATAGGACTTTACTTTCGATCTCAGCCTTTCCTCTTATTTTGAAAGTTAGGCAATGTAGAAAAGCTACGATGGCCTGACTTCTATCAAAGGTATATAGAGGATAGTATAGCCAGAAGCACTAAGGAAAACGAGCAACAGTGCTTCTTCTTCTTGAGGCCACTACCTTCTTTGAAGGCTCATAGACTTGCTACTTCACATTTTAGGAGGGTGGAGTTCAAATTGTACATACAAGGACTTTAGAGCTGTGATCCTACAAAGTTCAAAGGCACAGAGAAGAACCCTTGCTATGGTTCGATGGTTTGAGAAGATGGAGTCTGTGTTTCTTCTCTGCATTGCCTAGATGACTACAAGGTGAAGTTTGCCACTTGGTACACTCTTAGATGGCGCCAATGTCATGGTGGAATTAGGTATCGCATGCCCTATTGTCGAAAATGCTTACAAGCTCACGTGGGATCAATTCAAGGGTTGTTGACAAAGTATTGTCCACGCACGAGGTGAATAAATTAGAAACGGAATTTTATGAGTTAGTGACTGTGGTTATGATATGAGACCTACATTAGGAGGTTTCAAGAATTGGCTGCACTATGTCCATCAATGGTTTTGGACAATGAGAAACTAAGGAAAATTTCATTGGAGGACTTCACAATATATTCAAAGGAGATGTAACTTCGATCCACAACAATTGAAGAAACTATCGGGATAACTAAAAACTCATGGCTCAAGTTGTGAAAGCGGAAAACATTATTAACAATAACGTAACAACAACCACAACAACCAAACTAGCAACAACAAGGAAATGGGAAAATGACCGGAGGTTATGATAAACAACCAAAGCTGTAACACTAATCATCATCAACAAATATAGTGGGCAAGAAAACCGCAATGGTTTATGTTCTTTGCATCAATAGAAGCGAGAGGTTATCTTTGAAACTACCCACTATGTAATCGATGTAAGTATCATCACTCGGGTCTTTGCCTGTTAGTGCTTTACAAGTCACAATGTCCTCAAAACCAAGTTCACAAGTTGAAGGTGCTCATGGAAAGATACATATTAGAAGGAGGAGAAAGCTCGTCATGGTCTCAACAATGCGGAGACCTGAAGAAGTTCGGAAACTAACAATCTTAATTTTCCTTATGTACTATGTTGTACTAAGTTTATGTCTTCCATCGTATTCGGATCTTATGACTTAAGATGTACTACTTTTGATAAACTACTTTCGTTTAAAATATTCTCATTAAGCGTACTTTCTTTCCTTCTGATTCATTATCACTTACAAGGTTTAGATCTCTGTAAACATCGAGAGTTATAACAACTAAACCGAACGTCACATTATCGTTCCTTAATTATACATAGCCTAGCTAACTATGTCAATTCGGAGGATATCGTTCCTTATTTATACATAGCCTAGCTAACTATGTCTAATTCTGGAGGGATCATGTTATGTTGGAGCAGTTATTTATAAGTCTTAGTGCAGCAGGGTTTCACATATTCATAAAAGTCAAAGTGTTATTCATGGGAGATTCATACAATATTTTCTTTACAATGATGTTTTGTGCGCTTTAAATCATGATAACCATAACGACATCTCTTCATGTCTTCTCCTCGTTATTCATCAAACTCAAAAATTCGATAGACTAACATGAACGAATTCAGGGGCCAGATTCCTTTTTGGTTGGGCGAATGTGACAACTCGTAATTTCAAGACATTTTACAAACTTTAAAAGTTTCACTATTTCATCATTTATAAATATGTTTACAGTATCAAATTCGCTAACCTTAATGGTTTAGCTGCGAATTCATGAGCATATCATCAAGGACATTTCATATAGACTAGGTTTAGTCTACACATCATTAGTAACATCATTTCATATCAATTTATGCATGGTTTTGCATTTTTCATTAAACGTTTATTTTCCTATTAAATGGCCTATCGCGTAATTAGTTATTTTGAACATTTGATCCGACACTTCAAAAAATTATTCTAATATATTTTTATACTCATTTTAAGACTATAAAAATTATATTATTAATTTAGATGTTTTTCAATTTATTTCGTATATAAATTGTTATGTTTTATATAATTCTGACGGTTTTCGTAAATTTAACCCGATAAATATTTATTCACTCAATTCTTGCAAGAAATGTATTTTTATAATTTTTATGACTTCAATATATTTTATTTTGATCGGTTAAAATTTATTTTTAGCTAACGTGCTACTACAAGCTTAAAATATACACAAGTTACTAATAATTCTTAACTAACTACACATTTACTCTACATTAATACACTTAATTGTATCAAATGCAACTAGTCTATTTTTTTTATGCAAATGTCGACCAACTTGGGGTGAGTCATTTGGTTTGATAATATCTAACAAGTATATAGTATTATACTACAAACATGTACACATACACCTCATAATATCAAGGTGAAAAATCATAAGCATATCTCTTCCTCTCTTCACACAACCGCAACAAAGGACCAAGGAAGGATCATCCAAATATATTCTAGACTAGATTTTTACACTCTAGTATCACTCTTGATTAAGGTTGTGCAATAAAAACCTTAGGTGATTAGGAAAAACCTTTGCTCATAAACCTCATCAAGTTAACTAGTAAGCATCCATATTCATGATCATATTTCATATTCATTGTTATATTCATTTCATCATATTTGAGAAAACATGCAGTCATGGATGTTTATACCACTTTTTCATTGATTTTAAGAGTTATATATATTTATGTCATCCTATAATTACTCCTTGTTATATATCACTCTTGGTGATGTCTAGGAACCCAGACACCCTAAGAAGGTGTATGGTAGGAGATTAGAATAACTTGGAGTTGTTTGAATTGGTTAGAATAGGTTTTGTGCGTGAAAAACTCATTTCGACAAGTCTAATTAAGGGTCTGTCCTTATTTTGAAATTATGGAATTTTTGACAGTAAGCAAAATATTTTGGGCTAGATATTTGGAAAATATACTTTAAAGCAAAACGTGGCGCTTGAATGGGTTAAAACCGAGCTATAACGAAAAAGTTATGCTATTTTGAAGTTTGACGACGAAAACTATTAATTCCAGAAAATTCAGCATGCTGTCTCGACTTTTACGAGTCAAAAATGAGTCTTAAGCGTTGTTTAATGTGTCGACTTAGCAAAAATATATTAGTATATGTTATCACGATTCCGTGGATATAAAGAACGTGGAAAGCGGACTTATATTCGTTATTCACATTTTAACAAGTTGCCGTAACTTTATTATATAAGAAAAATTAGTATATTTCTATTAGACAAACTTTACGTCAACCAAGGACCATGTTGAGGGTCGTTTTAAACAATGACGAAGTACTTTTTATAAAGTGATGTCTTCTAGTAAAAGTAAGTTCGCCAAGCATATTTTTCAAAATGGCAAAGCGTTAGTCAAGCGGAGTTGTAATGAATAATATACGGTCACTTAAACTTGGCCGAAAACCACCCTTAAACTATATTTTGGACAAAAGTACCATACTTTAGCTATATTTTTCTCTATGATCGAGACCTCTAGGATGGAAACTTAAACACTAAAACTTTGAGATAATGATACAAGCTTCCCAAAACCGTTGAGTTCGTTTCTTAACATGACATTACCATTTTACGACTAGCCTTTCGAGGCCGTTTAGTCACTTTCATGAAATATTTCAACGACATTATTTTACGACGAAAAGTTATAATTTCATAATAAATCACTAAATGACTATCGTCGGATATCTTTTCAACGTAATTACAAGTGAAGTAATTTAAAAATGGTCAAGGCGTTTAAAGATTATTTTCGGCGAGAAATATTATTTTAAAAAATTCATAAGTGGTATAGATATCATCCGAATTGCATGCGTAACATTACATCATGACTTATTACATATCATATCATTCATAATAGGTCAAGTTTTGTGATTCACGCTACATTTCGGTGTATCCACTTTTGTCATCATAATCATTACCAGTGAGTTCCATAGCCTCATTTTCAATTGTTTTTATACTACTTTTGGGGGAGATACATGCTCATCAAATTTTATGACATTCATGATTATTTGCAACTATATGTTTATCTGAACTGAATGTTTAGTCATATTTTATATCATAAATCACGGAGCTAAATGTCTTGGGATAATCATTGAGCTAAATGTCTTGGGATAATCATTGAGCTAAATGTCTTGGTATAATCATTGAGCTAAATGTCTTGGGATAATCATTGAACTAAATGTCTTGGTATTATCATTGAGCTAAATGTCTTGGTATAATTATGAACTTATGGTCTTGGAATTATTTGAAACAACACTGATATGTGTTATATCAATTGAATATTGATAGATTAAGTAATGTATTGTTATGTGAATTCATGTGACATTATGCATTTGAACATAAACTATACATATTTTGGCAATGGGTTGTAAACACACATGTTGCAAGTTTTGTATGGGCGAACTTGGAGGCGAGTGGATTTATAATGCCTTTGCTTGCATAAACGATTTTTAAAGGTTTTTTTCATTTCAACAAAACTTTATGAACTCATTCTGTGTTGACACTTTTTAGCATGTTTTATCTCGGGTATCTAAGGCATTCACTTCATGGCATGCATATGGACATATCATAATGTCGCGGAGCCACGCGTCTCACTAGGTTTATAAACTTTAAAAACATCGTTTGGCTTGTAAAAAACTTATTTCCGCACAAGTTGATTTTCATTTGGGACCTATACTTTGTAAACTCGGATTATTTTATTAAATCAAACGATGTATTTTTCCAGCATTTTTAGGTCATTCAATATATACATAGCTGTGATGCTATGACAGTCAATCCCAATTTCCATTCCGCATGCAAAGTAATTTGGGGGTGTGACAAAATTCATATTGAACTACATCAACAATAAAAACTCAACTGCCAACACTAAACCAACAAACACCACATACAATCAACTAAATTCCCAATTTATCAACTAAATAACATCCTTTACAAATCAATTATGATCACGTAAACTAGCAATATGTTACAAAACATTACTAACTACAATGCACAACACTACTTAATGAAACACATTCATTTAACAAGCTGATTTACATAATAACTTAAAGATTAAAAACTATTAAACTAACACAAATCACACTATTATCTTCACCAAGTAAAAAAAAAACCTTATAAGACTTGCTGTATGAAAGTATTGTGGTATGTTTACACGGTATATACTTAATGGTTGTAATCACTAAAAGGTCTTGATAATCAAAGGATGTTAAGTATGTTTGTATTTAACATATTCTTTTATACATGATGGATTTGAGAGGCATTCATTCATTATATAACCGATTTATCAAACACATAAATAATCTAAAGGATCATAAACTATTAAACTAACAAAACAATAAATTTAGATACAACAATAAACAAAGAACAATATAGAATACAACAATTTAAATTACAATATAATAAATAACTAATAAAATAATACATAAGAATATCTTAATCTGATAAAATTACCAAATTAGGGGTTTCAAACTAAAAATAAACATCACATGCAAATATACAATCTTAAAATTAACCCTAAAGTGTTATAAAAACAATATACTTAACAACAAAGCAGTTATCATCAAGAATCAATAATACTAAATATAATCTCAATCACTAAGGAAAAAAAAGAAGATATAATTTGAGCATTTGATTAAAAACAATAAAACTAAAATCTAAAGAGGAAAGAAAATGGGTTGAGTACTGGAAAATTGATGCTCATGATCGGAGATAAACAAGTGTTTTTGATGTTATATTGAGTATACTACTAAAGTAATAGTATAACAAAATAAAAAATCAATTAACAAGTACTAAGAATAAATTCATCTATATAAAAATATAGGTAATGATTACCTATTTTACTTATACAACACTATATATTCTTTAAAATGCAATTCTAACTCATATCATGTATAAAATAATACAATAAAAATAAATGCACAACTTAAAAAACAATATTTTAAAATAACATATAATAAATTGGTAAAAAAATCATAAACTTCAACAATTAAAAAGTTTGACTCACTACATATAACAAAATAACAAAGCGTATACTTATTTAAGAATTTACATTTACAATACGGTCAAACATATATAATTCAATCAAATAACATTATTCATGGATTGTTATATATATACAAAAGTACAACCGAAATAACAATATATTGAGGTCAAAAACTTTATTTTAGTTTGAAATTTTAACAAAATCTAAATCAATTATTCAAACCATATAACAAATTTAATAATGTAAAAATTTTATACAAAGGAAAAGATTATTTAGGCAATTTTTTTAAAAAAACAAAAAAAAAACGAATATATATTATATACAAATACCTACACATGCATCTAAACCCTATAAAACTTGTAGAAAATTAGAAGGGGGGGTTGAATAGTTTTACCAATTAAAACTTCATTTTAAAATATTTAGATCGACTTATGTCAATCTATTTAGATGTGTATGTTGGGCGTTGATAGATAGATATATAAAAGTGTAATGAAAGATAAAAGTAGAGGCACATAACCACGACCAGTATTTATAGTGGTTGGCTACAAGGACACCTTCCTTGCCTACTCCACTCCCAGGCACCTACTCGAGTTAGTATCACTACCACGACACCAACTCCTTATGGCGGAGAAGCCTTCACAACGTCGCCTACTCTTTTCTGGTACTAGGCTAACCACGGGTTCTTTTCCCAAGGTAAACCACTTCCACAATGTATGCCTACCCTTTATCGATACTAGGCTAAGTACCGAGTTGCATTACAATGGAGGAACTACTACCCAACACTACCCAACACCTAATCCCAAAGGAGACCCACTCCTTATTACAACACCATCAAGGATATCAACATCTTTGAAGCAAACTATCCTTATATGTATAACGATGCACCTCATTGATTATACGACCTTGGCATTCTTCACTAATGTCACTTGATTTGATTCCTAGGCATCCTTCACCAATGCCCTTGACACAACCTGCACCTTTCACTATGCCTTCATCTTGACACCTTTAGCATTCTTCACTAATGCTTTTGACATGAACGTTAAGCACCTTTCACTAATGCTTTTGTCTTGACTCTTTTGGCATCCTTCACTAATGCCTTCAACACAACACATCTACGGAGGAAGAAAGAACTATCAACAAGAAAACCTCAGTAGTCTTGATGATGATGGCTGAAGCATGCAACTAATGGACTTGAGTTTGCTCGACTTCAAGAAGTGGTGATCTCGCCTTTAAGAGGAACCTAGAGAATCACAAAAACAAAAGACAAACTACATAGAAAGATCCCTTGGGATCAGTGGTTAGAGAGTTACAATACTTGGGGAAAGTATGTGTGAGAGTGGCAAGACAAAAGGAAGAAATGGCTCACTATTTATAAAGGAGAAACAACTACTGTTCCACGGATCCCACCCTTAAGGGATCCGTCTAGTGTAAACCTAGGGATTAGTGGGGGCTCCCTCTTTGCCCATGGGTAATTTTGGTTATGGGTTATGGGTCATGGGTTATGGGTTGATCCATGGGTATTTTATTAGATACAATGTACCTAATGGGTGCAATGCACCTAGTCAAATGTATATGGTCAATACCATGGGTTGTAGTTTTTACCCATTTATAATAGATACTAGTTATGTATATATTTGCCCAATATGTAAACACTAGTTGTTGTACATATGTATTACTAAATCATAAAATCGCTTATACTTGTTTTAGTGTTTTATGTAAGCATAAGTGTGTTAGAAAAGTATTGCTCAAACTATTTATGTATTTTATTTGTTTTAGTTAAAATGATTTTACATTTGTTATCGACAAAACATTAGAAGATCGTAAAATATAAATAAACGTTTTTACGGCTTATTTATATTAACAATCTCCCCTTTTTGTTGATGACAAAACATAAAATTATTTTAAGGATAAACTAAAATTAAGTAAAGTTGAAATGGAGTTTTACTCTCTTCTCCCCTTTTGTGAAACAAAAAGAAGCGTCGAAAAAAACTACACATTGTTTATAAGAAAAACATGTAAAATAGAAAATTGTAAAGAGGCAAGTACTTGGGAATAGTTCTCGTCTTAACTCCCCCATGAGTCCATCCCCTTTGTGAGGCGTCAAGTAAATATAAAACTAGTATGCTAATGTATTGCAATTTTTTTATGCAAATGGTTTCGTCCTTGTGACGAAAATGCTCCCCCTTGATGATTGCAACTTTGCAATGGGATGTCATGAAGTATAATCTAAACAAAGATTATTTTGCAAATGGTTTTGCAATGTATGGTTTGACACAAAACTCCCCCTAGCTTAAGGTGTCAATGTCTTCATGTGTATTTTGAAAATCTACAAAATAAAGGTTAGAAAGCAAGAGTATAGTGCATAATTTCCTGCAAATAAGACTCAAGTTAGTAGAAAATTTTCCTTATGTTGCACCGATCCCACGGTTCCCTCATTGGAGGGATCCGTCTATCTGGAGATAGATTTTCAGCAATGGTGATATGCCAAACAATGCTAATATGAGAGTGAGATATGTATACAAATAACAAACATATACTCAAAGCAATATGGCAAATACGTTATCATTCAATAAAACAAAAAGATAATCAACAAATCTCTAAGACTAAGAGAATGATTTAGCCATGTAATATATATTCCACTTAATACTAATCGGTGACCTAAACTTAAAGAGGCAACCGCATGCTTGGGATGATCAAACATGAAATGGAGTTCCTAAACGTTCTAAGTTTGAGCTTGAGACTTTAGGCTCATGCTTGTTTAGGTTTGTTGACCTCTTCAAAACGTTCGAGGAGGTGATAAAAAATGAAACGTTGCTCTTCACGTAGTTCATGTATCAACTTTTCAACATGTTGATAATGATAGCAATCCTTGTCATGGTTTTGAAGTGATGGTGGTAAAGGTTGATCGTCTTGAAGCGGAGGTTCAAGTGAAGTTGATTGAAGATCCTCAAATGCGGGAGGAATATTTGGAGGCACATTAAGTGGTGGCTCAACAAGGGTTGAGGGTGGAGGTATGGAAGTGTCAACTTCTATGTGATCGGGTGGTTGACTTTGATGTCTCCTCATAATCCAAAATGGACCATTGGAGAAATGGAGAAATGACATTGGTGCAGTGTTGATTCAACACCTTGGTTTTGTTGTACAATCTTCTCTAGTGAGGAGTGTGTTGGTAATGGTGGAGGATGGGATGGCCTAGGGGTAGAATCCTCTAAGTTGTATGATTGTGAGGTGGTAAATGATATTGCTCTAGGCACCAATGATGTTCATTGGGTTAAAAAGGGTGTGTTTGGTTTAGTAGGATGATGCGTTCGCACGAGGTTTTAAATTTGTAAACAAGAATTACCGGTTAACTAGGAACACATTCGGGCAAGTATACCCTAGTCAAGTTGTAGTAGTATATATGGTAAATAAGGTCATCCCAAGAGACTTGGTTGCACTACAAGTGTCGTTTGTTTGTTTAAGAAAGTAACAAGTAACAAGTAGATGGTTATGATTGTCACGGATCAAACCAACAAGAAAAGTAATATAAGAACAAGCAAGTATCAAGACATTCATCATTATTCCAATCAAACACAAAATCTCAATAATCATATCAATAACAAACATCTTTAAATATAAAGGTAACAAGGTTTACCCAAAGTATGAATTACAATACATAAAGATGAAGGATTATAGCAACCTTGAGCTCCAATCAACTACAATAGCTCTACCAAGCCCGGTAAAATGATGTCAAATGCCTTCAACAACCCTTGAGCACCACAATATACATACCCTTTTCGGTACTAGGCTAAGAACCGAGTTCCATTACAATGGAGGAACTACTACCCAACACTACACAACACCTAATCCCAAAGGAGACCACTCCTTATTACAACACCATCAAGGATATCAACATCCTTTGAAGCAAACTATCACTATATGTATAACGATGCCTCATTGATTATCGACCTTGGCATTCTTCACTAATGTCCTTGATTTGATTCCTAGGCATCCTTCGCAATGCCCTTGACACAACACTTGGCACCTTTCTTAATGCCTTCGTGCCTGACACCTTTAGCATTCATCACTAATGCGACCACGGACGTTAAGCACCTTTCACTAATGCTTTAGATCTTGACTCTTTTAGCATCCTTCACTAATGCCTTCAACAAACACATCTGGGAGGAAAGAACTATCAACAAGAAAACCTGGTGAGTCTTGATGATGACGATGCATGGCAACCCATGGACTTGAGCTTGCTCGACTTCAAGAAGTGGTGATCTAAGCCTTTAAGAGGAACATAGATAATCACACAAAAACAAAAGACAAACTACATAGAAAGATCCCTTAGGATCAGTGGTTAGAGAGTTACAATACTTGGGGAAAGTATGTGTGAGAGTGGCAAGACAAAAGGAAGAAATGGCTCACTATTTATAGAGGAGAAACAACTACTGTTCCATGGATCCCACCCTTAAGGGATCCTTCTAGTGTAAACCTAGGGATTCGTGGGACGCTCCTCTTTGCCCATGGGTATTTTGGTTATGGGTTATGGGTCATGGGTTATGGGTTGATCCATGGGTATTTTATTAGATACAATGTACCTAATGGGTCAAATGCACCTAGTCAAATGGGTATGGGTCAATACCATGGGTTGTAGTTTTCACCCATTTATAATAGATACTAGTTATGTATATATTTGCCCAATATGTAAACACTAGTTGTTGTACACAGTTTTGCAAAACAAGGCCTACAAGGCCGATTAATCACCGATTAGGTGCTCTTTGGGCCACCAACCTTGCCGATTCGTGTAATTGGGTCAAACAAATCGGTCAACAACAGTCAATGGCTGACTAGGCTGTAGCGATGGTCAAACTTTACGGAAACTTGTAAATCTTGTCGGAAAGACCCAAAACTTGTCTTGAACAAGTTTTAATCAATTATATTTGATGTTTTTATCTATTACAAGATGATTTTCAAGGAAAGTCTTGTCTAGAATACCCAAATCTCGCCGGAAATACCCAAAACTTGAAAATGCCAATCAGATTAATCATCGATTAATCCCAACCTTGACCGATTACAAGCTACAGGGGGTCGACAGCCGAGCTACCGATTCAGCGTTTTGCAACCTTGGTTGTACATATGTATTACTAAATCATAAAATCACTTATACTTGTTTTAGTGTTTTATGTGAAAACGTAAGTGTGTTAGAAAAGTATTGCCTCAAACTATTTATGTATTTTATTTGTTTCGTTAAAATGATTTTACGTTTGTTATCGACAAAACATTAGAAGATCGTAAAATATAAATAAACGTTTTTACGGCTTATTTGTATTAACAATCTCCACCTTTTTGTTGATGACAAAACATAAAATTATTTTAAGGATAAACTAAAAATTAAGTAAAAGTTCAAATGGAGTTTTACTCTCTTCTCCCCCTTTTATCGAAACAAAGAAGCGTCAAAAGAAACTTACATTGTTTAAAAGAAAACATGCAAAATAGAAAATTGTAAAGAGCAAATGCTTGGGATAGTTCGTCTGCTCCCCTTGTGAGTCCATCCCTTTGTGAGGGCGTCAAGTAAATAAAAACTAGTAAGCTAATGTATTTCAATTTTTTTATGCAAATGGTTTCGTCCTTGTGTGAAAATACTCTGATGATTGCAACTTTGCAATGGGATGTCATGAAGTATAATCTAAACAAAGATTATTTTGCAAATGGTTTACAGTATGGTTTGACACAAAACTCCCTAACCTAAGGTGTCAATGTCTTCATGTGTATTTTGAAAATCTACAAAATAAAGGTTAGAAAGCAAGAGTATAGTGCATAATTTCCTGCAAATAAGACTCAAGTTAGTAGAAAATTTTCCTTATGTTGCACCGATCCCACGGTTCCCTCATTGGAGGGATCCGTCTATCTGGAGATAGATTTTCAGCAATGGTGATATGCCAAACAATGCTAATATGAGAGTGAGATATGTATACAAATAACAAACATATACTCAAAGCAATATGGCAAATAAGTTATCATTCAATAAAACAAAGAGATAATCAACAAATCTCTAAGACTAAGAGAATGATTTAGCCATGTAATATATATTCCACTTAATACTAATCGGTGACCTAAACTTAAGAGGCAACCACGTGCTTAAGGATGATCAAACATGAAATGGAGTTCCTAGCGTTCTAAGTTTGAGCTTGAACTTTAGGCTCATGCTTGTTTAGGTTGTTGACCTCTTCAAAGCGTTCGAGGAGGTGATAAAACATGAAGCGTTGCTCTTCCGCATAGTTCATGTATCAACTTTTCAACATGTTGATATAAGCAATCCTTGTCATGGTTTTGAAGTGATGGTGGTAAAGGTTGATAGATCTTGGCGGAGGTTGGTGAAGTTGATTGAAGATCCTCAAATGGAATAGGAATTGTTGGAGGCACATTAAGTGGTGGCTCAACAAGGTTGAGGTGGAGGTATGGAAGTGTCAAAAGCTATGTTCGAGGTGGTTGACTTTGATGTCTCCTAAATCCAAAATGGACCATTGGAAATGGAGGGAATTAACATTGGTGCAAGTGTTGATTCAACACCTTGGTTTTGTTGTACAATCTTCTCTAGTGAGGAGTGTGTTGGTAATGGTGGAGGATGGGATGGCCTAGGGGGTAAGTCCTCTAAGTTGTATGATTGTGAGGTGGTAAATGATATTGCTCTAGGCACCAATGATGTTGATTGGGTTAAAAAGGGTGTGTTTGGTTTAGTAGGATGATGCGTTTGCACGAGGTTTTAAATTTGTAAACAAAGATTACGGTTAACTAGGAACACATTGAGGGCAAGTATACTAGTCAAGTTGTAGTATAGTATATGGTAAATAAAGGTCATCCCAAGAGACTTGGTTGCACTACAAGTGTTGTTTGTTTGTTTAAGCAAGTAACAAGTAGATGGTTATGATTGTCACGGATCAAACCAACAAGAAAAGTAATATAAGAACAAGCAAGTATCAAGACATTCATCATTATTCCAATCAAACACAAAATCTCAATAATCATATCAATAACAAACATCTTTAAATATAAAAGTAACAAGGTTTACCCAAAGTATGAATTACAATATGCAAAGATGAAGGATTATAGCAACCTTCAAGCCTCCAATCAACTACAATAGCTCTACCGTGGAAATGATGTCCAAACGCCTTCAACAACCCCTTGAGCACACTACACCCGAATTTGGAGAGGTTTGTGGTCTTTTGGGAAGATAAGTTGGTGGAAATTCGTCCTTAAGAATTGGAGGCTTGAATTTCACACAAGTTGGGATAGGATAGTTGGTGGAAACTCGTCCTTAATGGTGGAGGCTTGAATTTCACACCTTTGGGGAAGGTGTGAAAAACTAGATGGGGGGGTTGAATAGTTTTACCAATTTAAAACTTCCTTTTAAATATTTAGATCGATATATCAATCTATTTGGTTGTTTATGTTGAACGTTGATAGATAGATATATAAACGTGTAATGAAAGATAAAGAGTAAGAAGCACATCACCGCGACACAAGTTATTTATAGTGGTTCGGCTACAAGGACACCTTCCTTGCCCTACTCCCACTCCCCAGGTCACTAGAGGTTAGTAAGCCACTACCAATCTCAATTAGTAGGAAGCCTTGTAGCGCCGCAACCTTTTTTGGGTACAAGCTAAATCAGGGTTCTTTTCACAATGGCCACACCTAACACAGCGTCGCCTACCCTTTGCTCGTTCTGGGCTAACCACCGAGTTCTTTCACACCAAGGAGAACTAATCCTATCACAACGCCGCCTACCCTTTATTAGGTACTAGGCTAAGCACCTAGTTCCATTACTAAGGAGGAACTACTACCCTTTACAACATAACACCTAATGTCAAGGAGATCTACTCCTTTTTACAACACCATCAAGGATATCACCATCCTTGAAAATAGATAAATACTTATATGTATGGCGATACCTCATGATTATCACGACCTAAGCATTCTTCCCAAATACTTGATTTGATTCTTAGGCATCTTACTTAGCGCTTTGACACGACGCTTGGCACCCTTTGGTGGAAAGGAAAACTAGAAGGGTTGAATAGTTTTGCCAATTTTAAGTTGATTTCAAAACTTTAGATTCCCATATTATGAAATCATATGGATGTTGAGAACGTATAGATCTAATGATAATGCAAGCAAATAAATAAGGTTAAGGGATAGAAAGGACACAACCGATTTATAGTGGTTGGCTATAAGGTCACCTTCCTTGCCCTACTTTCGACTCCCAGAGTCACCTACCGAGTTCAATCACTATGTCAACAAACTCCTTCACTTGGAGAGAATCCCACAACATTGCTTACACTTTTTTTAACAAGAAATTTGAATCTGGAGTCCAGTATACGGTGGACCAAAAACACAACTATTACACAACAAATATGTGATATCAAATACAAGATCTTATTACAGAAATCTTGTGGTGTGACAAATCAATCAAGGACCCTTGCTTGGATGACTTGTAGAATGCTCGTGATCTCGCCTTAGAGAAGGGCCGATAACTTCCAATTGTGCATGTTTTTAGTAAGCGTTATCAGATTGCTTTTATGTGTGTTATTTGGCTATAATCATATGCTTTTAATGCTTAATCATATCAAAGTGTGTTTGCTAGTTCATTTGTAGCCAAGTACGAATGGAGAAAAGGCAGGAAAAACAAGTAAAATCTGAGATTTCTCCATGTATGAAGAATTAGAACAAAGCAAGACTTGTGGAGTATATTGAGGGGAGATAAAGTCATCAAGTTAGTGGTCCAAGACTGAATAAAGTTCAAGAAGGAAGCGAGAAAGAAATAGAGAAAAGAGAAGCTTAAGCGAAAAGATATTGGAAGCCTGTTGTTCCCGACACACCTTCCCCATTTTGGCCATATCTTTGCATACGGACTCGCTTTTGACCCGTTTGGGGCCACGAGGAAAGCTAAGAGAAAGATCTACAACTTTGCGTTTATGAATTTTGGTGATTTTGCTCAACCGGATCGGTGAGCCCATAGCGGATGGTTGGAGACTAATCAACAAGACCAACGAAGCGGTTGGAGCATGCCAGTCGGTTAGGGGCCACAGACAACCATTTATTCATTGATAAGACTCAAACTGTTTCAAGCGATTCTAGTCCACTTCCTACATGTCTTCTCAGTCCCTTCCAAGCTCCTTGGTGA
This sequence comes from Chrysanthemum makinoi, assembly GCA_910596185.1. Classification (NCBI taxonomy): domain Eukaryota; kingdom Viridiplantae; phylum Streptophyta; class Magnoliopsida; order Asterales; family Asteraceae; genus Chrysanthemum; species Chrysanthemum makinoi. The sequence continues at coordinate 138,544,315 of OU343216.1, forward strand.
CGAAGAAATGCATTTATAACCCCAAGGGCTTGAGAGTAGTATAAATAGAGGCCTTTGCATCCTCATTTCACACAAGCAACAGAGATCTTCTCTGCTTACCTATCTTTTACCACCTTACTCTCTCTCCAGCCTAAATTGATTCATAAAGTTCCGGGAAAGTTTGGAGATCCAGTTCATCATTTGGAGGCCAAACCACCCGAGAATCTACCCAATACTTTGAGAATCATTACTACACCATTTGTAATCTTATTCCAAGCATTGTAAGACTTTTAATCATGTTTTCTAATGTTCAGTTAAGTTTATGTTCATGTATGCTATGAGTGGCTAGTTTCTTTATACACTTGCTTAAATGATGTTGATTATCATTTGATTAGTTAGTGATTGTGTTACATGTTTTAATTCAATTTCAAGTTGATTCTAAGATCCAATTGTGCTAAAGTTTCATAGTGACATTTGTTAATCAAGTTGGGCTAATTGATAGTAATCATTGGGAATTGAAAAAGAACTTGTGTTATTTCAACTAGTCATAACCATTTTGTCTATGGATGATTGTTTTTACCCATTATTCTTGATTATACAAGGGAACTAAGATTGTGGTTGTAATAGAAAGCGCTTTTGTTTATCAAATTGGATTGGTTGGAAACATCTAAATGGTGCGTAAGATTGAATGTTGAGAATCAATTGTATGCCTAAATTGATTTTCTTTTGTATTGACCATTTCTTAAGCAATTTGATGAACAAGTGGATGTTTTGTGTTTAAGTTTATGTATGTAGACTTATGGCTTTGAATTGATCTTGAATTGATTGGTTAAACTTAATGCTTTTTTTTATAAACTAAACGTTCAAGGTTTAACTTTAAGAACAATGGATTAATGCATGACTAATTATCATAACTAACATGTTAAAGAAGTTAACACAATCACATTAATCTATGATATGAAACTAGTTTAAGCAAGTGTTTTTTTAATCATACGAATTTCATTATATCTATTTGCTTTATTATTATATGTTTTGGATAGACTCCAGATTCATTCAAACTTGTGTTTAGATTCACTCAAATCCTGTGAGCGATCAGGCTTTTACCTTCATAATCTTGCTATATCGGGCAAGTATACTTGCTTTCGTATGTGTTATTAGTAATCAGGTAATTCACCTTTATAAAATTAAAACTTGCACCAACCGGGCACATCAAGGACCTATATGAGGATCACAAATAGAAAGAAAGAAGAACAACTCTCTAGATCAAGTGATCTATATGTGAGAAGAGAATGAGAGTGTATGAGAGATTTAGTAAGAAGAGGGGTGAGTTAGAATGAAGAAATGGCTCTCTATTTATAGGCAAATTTCTCTTACGTTCCCGGATCCCGGATCCCTCCCACTGGATCCGTCTAGTGTAATCCTAGGGATCCGTGAGTAGCTCCTCTTTGCCCATGGGTTTTTGGGTTATGGGTCATGGGTTATGGGTTGGTCCATGGGTTTTCTTTAGATTCAATGTATCTAAGTATACATTGTATCTAGCCAACTTTGGTATGGGTTATGATCCATGGGTTATGGTCCATGGTTATGGTTTTTTACCCATCCTAATAAACTATTACAACAAATGCTTAATTATTACATTTTTGTATTTAAATGGCTATATGTAAATGCTTTACAAAAATAACATGTATCCTTATAATTATACTTAAGATAACATTACATTTGTTATCAACAAAACACAAAGAGATAGTAAAATATTAATAAGCGTTTTTCACGGTTTATTTGTATTAACAATCTCCCCTTTTTGTTGACACAAAACATAATGTTATGATGAGTAAAACTTAAATGTTATGATGAGTAAAACTTAAGAATAGATGCAAGTTTGAAGACCCTAAGTTTTACTTCTTCTCCCCTTTTTTGTCGAAACAAAAGTTAACATGGAAGAAATAAACAAACTTCTAACTCCCCTTGAGGTAGCTCCCCTTGTTTGGGGCGTCAAGTGAAGAAAAATAAAAATCCTACAAAAGAAAGGTTAGTAACATGCTTATATAATCTTGTGGTTGCCGAGAATCAAGATTGGGAGCCAAGGTATGTAAACAAGGCCTTGTAATAAAACAACAAATTGTAGTGGTGTTTATGCCACTTACAAGCATGTAAAAATAAGAACAAGACTTGTTCTTGAAAATGACTTCAAAGAAAAATAATACTAAAAGTAGAAAATAGTAGTAGTGATTCCTTCCATGCTTGCATAAGGTTATGGATGGAGGTTTTGATGAGTAATGGTATTGATGCGATCAAGGATGAGGTTGAGTATGAACCGCATTTCTTCCCTAACTTCTATTGCAATTTCCCTAGTGGATTGGCAATGTTTACAATGTAAATGATGTGGGTAATGAGTGCGGAAGTTTTCTGGGTTGTTTTGATTTGAGTTATGCGGAAGTTGTGGGGGAAAAATAGGAAAATATGGATCAATATCCGAAATGTTTGTAAATGGTGGTGGAAAGGAACCTAGATGTTCTTGTAATGTGATGGGAGCTAATGGTGGTGATGTTTCAAGATCTTGAAATATAGTATTTGGAGATGTGGGGGGTGTTGAAAAGACTAATTCTTTTTTCTTTAGGTTGGTTAGATCTTGTTGGAGTCTTGGAGTTCCAAAGAGTTATTTTAGTTGGTGATGAAGTTGGTGTACTTGTTGGTGATGAGGGAGGTGCTATAATGGAAGCATCTTGTGGTGAGTTATTTGTTGAGGATGAACCATTTGAGGTTGGTTTTGCTAAACAACAAGATGGGATACTAATCCGTGCGGATATCCTGGCATTTGATTGTGGTATTTTGGATGGTGGAAGTACAAAGGTTTGGATATCATGATTGTTTGTACTAGATGATTCTCTAAAGGATTTTTGGATGACATGATGAAGTGTGTTTGTGAGAAGGAGATGGAGTATGCAAGCATTTTGGGAGTTCTATATATAGAAAAACAAAGCATTGTAATGAATGCTTGACCCAAAAGTTAAAATCTAATGATTTGATATGAATTCAAGGCATGTGATCATGAGAACACAAGCATTAAAGAGCATACTCCCAAAAATGAAACAAATGTGGATTTTTCATCCAAAGTGAAAAATAGAATTAAAAAGACTTGTTTTCGGATCCCACGGATCCTTCCTTGAGGAAGTCGGCATAAAGAAGGCGGGATCGTGGGTATGGTGATTGAGCAGACACAAAATTTTCCTTTTTGGAAACATTTTTGCCTAGTGTGTGTCTATATGCAAACTATTTGGAGTTTGGTTATCTCGACTCTAAAAGAAAAAGAAAAAAACTAGAAGTAGAAAAGCATCCTATTGAGATAACCTGAAAACACATATTTAGTACATGAGTACGTAATTTTATGTTATCAATGCTCTTAATTCATTGTTGCTTAAATGAATGTAACCGAAAACACATATTAGTTATGTGTCCCCTTTAGCATTCAAAAGACATGAGATGCAATGAAAGCGGGTTTTACTTTGTATTAATAATGAAAAAGCGATTTGTCCTAGGCGTTGAAATTGCTTTTGTGAAATGTCTGAGGAAGGTATCATCCTTTTGAAAACATTGTAGTCTAGGTTTTCTTTGAAAAAAAATAAGAAAACTATAAGTGGAAAAACTCATCTTGGGTTTTGAAAATTCCGTATTATTGTTTGTGAGTTGTGCAAGAAATAGAAATCCTAGACTGAGAAAGAAGAAGGCTAGTGTTTACATACCTTGTAGAGTCAAATAAGTTACCACGTTTGTTCCATTAGACCAAGACCAAGGCAGAGTAGGTTGAATTGTTCCCTTCAAGCGGTTTGGTGAGGGGCGTCGGCTATCTTATCGGATGCTACCTTCTCAATAGAGATGTTCCCTTTTGAACATTGTCTCTTAGGAAGTGATGTGAATCTCTATATGCTTTGTCGAGAATGCAATACCGGATTCTTGCTTAAGACGATGGCACCTTTGTTGACACATAGGATGGCTATAAGCTTAGATGGATGTCATAGTCTACTAACACTTGTTTCATCCATAGTGCTTGTTGGCATGCTTTGCTGGGAGCGTGCTTCGGCTTCGGTTGTTTATATTGCAAGTGCCGTTTGTTTCTTAGAAAACCAAGATGTTAAACAACATCCCATAAGTACATACCCACTTGTACTTTTCTATCAAGTAATCACTGCATGGTGAATCTGCATATACATATGTTTCTACTCCCGTGCCCTTAGGATACCATAATCCTAATTGTGTTGTACCCTAAATATATCTAAATATCCTTTTACGGCTTCTAGGTGTGATGTTTTAGGGTCTTCTTGAAACCTAGCACATAAGCACACACTAAACATGATATCTACCTCTTGGTGAGGTAGAAGGCTACCTATCATGCCACGATATTTAGTATTATCGACGGATTCTCCGTCTTCATCTTTTGTGAGTTTGGTGTCGGATGACATTGGAGTCCTAATTGGTTTTGACTCTTCTAGACCCATTCTTTATTTATCTCCTTGATGTACTTAGATTGATTAAAGAAGATACCATCTTCTACTTGTTTTATTGTAGACCAAGAAAGAAACTAAGTTCTCCCATCATACTCATCTCGAACTTCTCATGCATGATTTTATAGAAATCATCACACATGTCTTGACAAGTGGACCCGAATATAATATCATCTACATATATTTGTACTATGATTATATGTGACTCTCTTTTCTTAGTAAAAAGTGTGTTGTCAACTAACCCCATGGTGTAGTTGTGTTTAACTAGAAATGACTTGAGTCTATCATACCAAGCTTTTGGAGCTTGTTTAAGACCGTAAAGGGCTTTCTTTAATTTATACACATGTTTGGGTGTTTCAAAATCAATGAAGCCCGGAGGTTGAGCTACATATACTTCTTCATTTATGAAACCATTTAGAAAAGCGCTTTTGACATCCATTTGATAAAGCTTTAGATCATTAGCACAAGCATCACATAAAGTATTCTTATAGACTCTAAAATCTAGCCAGTAGGTCTCATCAAAGTCTATTCCCTCTTGTTGGTTATACCCTTGAGCAGCGAGTCTAGCCTTGTTCCTAGACACTACTCCGTTTGCATCTAATTTGTTTTTATAAACCCATTTGGTTCCTATTATGGTTTGATTACTAGGTGGAGGGACAAGTGTCCAAACATCATTAGAAACAAATTGATTTAGTTCTTCTTGCATAGCCATTACCCAACTTTCATCTTTTATGGCTTCTTGTGTATTCTTAGGTTCTAAGGTTGAAGCGAAACAAAACAAGCTACTTTGTTTTGAACTTGAGACCTTAATGTTCGTTCGTTTAGTTTTCCTATGACTTTATCTGCGGGGTGATCTTTGGACTCTTTAATGTTTATTATTTCATCACTTAGAGGTTCTTCTTCTTCACTTATCTTTTTCTTTATTACTATAGCTTCACTTTCTATAATCTGAGTCATCGACAAAGTGGAGAGGGTTTAGGTGGACTTTCATCAAATTTTATATTTAATGACTCTTCTACCTTCATTGTTTCTTTGTTTAATATGGCGTAAGCTTTGCTATTTGGAGTAACCTAAAAGATACCTTCGGTTGATTTAGGATCAAATTTTGTAAGGTAATCTTTAGTGTTAAGAATAAAACATTTACTACCAACGACTCTAAAGTGATTTAACGTGGCTTTTTGCCTCAAGTAACTCATATGGAGTTTTTCCTAAGATTGGTCTAATTAATTTCGATTGAGTATATCGTTGAAGTATCAGCAGCATTACACCAAAACTTTTGAGGTATGGATTGTTCATTAAGCATGGTTTGACTCATTTCTTGTAGAGTTCTATTCTTTCTTTCTACTACCCCATTCGATTGTGGAGTCGTGGGTAGAAGTTGTGAGTAATACCATTAGCGTCACAAAAGCTCCAAATTGCACTTCATTATCGAATTCCCTACCATGATCCGTCCTAATAGACACTATGGGACTTCCTAGTTGTCTTTGGATCTTTTTGCTTAATATTTCAAAATAATTAAAGGTTTCCGTTTTGTTCTTTAAGAATTTTGTCCATGTATACCTAGAGTAGTCATCCACTATGACCAAAGTGTAGTAGTTGCCTCCATAACTTTGGATAGCGGATGGACCAAATAAATCCATATGTAGTAATTCTAGACACCTAGTTGTAGACATGTTTTAGCTTTATGACACGAATGAGCTTGTTTTCCTACATTACAAGCATCACAAAAATGATGTTCATATTTTAACTTAGGTAGATCTCTTACTAGATCTTTGGATGATAGCGATCACACCCAATTACATTTTCTTGTGGAGATGGAATTCATAGGGGGTAAGATTGTCATGCTATCCTGATACGGTTATATTGAGCGACCTAAGAAGTTTCCGTTTGGAAAACACATCGTTTGATTTAATAAAACAATCGAGAGTTTACAAAGATTGGTCCCAATGAAAGTCAACATATGCGATAAATTTTATTTCTCAAGCGATGTTTTAAAGTTCATAAAACCAAGTGAGGCAACGTCGTCCACATGATTCTCTATGATGTGTCCATATCATACCATGAAGTGAATGCCCAGATACACGAGATAAAACATGCTAAAGTGTCAACACAAGGTTGATGAGTTCCTTAGAAGTTTGTTTAACATGTACCTTAAGAATGTTCCACCCATGGCAAAGGCATTGTAAATCCACTTTCGATTTGCAAGCTCCAGCCCATACAAAACCGCAACTGTGTTTTCAATATTTACTAAAATAGTCGTTAATGTTCTATGCATGTATCTGTAGTAGTTAGAAGTATAAATGTTTTTAAGTAAGTAACTAGTATATTGATCACGTCGCGTGCATCAAAACATGCCAACCATGAGTCTCCACTCATCTCTAGAAACCTCAGTTGGGTATGATTACTTTGCGGAGAAAGTAATAGCATTGGTTCACTTCATCTAGAAACCCATGCATGTGTTATCAGGAGACTTTGTGTTGCTCATGGAAAGTAATAGCATTAGTTTTACTTCTTCATCTCCAGAAACCCAATGCATGTGTTATTCAAAGAGACTTATCATTCGAGCAGGTTGCTCCATGCTTATGTTGGGAGACTTTATATTGTCTCAGATCATAGGAGACTTTATAGTGATGCCAGACCATAGGAGACTTTATAGTGATGCTCCGACCATAGGAGACTTTATAATGATACTCGACCATGGGAGACTTTATAGTGATGCTCGACCATAGGGAGACTTTAGGTCAAAGATCATAACACTTTCTGGTTCAATAAGTTCAAACAAGTGATTAGTTTTGTATTTAAGTTGAGGGTTAGTTCAAAAGTTAAGTAATTAAAGTTTCAAAGATTTGGTCGGGTTCAAAAGTTGGAAACGTCAAAGGCTCGAATATATCAAAATGTTCAAGATAGTGGCCGTTCAAAATCACGTGAAACAAAGTTTAAAATATATCGAAGGGTCCTACGGTTAAAAGTTCAAATATACATGTAGAAGGAGTTTCAAAATCAAGGAAAGTGTTTCAACTAATAGCGTTCATAACATAATGATCAATTTAGTTTGGGCACAATCTACTTACTAGCATAAGTAGTGAAACAAAAGAGTACAAGTTCATGATAGTTTCAAACAATATTGTTTAAGTTCCTTATAAGTGTAAAGTAAAAGCATGAAGTTGAGCATGTATATTCCCAAGAAGAGTTTATAAAACAATTAAGCGAGTAAAAGTGGGCTAGAACTCACGGTGCAATGTTTATGATGACAAAAGTAGAAATACCTTTGAAATGAAGTGCGATCTCTATGTAACTAATATGAATGATGTGCTCTAATATAAGTCATAAACGATACAGATGCATGCAAACTCATATAATATCCATACCACTTGTACACTTTTGAAAATAAAGTTTATCGTCGAGAAATAATCTTATAAAGTCTTGTCAATTTATAAATTACTTTACAAATTATTTACGTTGAAACGATATCTCTGATAGTCATTTAGTGATTTATTATGAAACTATAACTTTCAGATTAGAGTAAAATAATGTCATTTGACAATTTCATGAAAGTGACTAAACGTCCTTGAAAAAACTAGTCGTAAATGGTGCATTTATGAGTGTTAGAAACAAACTCATGAGTTTTGAGAAGCTTGTACCATTATCTCAATTTTAGCATTTAGTTTTGTCATAAAGGTCTGATCATAGAAAAGTATAGGTAAAAAGTATGGTACTAGATTCGAAATATATAGTTTAAGAGGTGGTTTTAAAAAGTTTAAGTGGCAGTATTTTACCGTTGCTCCGGCTTGACGAGCGGTTGGACATTTTGGGGAAAATAGGCTAGGCGAACTTACTTTTTACTAGAAGACATCCTTTATAAAAGTACTCGTCATTATTAAAAGCGACCCTCAACATGGTCCTCGTTACTTGGTAGTATGAGTTTAATAGAAAATATATTAATGTTGATTATATAATAAAGTTACGGAAACTTTGTTTAATGCGTTTAATTTAATCGTTACCAGATCCGTTTTCTCGTTTCTATCCATGATTAGGTATTAAAATATACTAATATATCTTTGATAAGTCGACACATTTCATAAGCATTAAATCATTTTTGACTCAGTAAAACGACATTTACATGCTGAAATTTCAGAAATTATTAGTTTTCGTCAAACTTCAAAATAGCATAACCGTTTATAACTCGTTTTAACCCATTCAAGCGACCCGCGTTTTTTTAGTTTTAAAATTATATTTTCCAAATGTAACCCAAAATATTTTACCAACTGTCAATTTTCCCAATTTCACAAACCAATAGACCCTGTTTTATAATTGTCGAAATGGATTTTTCTAAAGCATTAAACTTATTCTAACCAATTCAATGACTCGAAGCTATTCTAATCCACCATACACCTTCTTGAGTGTCGTAAGGTTCCTAAACATCACCAAAAGTGATATGTTTCAAGGAGTAATTATAGGATATCTTATAGGAGTTTATATAGCATAAACAATTTAAAATTGGTATAAACATCCATATAAATGCATGTTTACACAAACATGATAAAATGAACACAACATGAATATGAAAGATAATGATGAATATGAAATGCTTACTAGTTACTTGATGTAAGAGGGTAAGTGAACAAAGGTTTAATCCTAACACCCTAGGTTTTTTTTCAAAAACCTAAGAAATCTAAGAGTGTATAGATTATTTATAAACTTGACTTGAAAAAAAATTTATGATTTCCTCATGGAACTTCAATGGTGGCCAGGTTCTTGAGAGAAGAAAGAGAGAAAGGGGATAATATCTTTTACACTTTGAGATATGAAGTTCTATGTTTTAAGTTTGAGTATAATATCAATATAAACAAGATATTTAGTAGCAATGAATGTGCTGAGTCACACTTGGGTTGATTGACATATATAGAAAAGAAGAATATTATTTTTAAAGGTAGCTTATTACATGTGTGTAGAAGTAAGTATTATTTAAAGATAAGTAGTAACTTGTACATATTTAAGCATTTAGGATAAGATTAGTTAAAATAAAATTTTAACGGATCAAAATAAAATATATTGACATAAGAATATAAAAAATACATTTCTTGCAAAATTTAGGTAAAATAATAATTATAATTGTAGTTTTAAAGCCGTCGTATAATATAAATATAACAATTTATATACAAAATAAATTTAAAACAACAGGTAAACTCATTATACTATTTTTTGTAATCTTTATTTATAAGTATAAAAAATATATGGATAATTTTGGAAGTATCAGATCAAATGTTCAAAATATTAATTCCTTTGATAAGCGTTATTTAATAAAATTTATGCTTTTCGTAAATGCAAAACCATGCATGAACTAATGTGATGATAATGATGCTAATGATATGTAAGATTAAACCTAGTCAATATGAAATGCCACTTGATGATTCTTATGAATTGACTAAACCCCTAAGGTTCACTTGAGTTTAATACTATAAACCTAGTTTCGATAAGCGATGAAATAATAAATGTTGAGAAATGGCTAGAGGTGAGGGTGACGTTCTTCCCAGGTTAGAGAATCCGTCCTCGTGATTCAATAATTACGATACTATAGTCGAACAGCGACAAAGGTTCTAAAGTTCTTTGTCTGAATAGTCTAAATGTCAATGTCAATGCTCATGCATATATCGTGACTATATCCCATTCTAAATACATGCTCTCTTATGGTTGGGTTTGATGAGCCAAGCTTCCCATTCTGAGCAAAACCATAAAAAGACTTTAGGTAACCGATTTTTACTTAAAACCCGCGCTCATTAAACAAGAGCGTCATGCGATTAGGGCTAAATCGGTTTGATAACAACTTGTTTCTAACTTGATCTTTGCAGCACTCATCAACAAAGCTGTCCTTTGGATCAAAGCAGAAACAAGTGGTTTGAAGAAAATCTTTTGAAAAAAATTTGGCTTCATTCAGAATTGCCCACACATATGAGACTACTACTCACTTTTGCATGATTCTTCCCAAATTAGACATGGTGATCAGACTATGTATAATTTAGAGCCTTTATGCAATGCTTGGACTAATCATTAATATGATGTTGGAGTGTTGGGTCATAAGTCCCTATGTATAATGAGTATGCACATTAATGAACTTGATGAAGATGCTTGATGATACGTTATAGTCTAGAATCAATGGTAACTAGTTCTCTATAACCCGAAGCTACGATGCCAATGCATCACACCCCCACAATTACACATTTTGCGGGAATGGAATTCTTGGGGTTGGCAGTATATCATCACAATCTTGTTATATTGAGCGACCACAAAGTGTCGTTTGGAAAACCTTACATCGTTGCTTTAATAAAACAATCGAGTTTACAAAAGATAGGTCCCCAGTGAAGTCAACATATGCGGAAATAAGTTTATTTACAACCAAGCGATGTTTTAAAGTTCATAAAAAAACCCAGTGAGGCAGCGTCATCAAGCGATCTATGATGTAATCCCATATACATGCCAGAGTGAATCCCTTAGATACCTGAGATAAAACATGCTAAAAAGTGTCAACACAAAGGTTGGTGAGTTCATAGGTTTGTTTTTTAACGTAAGCCTTTAAATAATGTTCCTTGGTAAAGGCATTGTAAATCCCACTTTCGGTTGCAAGCTCAGCCCATACAAAGGCACGCAACATGTTTCTGACTATTGCTTTAAAATAATAAGTCAATCATGTATCACGAGGTATCATAGTAGTTGAAGTATAAATTTTTTTAAGTATGTAACTAGTATATTGATCAAATAGCGTGCATCGACTTATACATAGCCATGAGTCTCCTCCATCTCAATCCTCGGTGGGTATGATGCTCATAAAATGTAGCATTAGTTCTACTTCATCTCGAAACCCATTAGTATTTATCAAGGAACTTTTATTGTTGCTCATGCAGGAAAGTAATAGCATTAGTTTTACTTCATCTCAAAGGAAACCGATGCATGTGTTATCCAAAGAGACTTATCATGCAGGCAAGAGGGCGCTCCATGTATGTTGGGAGACTTTATATTGATGCTCAGATCTATGAGACTTTACAGAGTGATGCTCCAACCATAGGAACTTTATAGTGATGTTCATATAGGGCTTTTATAGTGATATAAACCACCGGGGAGAATCTTTAGGTCGAGTGTCATGCAGATACGGTTTTGTAAGTTGAACAAATTGAGATTAGTTGTATTTTAAGTTCAAGAGTTCCGTTCAAAAGTTAAATGTAGCATTAGGATTCAAAGATTTATTCAGTTTCAAAAGTTCAGGTGATCAAAGAAGCTTTCGAATAATATCAAAAGGTTCAAATAATTCGAAGCGTTCAAAATCGCGTCAAAAGCAAGTTTAAAATACTTCGAAAATTAAACTCTAGGTTAAAAGAGGTTCAAATATACATATGAAGGGGTTGAGAATCAAGGAAAGTGTTTCAACTAGCAAGCGTTCTTAACATGTAGTCAATTTAGTTAGGAAACGAAATCTTTACTATGCGCAAGTAATGAAACAAAAGGTACAAGTTCATGATAGTTCAGCAATATTGATTTTTAAGTTCATATAAGTGTAAAGTAAAAGCATGAAGTTGAGCACTGTATCTCCAGAAGAGTTTTATAAAACAATTAAACGAACAAAAGTGGGGCTCACGAACTCACGGGTACGAAATATTTATGATGACAAAAGTAGATACCTTTGAAAGTAAGTGCGACTCATCAACTAATATGAATGATATGCTCTAATATAAGTCATAAACATTATGCGTGCAGCTGGCTTCATATGATATCCATAATGACATACACTTTGAAAATAAAGTTTGCTCATTAAAATAATCTTATAAGTCTTGTGTTTATAAATTACTTTTCTGATATTTCGTTGAAACGATATCTCGATAATCATTTAAGTGATTTATTATGAAACTATAACTTTTAGTGGTAAAGAGCATGTTGTTTGACAATTTCCACGAAGAAGTATTTAAAATCCTTGAAAATAGCTATATGATAATAAGATTTTTGTCGGGTGTTGGAAACAAACTGAACTGGTTTGAGAAGCTTGCCATTATCTCAAAGTTTTTAGCATTTAGTTTCGTCATAAAGGTCGATCATAGAAAAGTAGAGGTAAAGTATGGTACTCGTCGAAATATAGTTTAAGGGTGGTTTTTTAAGTAAAGTTTAAGTGGCATTATTTTATTCGTTACAACTCAGCAGTGAGCCGGTTGGACATTTTTTGGAAAATATGGCTAGGAAGACACTTTTCTGAAGACATCATTTTATAAAAGTCTTTCGTTATTGTTAAAAGCGACACTGAATTAAAAAAATCGTTTAGGTAGTATGAGTTGAAAGAAAATATATTAATGTTGATTATATAATGAAGGATTCACCGGAAACTTTGTTTAATGCGTTTAATTGTCATTTCAGATAGTTTTCTAAGTTTTCTACATCATAGATTAAATTATTAAGGTATCTAATATTTTTGACAAGTGTGGCTTTTAAAAGCAGCAGCCTCATTTTTGACTCATTAAAGTGGCATTTACATCTTGAAATTTCGAAATTATTAGTTTTCGTCATTAAACTTTCAAATAAATAACTTCTTCGTTTATAACTCCCGGTTTTAACCATTCAAGCTGACCCGTTTCGTTTTAAAAAATTATATTTTCAAATATTTAGCCCAAATATTTTACACAACTGTCAGAATTTTCCCAGATTTTAGAATAACGACCCTGTTTATAATTGTCGAAATGGTTTTCTCGGATTAAAACTTATTCTAACAATTCAACCCAACTCAGAAACTATTCTAATCCCACCATACACCTTCTTGGTTAATCATGGCATTCGACATCACCAAAGTGAGTATGTTTCTAAGGAGTAATTATGGGATATCTTATGGGAATTTATATAGGTTATAAACATTTGATGGTATAAACATCATATAAATTGCATGTTTTACAAACATGATAAAATAGACACAATGTGAATATGAAAATATTGATGAATGCAGGAAATGCTTACTAGTTTACTGATGAGGTGAAGTGAACAAAGGTTTAATCTTAACACCTAGGTTTTTATTTCAAAACTAAACTAAGTGTAACTAGAGTGTTATAAACTTGACTTGAAATTACATGATTTCCTCATGGAACTTCAATGGTGGCCGTTCTTGAGAAAGAGAAGAAGAAGGATAATATCTTTTTACACTTTTGAGATATAAGTTCTATGTGTTAAGTTTGAGTATAATATCAAAATATAAACAAGATATTTAGTGTAAATAAATGAATTGTAGCCTTAGGTTGATGCGACATATATAAAGAAAAAAGAAAGACAATATTCATTTTAAGTAGCTTATTACATGTGTAGAGTAAAGATTATTGTTATTTAAGATAAGTAGTAACTTAGCTTTTATATTTAAGCATTTAAATATAAGTAGTTAAAATAAATTTAACGGATCAAAATAAAATATATTGAAGCCATAAAATTATAAAAATACATTTTTTGCAAAATTTGAGTGAAATAATAATTATCGTGTAGTTTTTAAGAAAATCGTCGTAATTATATAAATATAACAATTTATATACAAAATAAATTTAAAACACGAATAAACTCATAATACTATTTTTATAATCTTATATAAGTATAAAATATATCGGATCAATTTTTTGGAAGTGCTCGGATCAAATGTTCAAATAATTAATTACAGCGAAGCGTTTATTTAATAAGAATTTATAGGTTTAGCATTAAAATGCAAAACCATGCATGAACTAATGTGATGATAATGATGCTAATGATATAGAATTAAACCTAGTCTATATGAAATGCCGCGATGTTAGCAGATTCCTTTGCCTAAAACCCCTAGGTTACGAATTTAATACTAAACTAGTTCGATAAGCGATGAAATGGTAAATGTGAAATGGCCAGGAGGTGAGAATTGTGACGGATAGCGATTGAAGAAATTAGCATGTTAAGCGTGACCCATCTTGATGCCATAGACGGTATCATCCATAGAGGTAAGACAAAGTTTGTCTTTAGGTTCATTACCGATTTAATGACATAGACTCCATGTTTCCTAATTCCTCTTCCTATGGTTATGCCATTTTAAGTATCTTACTACGGTTTGGTAAAAAATTTCATCTACTTTTTTTATCACATATTTTGTCCTATACTTAAGAGATTAAAGTTTAGGTTTTCTCATTGTACATCGTTAATGGTTAGAGATTTGTTAGAAATCGTACCTTTCTTTAAATGATTCTACTTTTCTTATTTCAAACCTGCCATTACCTCCATTTATGGTTCATATATGGAGAATAGTCCATTGTCGGTCGTGTGCCTTGTGCTTTAGCTATCCTTGACCCGTTCACATGGGGTCTAGGTGGACCAACTACACACCTAAAAAAATAATAAACTCAAAGTTTGGTCCCGTTGTTCTTAGGTCCAGTAGTGTTAAGCATTCCATTCATGTAGACATGTATGGATAGATAGTATGCATTCCATGGAGCAAGTTTGAAAAGGAAAACCGTTTGCATGTTTGATTCCATCCCATTTGATGGATTTACTTTTGGTAAGCGTTATTGGGTCTCTAAATAGGTTAGGTTTTGAAAAGATGGAGCTTTGTTTCTTACAAGTAGGATTATATTTTGGAGGTGGTTGTGCAGTGGTGACATGATTTGGTTTCTTCCTATTAACATAATGAACTTCGGTTCCAGAGATGAAGAGATACGTTGTACTTTAATTTTGCTTCGGTCCACGGATCCCCTTTCTATACACTAGCGGTTCCTTTTTGGGGATCAGGTAGGATCCACCATGCCATTGGCTGGTTTTTCTAGTTCCTTAACAAATTTTGTTTCTTTACTTTCACTAGTTGATGGATCGAGTTGTTGACTACCTAGACCATTTTGATTGTTACGGTTTTAGCGGCTCAGTATTGTATCTAAAGTTTTGCGTTGCTCATTCTAGCAATTTTAGAATCAGTGATCCACTAGTGTTTTTGAGTTGACATAGAAGTTCACATTCGCCACTTTGCTATTTTACCCTTCCACAACGTTTTGGTTTGCTTTTAATTCTATGACTTCTTTATCTAAGCGTTTATTTTGACTCTTTAAAAGCTTGTTTTTGTTAACTAGTTTTAAGCTAATATTACATAGTTTATCATATTCATTATAAATGAGAATAATCCAAGTGATGAAAGCTCTTATAGTATTTGTGACATACCTCGTCATTTGCCATGAGACAAATTTCTTAGTCCTCACCAAATCAAACATTCCCCGTGATAAACTCACAGGCATACTTTGATCATCGGATTTGGGAAACTTACTAATAAAGTGGTTTGGGTCCCCACACATTTAAAGCAAGAATGCGATCATCCTTTGACTTCTCGTCTCTAACTTTTTCGAAACCTTTCTTATCGTCATGGTTGTTTGGCGATATCTACC
>OU343216.1:138560288-138574158 GCA_910596185.1 Chrysanthemum makinoi
GCTTACATGTTAAGAAACAAACTCTATGAACTCCACTCAACCTTTGTGTTGGCGGGCATGTTTTATCTCGGGTATCTAAGGCATTCACTTCATGGCATGCATATGGACAATATCATAAGTTGCGGTGACGGCCGTCTCACTTAGGTTTATGAACTTTAAAACATCGTTTGGTTGTAACTCTTATTTAAAACCATATGTTGACTTTCATTTTGGGACCTATCTTTGTAAACTTCGATTGTTTTATTAAAATCGAAGCGATGTGTTTTCCAAAAGCTTAGACACTTTGGTGCGACAATATAATGTGATTGGCGATGCTATGACAATCCAACCCCATGAATTCCATTAAACATAAAGCAGGTAATTTGGGGGTGTGACACTATCATCCAAAGATCTAGTAAGAGACCTACCTAAGTTAAAATATGAACATCATTTTGTGAGTGCTTGTAATGTAGGAAAACAAGCTCATTCGAGTCATAAAGCTAAAAACATGGTGTCCACAACTAAGTGTCTAGAATTACTACATATGGATTTATTTGGTCCATCCGATATCCAAAGTTATGGAGGCAACTACTACACTTTGGTAATAGTGGATGACTACTCTAGGTATACATGGACAAAAATTTTAAAGAACAAAAAGGAAACCTTTAATTATTTTGAAATATTAAGCAAAAAGATCCAAAGACAACTAGGAAGTCCTATAGTGTCTATTAGGACGGATCATGGTAGGGAATTTGATAATGAAGTGCAATTTGGAGCCTTTTGTGACGCTAATGGTATTACTCACAACTTCTCGACTCCACGCACTCCACAATCGAATGGGGTAGTAGAAAGAAAGAATAGAACTCTACAAGAAATGAGTCAAACCATGCTTAATGAACAATCCATACCTCAACAGTTTTGGTGTAATGCGTTGATACTGTATATACTCAATCGAGTCTTGATTAGACCAATCTTAGGAAAAACTCCATATGAGTTACTTCGAGGCAAAAAGCCTATATTAAATCACTTTAGAGTCTTTGGTAGTAAATGTTTTATTCTTAACACTAAAGATTACCTTACAAAATTTGATCCTAAATCAACCGAAGGTATCTTTTTAGGTTACTCTCCAAATAGCAAAGCTTACGTCATATTAAACAAAGAAACAATGAAGGTAGAAGAGTCATTAAATATAAAATTTGATGAAAGTCCACCCAAACCCTCTCCACCTCTTGTCGATGACGAGATTATAGAAAGTGAAGCTATAGTAATAAAAAAGATAAGTGAAGAAGAAGAACCTCTAAGTGATGAAATAATAAACATTAAAGAGTCCAAAGATCAACCCGTAGATAAAGTCATAGGAAAACTAAATGAACGAATATTAAGGTCTCAAGTTCAAAACCAAAGTAGCTTGTTTTGTTTCGTTTCAACCTTAGAACCTAAGAATACACAAGAAGCCATAAAAGATGAAAGTTGGGTAATGGCTATGCAAGAAGAACTAAATCAATTTGTTTCTAATGATGTTTGGACACTTGTCCCTCCACCTAGTAATCAAACCATAATAGGAACCAAATGGGTTTATAAAACAAATTAGATGCAAACGGGGTAGTGTCTAGGAACAAGGCTAGACTCGTTGCTCAAGGGTATAACCAACAAGAGGGAATAGACTTTGATGAGACCTACGCCCCGTGGCTAGATTAGAGTCTATAAGAATACTTCTTGCGTATGCTTGTGCTAATGATCTAAAGCTTTATCAAATGGATGTCAAAAGAGCTTTTCTAAATGGTTTCATAAATGAAGAAGTATATGTAGCTCAACCTCCGGCTTCATTGATTTTGAAAAACCCAAACATGTATATAAATTAAAGAAAGCCCTTCTGGGTCTTAAACAAGCTCCAAAAGCTTGGTATGATAGACTCAAGTCATTTCTAGTTAAACACAACTACACCATGGGGTTAGTTGACAACACACTTTTTACTAAGAAAAGAGTCACATATAATCATAGTACAAATATATGTAGATGATATTATATTCCGATCCACTTGTCAAGACATGTGTGATGATTTCTCTAAAATCATGCATGACGAGTTCGAGATGAGTATGATGGGAGAACTTAGTTTCTTTCTTGGTCTACAAATAAAACAAGTAGAAGATGGTATCTTCTTCCATCAATCTAAATACATCAAGGAGATGTTAAAGAAATTCGGTCTAGAAGAGTCAAAACCAATTAGGACTCCAATGTCATCCGACACCAAACTCACAAAAGATGAAGACGAAGAATCTGTAGATAATACTAAATATCGTGGCATGATAGGTAGCCTTCTCTACCTCACGGCAAGTAGGGCGGATATCATGTTTAGTGTTTGCTTATGTGCTAGGTTTCAAGAAGACCCAAAAACTATCACACCTAGAAGCCGTAAAAAGGATATTTAGATATATTAAGGGTACAACACAATTAGGATTATGGTATCCTAAGGGCACGGTAGAAACAATTGTATATGCAGATTCGACCATGCGGTGATTACGATTGATAGAAAAAGTACAAGTGGGGTATGTACTTTTATGGGATGTTGTTTAACATCTTGGTTTTCTAAGAAACAAACGGTATTTGCAATATCAACAACGGCCGTGCGTCTCCTTGCAAAGCATGCCAACAAGCACTATGGATGAAACAAGCGTTAGTAGACTACGACATCCATCTAAGCGACATAGCCATCCTATGTGACAACAAAGGTGCCATCGACTTAAGCAAGAATCCGGTATTGCATTCTCGCGCAAAGCATATAGAGATTCGTCATCACTTCCTAAGAGACAATGTTCAAAAGGGGAACATCTCTATTGAGAAGGTAGCATCCGAAGACAACATAGCCGACGCCCTCACCAAACCGTTGAAGCGGGAACAATTCAACCTACTTCGTCTTGGTCTTGGTCTAATGGAACAAACGTCGTAATTTATTTGACTCTACAAGGTATGTAAACACTAGCCTTCTTCTTTCCGAGTCTAGGATTTCTATTTCACGCACAACTCACAAACAATACGGAATTTTCAAAACCCAAGATAAGTTTTCCACTTATAGTTTTCTTTTTTTTCAAAACCTACTTTCACAATGTTTTCTAAAAGGATGATACCTTCCTGTATCAATTTCACAAAAGCAATTTCTCACGTCTAGGACAAATCGCTCTTTTCATTATTAATACAAAGTAAAAACCGTTTTCATTGCATCTCATGTCTTTTGAATGCTAAAGGGGACACATAACTAATATGTGTTTTCTGGTACATTCATTTAAGCAACAATGAATTAGGAGCATTGATAACATAAAATTACGTACTCATGTACTAAATATGTGTTTTCGGGTTATCTCAATAGGATGCTTTTATACTTCTAGTTTATTTTCTATTTCTTTTAGGGTTGAGATAACCGAAACTCCAAATAGTTTGCATATAGGCACACACTAGGCAAAAATGTTTCCAAAAAGAAAATTTTGTGTGCTGAATCACATACCCACGGATCCCACCTTTATCTGGGCCGGATCCCTCAAGGGAAGGATCCGTGGGATCCGGAAGCAGTACATTTTTCCTTCTATTTTTCACTTTGGATGAAAAATCCACATTTGTTTCATTTTGGGAGTATGCTCTTTAATGCTTGTGTTCTCATGATCACATGCCTTGAATTCATATCTAATCATTAGATTTTAATCCACATTTTGGGTCAAGCATTCATTACAATGCTTTGTTTTTCTATATATAGAACTCCCAAAATGCTTGCATACTCCATCTCCTTCTCACAAACACACTTCATCATGTCATCCAAAACCCTTTAGGAGAATCATCTAGTACAAACAATCATGATATCCAAACCTTTGTACTTCCACCATCCAAAATACCACAATCAAATGCTAGGATATCCGCACGGTTAGTATCCGATCTTGTTGTTTAGCAAAACCAACCTCAAATGGTTCATCCTCAACAAATAACTCACCACAAGATGCTTCCATTATAGCACCTCCCTCATCACCAACAAGTACACCAACTTCATCACCACCTAAAATAACTCTTTTGGAACTCCTTAAGACTCCAACAAGATCTAACCAACCTAAAGAAAAGAATTAGTCTTTTCAACACCCCCACATCTCCAAATACTATATTTCAAGATCTTGAAACATCACCACCATTAGCTCCCATCACATTACAAGAACATCTAGGTTCTTTTCCACCACCATTTACAAACATTCCGGATGTTGATCCATATTTTCCTATTTTTCCCCCACAACTTCCGCATAACTCAAATCAAAACAACCCGGAAAACTTCCGCACTCATTACCCACATCATTTACATTGTGAACATTGCCAATCCACTAGGGAAATTGCAATAGAATTTAGGGAAGAAATGCGTTTCATACTCAACCTCATCCTTGATCGCATCAATACCATTACTCATCAAAACCTCCATCCATAACCTTATGCAAGCATGGAAGGAATCACTACTACTATTTTCTACTTTTAGTATTATTTTTCTTTTGAAGTCATTTTCAAGAACAAGTCTTGTTCTTATTTTTACATGCTTGTAAGTGGCATACATACCACTACAATTTGTTGTTTTATTACAAGGCCTTGTTTACATACCTTGGCTCCCAATCTTGATTCTCGGCAACCACAAGATTATATAAGCATGTTACTAACCTTTCTTTTTGTAGGATTTTTATTTTTCTTCACTTGACGCCCCAAACAAGGGGAGCTACCGTCAAGGGGAGTTAGAAGTTTGTTTATTTCTTCCAAGGGTTAACTTTTTGTTTTGACAAAGGGGAAGAAGTAAAACTTAGGGTCTTTCAAAACTTGCATCTATTCTTAAGTTTTACTCATCATAACATTTAAGTTTTACTCATCATAACATTATGTTTTGTCATCAACAAAAAGGGGGAGATTGTTAATACAAATAAACCGTAAAAACGTTTATTAATATTTTACGATCTCTTTGTGTTTTGTTGATAACAAATGTAATGTTATCTTAAGTATAATTATAAGGATACATGTTATTTTGTAAAGCATTTACATATAGCCATTTAAATACAAAATGTAATAATTAAGCATTTGTTGTAATAGTTTATTAGGATGGGTAAAACCATAACCCATGGACCATAACCCATGGATCATAACCCAATACCAAGTTGGCTAGATACAATGTATACTTAGATACATTGAATCTAAAGAAAAACCCATGGACCAACCCATAACCCATGACCCATAACCAAAAACCCATGGGCAAAGAGGAGCGTCCCACGGATCCCTAGGTTTACACTAGACGGATCCCAAGTGGGAGGGATCCGTGGGATCCGTGAGCAGAAGATTGCCTATAAATAGAGCCATTTCTTCATTCTAACTCACCCTCTTCTTACTAAATCTCTCATACACTCTCATTCTCTTCTAACATATAGATCACTTGATCTAGAGAGTTGTTCTTCTTTCTTTCTATTTGTGATCTACATATAGGTCCTTCTCTAAGGCGTTGGTGCAAGTTTCTACAAGTCATAAAGGTGAATTGATTGATTTTCACCAATAACACATCACGAGCAAGATCTTGTATTTATAGCACATATTTGTTGTGTAATAGTTGTGTTGGTTTGGTACCGGATTTGAGTGAATCTAAACACAAGTTTGAATTAGCAGGTCTATCCAAAACATATAATAAAGCAAATAGATATAATGAAATTGAATGATTAAAAACTACACTTGCTTAAACTAGTTTCATATCATAGATTAATGTGATTGTGTTAACCTCTTAACATGTTGGTTATGATAATTAGTTGGTGCACTAATCTATTGTTCTTACAAGTTAAACCTTGATCAAAAAGTTTTGAAATAAAAAAGCATTACTATTTAACCAATCAATTCAAGATCAATTCAAGTTTCATAAGTCTACATACATAAACTTAAACACAAAACATCCACTTGTTCATCAAATTGCTTAAGAAATGGTCAATACAAAAGGTAACAGATCATAAGAGAAAAGGCTACAATTGATTCTCAACAACTAATCTTACGACCATTTAGATGTTTCCAACCAATCCAATTTGATAAACAAAAAGCGTTTCTATTACAACCATACCTTAGTTCCTTTGTATGTCAGAATAATGGGTAAAAACAATCATCCATAGACAAAATGATTATGACTAGTTGAAAACAATAAGTTCTTTTGAAATTAATGATTACTATCAATTAGCCCAACTTGATTAACAAATGTCACTATGAAACTTTAGCACAATTGGATCTTAGAATCAACTTGAAATTGATTTAAAACATGTTAACTGTCACTAACTAATCATATGATAATCAACATCATTTAAGCAAGTGTATAAAGAAACTAGCCACTCATAGCAAACATGAACATAAACTCGGAACTTTGAACATTAGAAAACATGATTAAAAGTCTTACAATGCTTGGAATAAGATTACAAATGGTGTAGTAATGATTCTCAAAGTATTGGGGTAGACTTCTGGGTGGTTTGGCCTCCAAATGATGAACTTCTGGATCTCCAAACTTTCCTGGAACTTTATGAACGAATTTAGGCTTTGAGAGAGAGTAGTGGTGGTAAGATAGGTGTGAGAGAAGATCTCTGAGTTAATGTTATTAGTGAAATGAGGATGCAAGGCCTCTATTTATACTACTCTCAGCCGCCCAGGGTTATAAATGCATTTCTTGGTCACCAAGGAGCTTGGAAGGGACTAGAAGACATGTAGGAAGGGACTAGAATCGTTTGGAACAAGTTTGGAGTCTTATCAATGAATAAATGGTTGTCGGGGCTCCTAACAGATGGTTGTGCTCCAACGTTTGGTTGGTCTTCTTGACTAGTCTCAGCCGGATCCGGGTTGCGGGGCTCGACCGTCGGTTTGAGCAAAATCACGAAAATTCATAAACGGCAAAGTTGTAGATCTTTCTCTTAGCTTTCCGTGGCCCCAAAACGGGGGTCAAACGGTCCGTATGCAAAGATATGGCCAAAATGGGGAAGGTTATTATGGGAACAGGGAAGCTGTATCTTTTAGTTTAGCTTCTTTTCTTCATTTCTTTCTCGGTTTCCTTCTTGAACTTTATTCTTGAGTCTTTGGACCACTAACTTGATGACTTTATCTCCTCGAATATACTCCACAAGTCTTGCTTTGTTGAGAATTCTTAATACATGGAGAAAATCGTTATTTTACTTGTTTTCGTCTTTTCTCCATTTCACGTACTTGGCTACAAATGAACTAGCAAACACACTTTGATATGATTAAGCATTAAAAGCATATGATTATAGCCAAATAACACACATAAAAGCACGGATAACGCTACAAAAAACATGCACAATTTAGCGTTATCGTCCTTCTCAAGGCGAAGATCACGAGCATTCTACAAGTCATCAAGCAGGGTCCTTGATTGATTTGTCACTCACAAGATTTAAGTAGCGAAGATCTTGTATTTGATATTCACATATTTGTTTTGTAATAGTTGTGTTGGTTTGGTCACGTGCTAGGACTTCGGTGTCTAACTTTAAACGGAAAAAGTGTAAGCAATGTTGTAGAAGGATTCTCCTCAGTGAAGGAGTTTGTTGACATAAGTGATTGAACTCTCTAGTAGGTGACTCGAGGGAGTCGAGTATTAGGGCAAGAAGAAGGTGACCTTATAGCCGAACCACTATAAATCGGTTGTGTGCTATCCATAACCTATTTATTTGCTTGCATTATCATTAGATCTATACGTTCTCAACATCCATATGATTTCACATAATATGGAATCTAAAGTTTTTGAAATCAACTTAAAATTGGCAAAACTATTCAACCCCCCCTTCTAGTTTTCCACAAAGGGTTAAGCGTCGTGTCAAAGGCGTTAGTGAAGGATGCCTAAGAATCAAATCAAGTGGCATTTGGGAAGAATGCTTAGGTCGTATAATCGATGAGGTGCATCGTCATACATATAAGTATTTATCTATTTTCAAGGATGGTGATATCCTTGATGGTGTTGTTAAAAGTGATCTCCTGACATTAGGTGTTATGTTGTAAGGGTAGTAGTTCCTCCTTGGTAATGGAACTAGGTTAGCAACCAAGTACCTAATAAAGGGTGGCGGTGTTGTGATAGGATTAGTTCTCCTTGGTGTGAAACTTCGGTGGTTAACCTAGCACCATATAAGGGAATTGGCGGCGTTGTGTGTTAGGTGTGTAGTTTGCCTTGGTGTGAAAGAACTTCGGTATTAGCTTTGTACGGAAAAGGTTATGCGACGGCCCGAGGAAGGCTTCACCAGCCATAGGGAGATTGGGAGTGTAGCTTCTGAGAACTCTCAGTAGGTGACTTCGGGGAGTGAGTAGGGCAAGGAAGGTGTCCTTGTAGCCGAACCACTATAAATACTTGTGTCGGGGTGATGTGCTTCTTATAACTTTATCTTTCATTACGCGTTTATATATCTATCTATCAACGTTCAACATAAACAACCAAATAGATTGATATAAGTCGATCTAAATATTTAAAGGAAGTTTTAAATTGGTAAAACTATTCAACCCCATCTAGTTTTCACACCTTTAAGGTGTGAAATTCAACCTCCACCATTAAGGACGAATTTCCACCAACTATCCTATCCAAAGTGTGAAATTCAAGCCTCAACTTATGGGGAATTTTGACCAACTTATCTTCCAAAGGGTACAAACTTCTAACTTGATTCGTGTAGTGTGCTCAAGGGGTTGTTGAAGGCGTTTGGACATCATTTCTGACTTGGTAGAGCTATTGTAGTTAGATGGAGGCTTGAAGGTTGCTATAATCCTTCATCTTTGCATATTGTAATTCATACTTTGGGTAAACCTTGTTACTTTTATATTTTAAGATGTTTGTTATTGATATGATTATTGAGATTTTGTGTTTGATTGGAATAATGATGAATGTCTTGATACTTGCTTGTTCTTATATTACTTTTCTTGTTGGTTTGATCCGTGACAATCATAACCATCTACTTGTTACTTGCTTAAACAAACAAACAACACTTGTAGTGCAACCAAGTCTCTTGGGATGACCTTTATTTACCATATACTATACTACAACTTGACTAGGGTATACTTGCCCGAATGTGTTCCTAGTTAACCGGTAATTCTTGTTTACAAATTTAAAACCTCGTGCAAACGCATCATCCTACTAAACCAAACACACCCTTTTTAACCCAATCAACATCATTGGTGCCTAGAGCAATATCATTTACCACCTCACAATCATACAACTTAGGGACTTACCCCAGGCCATCCCATCCTCCACCATTACCAACACACTCCTCACTAGAGAAGATTGTACAACAAAACCAAGGTGTTGAATCAACACTTGCACCAATGTTAATTTCTCCATTTCCCTCCAATGGTCCATTTTGGATTATGAGGAGACATCAAAGTCAACCACCCGATCACATAGAAGTTGACACTTCCATACCTCCACCCTCAACCCTTGTTGAGCCACCACTTAATGTGCCTCCAACAATTCCTATTCCATTTGAGGATCTTCAATCAACTTCACTTGAACCTCCGCTTCAAGACGATCAACCTTTACCACCATCACTTCAAAACCATGACAAGGATTGCTATCATTATCAACATGTTGAAAAGTTGATACATGAACTACGTGAAGAGCAACGTTTCATGTTTTATCACCTCCTCGAACGTTTTGAAGAGGTCAACAAACCTAAACAAGCATGAGCCTAAAGTCTCAAGCTCAAACTTAGAACGTTTAGGAACTCCATTTCATGTTTGATCATCCTTAAGCGTTGGTTGCCTCTTAAGTTTAGGTCACCGGTATTAAGTGGAATATATTACATGGCTAAATCATTCTCTTAGTCTTAGAGATTTGTTGATTATCTCTTTGTTTTATTGAATGATAACTTATTTTTCATATTGCTTTGAGTATATAACATTTATTTGTATACATCTCACTCTCATATTAGCATTGTTTGGCATATCACCATTCTTTGAAAATCTATCTCCAGATAGACGGATCCCTCAATGAGGGAACCGTGGGATCGTGTGCAACATAGGAAAATTTTCTACTAACTGAGTCTTATTTAAGGAAATACTATACTCTTGCTTTCTAACCTTTATTTTGTAGATTTTCAAAATACACATGAAGACATTGACACCTTAAGCTAGGGGGAGTTTTGTGTCAAACCATACATTGCAAAACCATTTGCAAAATAATCTTTGTTTAGATTATACTTCATGACATCCCATTGCAAAGTTGCAATCATCAAGGGGGAGCATTTTCGTCACAAGGACGAAACCATTTGCATAAAAAAATTGAAATACATTAGCTTACTAGTTTTTATTTACTTGGCCTCTACTAAAGGGATGGACTCGTCAAGGGGGTTAGCAGAACTATTCCGGTTACTTGCTCTCTTTACAATTTTCTATTTTACATGTTTTTCTTTTAAACAATGTGTAAGTTTCTTTTTGACGCTCTTTTTGTTTCGACAAAAAGGGGGAGAAGAGAGTAAAAACTCCATTTCGAACTTTTACGAATTTTAGTTTATCCTTAAAATAATTTTATGTTTTGTCATCAACAAAAAGGTGGAGATTGTTAATACAAATAAGCCGTAAAAACGTTTATTTATATTTTACGATCTTCTAATGTTTTGTCGATAACAAACGTAAAATCATTTTAACGAAACAAATAAAATACATAAATAGTTTGAGGCAATACTTTTCTAACACACTTACGTTTTCACATAAAACACTAAAACAAGTATAAGTGATTTTATGATTTAGTAATACATATGTACAACCAAGGTTGCAAAAATCGTGAATCGGTAGTCGGTGATTGACCCCCACAGTAATGGTAATGATTGAGGTAGGATTGTCGATGATTAATGGATTGGCATTTTCGACAAGTTTTGGGTATTTCATTAGATTTGGGTATTCTAGACAAGACTTTCCTTGAAAATCATCTTTGCTTGAGATAAAAACATCAAATATAATTGATTAAAACTTGTTCAAGACAAGTTTTGGGTCTTCGAACAAGATTTACAAGTTTTAGGAAAGTTTGACCATCGATTAACATCGCTAGCCGCCATTGGTACATTGTTGACGATTTGTTTGACCCAATTACACGAATCGGCAAGGTTGGTGGCCCAGTAGCACCTAATCGGTGATTAATCGGCCTTGTAGGCCTTGTTTTGCAAAACTGTGTACAACAACTAGTGTTTACATATTGGGCAAATATATACATAACTAGTATCTATTATAAATGGGTGAAAACTACAACCCATGGTATTGACCCATACCCATTTGACTAGGTGCATTTGACCCATTAGGTACATTGTATCTAATAAAATACCCATGGATCAACCCATAACCCATGACCCATAACCCATAACCAAAAATACCCATGGGCAAGAGGGCGTCCCACGAATCTAGGTTTACATAGAAAGGATCCCTTAAGGGGTGGGATCCATGGAACAGTAGTTGTTTCTCCTCTATAAATAGTGAGCCATTTCTTCCTTTTGTCTTGCCACTCTCACACATACTTTCCCCAAGTATTGTAACTCTCTAACCACTGATCCTAAGGGATCTTTCTATGTAGTTTGTCTTTTGTTTTTGTGTGATTCTCTAAGTTCCTCTTAAAGGCGAGATCACCACTTCTTGAAGTCGAGCAAGCTCAAGTCCATGAGTTGCCATGCTTCATCATCATCAAGACTACTGAGGTTTTCTTGTTGATAGTTCTTTCTTCCTCCGTAGATGTGTTGTGTTGAAGGCATTAGTGAAGGATGCTAAAAGAGTCAAGACGAAAGCATTAGTGAAAGGTGCTTAACGTCCGTGTCAAAAGCATTAGTGATGAATGCTAAAGGTGTCAAGACGAAGGCATTAGTGAAAGGTGCCAAGTGTTGTGTCAAGGGCATTGGTGAAGGATGCCTAGGAATCAAATCAAGTGACATTAGTGAAGAATGCCAAGGTCGCATAATCAATGAGGTGCATCGTTATACATATAGTGATAGTTTGCTTCAAAGGATGTTGATATCCTTGATGGTGTTGTAATAAGGAGTGGGTCTCCTTTGGGATTAGGTGTTGTGTAGTGTTGGGTAGTAGTTCCTCCATTGTAATGGAACTCGGTACTTAGCCTAGTACCGGAAAAAGGGTAGGCGATATTGTGGTAGGTGTGCTCAAGGGTTGTTGAAGGCATTTGGACATCATTTTACGGCTTGGTAGAGCTATTGTAGTTGATTGGAGGCTTGAAGGTTGCTATAATCCTTCATCTTTGCGTATTGTAATTCATACTTTGGGTAAACCTTGTTACTTTTATATTTAAAGATGTTTGTTATTGATATGATTAGAATTTTGTGTTTGATTGGAATAATGATGAATGTCTTGATACTTGCTTGTTCTTATATTACTTTTCTTGTTGGTTTGATCCGTGACAATCATAACCATCTACTTGTTACTTGTTACTTGCTTAAACAAACAAACGACACTTGTAGTGCAACCAAGTCTCTTGGGATGACCTTTATTTACCATATACTATACTACAACTTGACTAGGGTTGGGTTTCCAGAAGGTTTAAGGCAGCATCATCCTACTAAACCAAACACACCCTTTTTAACCCAATCAACATCATTGGTGCCTAGAGCAATATCATTTACCACCTCACAATCATACAACTTAGAGGACTTACCCCCTAGGCCATCCCATCCTCCACCATTACCAACACACTCCTCACTAGAGAAGATTGTACAACAAAACCAAGGTGTTGAATCAACACTTGCACCAATGTCAATTTCTCCATTTCCCTCCAATGGTCCATTTTGGATTATGAGGAGACATCAAAGTCAACCACCCGATCACATAGAAGTTGACACTTCCATACCTCCACCCTCAACCCTTGTTGAGCCACCACTTAATGTGCCTCCAACAATTCCTCCTGCATTTGAGGATCTTCAATCAACTTCACTTGAACCTCCGCTTCAAGACGATCAACCTTTACCACCATCACTTCAAAACCATGACAAGGATTGCTATCATTATCAACATGTTGAAAAGTTGATACATGAACTACGTGAAGAGCAACGTTTCATTTTTTATCACCTCCTCGAACGTTTTGAAGAGGTCAACAAACCTAAACAAGCATGAGCCTAAAGTCTCAAGCTCAAACTTAGAACGTTTAGGAACTCCATTTCATGTTTGATCATCCTTAAGCACGTGGTTGCCTCTTAAGTTTAGGTCACCGATTAGTATTAAGTGGAATATGTATTACATGGCTAAATCATTCTCTTAGTCTTAGAGATTTGTTGATTATCTTTTTGTTTTATTGAATGATAACGTATTTGCCATATTGCTTTGAGTATATGTTTGTTATTTGTATACATATCTCACTCTCATATTAGCATTGTTTGGCATATCACCATTCTTTGAAAATCTATCACGGATAGACGGATCCCTCCAATGGGGAACGTGGGATCGATGCAACATAAGAAAATTTTCTACTAACTTGAGTCTTATTTGCAGGAAATTATGCACTATACTCTTGCTTTCTAACCTTTATTTTGTAGATTTTCAAAATACACATGGAATTGACACCTAAGCTAGGGAGTTTTGTGTCAAACCATACATTGCAAAACCATTTGCAAAATAATCTTTGTTTAGATTATACTTCATGACATCCCATTGCAAAGTTGCAATCATCAAGGGGGAGCATTTTCGTCACAAGGACGAAACCATTTGCATAAAAAAATTGCAATACATTAGCATACTAGTTTTTATTTACTTGACGCCCTCACAAAGGGATGGACTCGTCAAGGGGGAGTTAAGACGAGAACTATTCCCGTTACTTGCTCTCTTTACAATTTTCTATTTTACATGTTTTTCTTATAAACAATGTGTAAGTTTCTTTTCGACGCTCTTTTTGTTTCGA
>OU343216.1:138574258-138588996 GCA_910596185.1 Chrysanthemum makinoi
AAGCCATTAACTCTGGAGTAGCCAAATGTTTTGGTGTGTAAGACCATGATACATTGATAACCATATGATTTTCCTGACAAAACTTCAAACGGCTATAACTTTTGATCCGTAACTCCGTTTTCAGCGTTCTACCCATCAAAACGACCGTGAGAACGAGGAGAATGGCACGCCAAATGAAATAAAGGGCAAACTTCGAGGCCTAAATCCGCTCCGAACAGAAGTTATTGAGGTTTTTATGTTTTAGACCTAAATTTCACCAGTAAAAGCGAGCATAAACCAATCCAAATCTCAACCAAACAAGATCTCTGCTAATCCTACAAACAATCATAAGTCCTAACACACAATTTTCTATCATTGTGACAATCCATCAGTCATCTTAACACGTTCCATTGGTCATTGCTTAACGGTTTGGTCTTGATTTTAGTAAAATCCCGCGAAAGTGTCTTTTTCTCGGTTTAAATCATAGACTTGTAAAATCCCGTGGATTCATCAACATCATGTCTTACACTCTGATTGAGTGATTTCGGAAGTACTAAGCTGTATGATCTGTAGACAACCATGAGAATATTTGCTATGAGCGATTACAGATGATGGAATCAATCAATGGTGAATTGTGTTCTTCATGCTCCGAGTCCAATGAGAAAGATTTGCACCTGTTAGGCTACGAGAATGCCATGCAAAAGCAAAGCATCATTGAACCTTATCAACAACTTCACTCTCACCTCATGTTACTTCTACCCATCAATGGAGCGAACATGTATTGCCCTCTTCCCTCGAGGACTTATCCACATTAACAGGAACTTTCTTTGTTAAACCTAGAGCAATTGGAGCTACCACTTGACAAAA
This sequence comes from Chrysanthemum makinoi, assembly GCA_910596185.1. NCBI lineage: Eukaryota > Viridiplantae > Streptophyta > Magnoliopsida > Asterales > Asteraceae > Chrysanthemum > Chrysanthemum makinoi. Next base: position 138,575,105 of record OU343216.1, read on the forward strand.
GAAGGTTCATAAGGATAGTTCAGTCGCGGCACTTCAAGTGATCCAAAACACTTTCGGTCATTCATTAGAAGGGAATTCACATCTGATTATGATCAAGACATGACTAAAATGTCCTTCAAGAACACACTGCTATGTAATGGAAATTAGCGTGTTCACAGAGACACTTATCCATCTCATGGATAATGTGGAGAGGTATATTGAGGAAGTTACTCGAAAAAGATGAAAAAGTAGATGAGAGTCGATGCAGTTGAGAGATATTTGTGTTAAGTCGGGTAATGTATCATGAAGGTTGGTGTTCTTTGAATGCGAGAATGTCGAGACAACAATTAATGATGTAACCGACTCTTCGATTACTCTTAACACACAAGACGTAGATGCTGAAATCAGAAATGGGAATGAATGTCGGGCACAATCAAAAGATTGTAGTGTTGAGTTAGGTAAAACTCCGGATGTTGGATCGGTTGACGAATCTGAGAGGCTCAGAGATAGATAAGCTTGACACAGCCAGCGATTCGGTGACTCTTGTTACACATGATGTGGATGCACGGATATCGGACCGAAATTAAACGAGTGTCATGTAATGAGGTACCCTTTCTTCGTTCAATATAGTGCATATGCTAAAGTACTTAAACAAACTGATCATGATCTTTGGACATGACTCGATAAATGTCCATGGCGAGGCTGAGTCCGAGATTAAGTGTTTCATCACAAATAATATGATTGATAAAAAGGCTTTTGATGAACTTTCAAACAAATTCTCAAATCTTGAAAAACATTGCATTTCAATTGAAATTGCGATACAAAGTAAAGAAGAAAGTTTCCAAATTAACAAACCATGTAAAAATCCGAAACTTCACGAATTCGTGAACTTTTGAAATGAACACTTTGAAAGCTCAGATTCAAGACAAAGACTCAACCATCAACATTTTGAAGAAACATATTTCTGGTATGCATGTGAAAAGTAATTTGGTTACAAGTAATTCTGATGTTAATGCTATTGATGATATTCAAATGAGAAATGATGAATTAGCGGTTTGTGTGGCCAAATTACTAAAGGAAAATGAGTCTTTGAGAAAGCATCACATAGAACTAAGTGACTCTGTCAAAGAAGCTAGAACTACATCAATGGAACAAACAAACTCTTTGATAGCAAAAATTGATGAACTCAAAGCTCAACTTCAGGAAAAGAGTTTCGCTATTGTTGCTTTAAAAAATGAGCTCAGAAAAACAACAGGGAATAGTGTGAACACTAAGTTTTCAAAACCATCAAGCTTGGGGAACCGGTTATTAGACAACCGAATCGCTTTAGATCGAACGACCAAAATTTTAAAAAACGCGGTTTGCCTCCCAAGTTGATGCGAAACAAGTTTTGACAAAACCAGTCACTTTACCTCACTTGCCTAGGAAAATTGATATGAATGACTTGTATAAGAACTCTTATCTAGAAATGGCTAGAAAGAAGGCACAGATTCACAAAGACGGAATTTTAGGTGCAAGACCTAGGGTGATGAATTCTTCAAGATATCAAGGCACTGCTTGTAGTTCTAAACCATTACCTAGGAACACTAATCTAAAGACTAGGGATTGGCTTACATCTAAGAGTAGTTGTGTTTTGAATAAAGCTATTCCCATAGCAGATCACTCTAAGAACTCTAGATCATTTTCTGAATCCAAACAAGCTGTTTGCTCAAATTGTCTGAAATGCATCTTTAAGGCAAATCATGATAATTGTTTTTCAAAATCCCTAAATAAAGTAAATGCTCATACAAAGGTTCAACTTGTTAAGTCTAGGATTTTCACTAAGTCATCTACTATGCATACGAAGCAAAACAAACCAAAATCTTCGCCTATATGGATACCAACTGCTAAATCTATGGAAACTAGGAATGAGGATAAGTCTTCCACTATGCATAAGAAGCCTAACAATCCTAGACCTTGCCATAAGTGGATACCGTTCGGTATAATGTTTAAGGATCTTTGGACTTAGGTGGATACCTACCGAAAGTCATTTCCCATGACAAAATCAAGGTTAAATGTGAAACCCCAAAGGGTTTGGATACTAATGTCACTAACCAAAATATATGCAATCAAGTTTGTAATATTAGTGCGGTAGTCCTTACTGATTCAGATACTTCGATCCCTCAATACATGGACTGGCTTAAAGTATGGATTACAAATGGATTGATATCTCATAACTCATGGGTTCAAGTAACTCAATCTTGATATTCATTCGGCTATGACGTCTGTTCACATCAGTTCATGCCTCGTACTTCATCATTATGGCTCTGCAGATAACACCGGGCCCGTTCCTCAAAGAAAGAAAGGTTATGCGCCGTTCAGTGCGCTTTTTCTTCAAAAGAAGATAAATCTTCATATTTATGACCATTCTCATCGACATTCTTCATCAACATGCTCCATGTTTCTCCCGTGATCATTCAGTCATCAAGTGGATCTACGTTCATTGGTGTATATTCTTATTCACTTGTTAAATCAAAATGGCAACTTCGGATGAAATTTTTTAGGAGGAGAAGAGTGAATTTACTACATGATGATGGATGTTTGAATAATGGTCACACGACTTAATGTTTGATGACTCTCCTCCAACGCCTTATGTTTCACTTATTAAGGATAAATGAGATTTATTGTTTGGGATTCATTGTTTCAAGATAAGTTTGATGAGTATTTCCAACCGTTAGCAAATGTTGATCATCCAAGAAGTACAACTCAGACTACTCAAGAAGCCCAATCTCCAGTTATTCCTCAAGGCATTGATAATGACTATCATAATATTGCAGTTGTACTCATGAATAATGATCCGCTCTTTGGTATTCCTTTGCCAAATCTTCACGGATTATTGTTCCTCTCATTGTGCACGCTTTAAATCAACCACATGAACATTAAGGAAAATGACTACCTCATCCGCTCGAAGACATTATTGGTGAATCTTCGGTGACGCTCTACATGTATACCTTTAGGAAGATTGCATTGATGTTGAGGAATCATTTGTTGCAGTTCAATGAGTGGATCAATATACATCTGATTGTATGTTGTTTTCACATGTTGGGCATTTGACACAAGTTGATGACTTCAGAGTTAATCATTTATCACTTATTTGAGATTGAAGTTGACTTTCTACAAAGGTGTGTTCTTATTTGATAACTTGCTCGGGCTTAAGATTTTGAGTTGAAGACTTGGTTTATCTAGTTACCAGCAGTCGGGGTGGTTGGTTGAAGACCTGGTTAACTATCACTATTAGGAGTTACGTTGTTTTACTCGATTGTCACATGCATATGACAATGTGGATAATCTCAAGAGGTGTTAATGTCTCATACTTTGTTTGAGTAGTGAGTACTTAGAGATTTGCTTGAAGCATAGATTCGCGACACCGTTCTTCCATCATTAAGTGCAAGCTTAAGATACAAATCGGGAATTCGACTTAGGTTTCAAGTTTGGTATATTAGGTTTTCTTCAACAGTGGTCACTTCAAATTGTCTACATATGGGTTGATAAAGATAGTGCAGAGAGTTTCGTAGCAGTTGATTCTCACTGGATTCATTTGGGCTATTTGAGTTCTTCTCACAAGATTTCATGTTTTTGGGTATATTATGTTTTGCGATTACGAGGTATCAAAACCAGCTAGGGGGAAGGAGACATATATCTAAAAGCACAACGAGTACACATGATGAACTTAACACTTCTACGATTGAAGTTATCCGGGAAAGACAATGGTCATAACCGTAGAAAACTTCGAGTGTTTAACTTCGTAGCCTTTGGTGTATACCGTAGGGAAATGGTCTCGGAGACTTTTGGTATGTGTTACTTGATTAGAGTTGGAAGAAATGTGAGAAGATATTGCTTATCGACATCTTCTATATGATTTATGATAAAGTGCTTCCGGTTAGTGCTTCATGTACACAATGTAATGATGATTAGGATGAAATCGCAACTATCGGGGAGATATGTGTACATCGGGTCGAAAACATATTCACATGATCGTGCTTAATCGTCAGTTATTCGGAGTTGACATCCGCGAGAAGATCGATGATTCAACAGTTACTATGATGTCGTTGTCTCTACTGGGTTGGGTACTTGTGTACATTATGGGCTGATTGGTTATATGGAAGATATCTGGAATGCACTAGGTAAAATGAAGATGTTGATGTATTGTTCCTCTGAATAGACAACTGGTCAATCTCGAAGAGTAATGTGTACATCGTGGACTATGAGTTCATGTGATCGGAGTTCATCGGTTATTCGGATTTGATAACCAGGCGATCTATGTTTCAACTTGTTACTTTGGTGTTCTCGTGTTCTTCGGTGCGAGCTTCATTCAATGAGACTATTTTCATTCATTTCTACTTCTTGGGAAATGGTCTTTATTCTTAGTTTGTCGGTTTGAGGGGAAGCTACCAAGGATTCACTTGTTGAAGGCTCAAGTTCTTACAACGATTCAAGAGCCTTGAATGCTTTGGTCGTGAAAGTTTAAGAGACGATGACTTCTATCTTCTACAAAGTGTTGAACGATTTCCTTATTTCGGTACTCGTATCATCATCCTCTTAAACTATTTCTCTATGTCTGTAAATATTTATCAAAAACCAAATACAAAAATATAAAACCAACAAAAAGAAAATAGAAAAATATAAAATCTACAAAAACCCATAAAAATCAGAAAAATCAGAAAAATTTGAAAAAGACCAAAAATATGTTTTCTCAAGACATGTCTTCTGGTATCGATAACATCTACGGTCTTAGAAATGTCATTCAATAATGACACGGGACTTTAGATGAAGTTTGAGCAGGAGGTGTAAATATTTCTTTCAAAACATGTCCATAAACAATGGCTTACAGTTATTTCAGACTGTAACCCGCGCTTCAAAAATGGTTTGCGATTACCGATTTGTAACCCGTGCTTAAAACTATGGCTTGCTATTATTTGGATAGCAACCCGTTCTTCATGAAAGGAAAGTCTTTGCGCTAAACCATTTCTCAAAATTCGTGCACTTATCCTAAAACAAAACAAGGAAAGCATGTCGTCAAAAGGCTAGCTTTGTTTCTACACAAATGTTTTCCGTCTAAAAATTCTTGAGAAAAATATTTGTTGTTTTCAAAAATGGTGGTAAATGAGTTGCTTGAAAATCAATCTTATTCATAGTTTTCGAAATAAATTGAAAACTCAATCAATGACTTCAGCGCTTTTAAACTTTTCAAAAAATGAGTCATTGATTGAGGAGGATAATGTTTTTCAAATCTATATCATCTAACGGGGTTTCTAAATTATCCTACGTGCTTAATTAAAAATGATATTTGCCTATGTCGAAGGACTAGGAATTTAGGATATGATTGTTTGGATTAGATGATTATAGTTTGATGAAACACATTATTCCCATACCTTATATGAACTGATTGTTATGTTGGATTGACTTTTATTAGTCGATTGTTGTTTGGGTGATGTCGACCACCATATATCTGTATTTGTGTTCACTAGCATATGGGGTATATTGGTATATAAGAATGTTCGATCCGGATCCCACAATTGAAGATGATTGGATGCCGAAAGGAAAGGGTAACTATACCTTGGGTTGACAAATGAAGAAACGGAGCTTAATTGGACTTCTATGGAGTGTTGGCATGGAAAAATGCAACGTAAGAGGTCTCCTTTGCATCGCCAGATGGTTTTCTTCTAAGTGATTGAAGAAACAGAGCTTAATTTGACCTCGGTTGGCATTAAAATGCAGCGTAAGAGTCTGTTGCATCGGCAGACGGTTTTCTTCAAGCCCTACAACATCACAGCAGCGACATGATTCTCTCCACCTAACGAAGTGCGGAAATGTAGTGAATGATACCATTTTTCTAAAACTTTGAAAAATATTGTTTTGAAAATAAATCAGATTCAAAGTTTTGAAATCTGTTAATACAAATAAGCCGTAAAAACGTTTATTTATATTTTACGATCTTCTAATGTTTTGTCGATAACAAACGTAAAATCATATTAACGAAACAAATAAAATACGTAAATGGTTTGAACTAATAGTTTCTAACATATTCACATTTTCACATAAAACACTAAAACAAGTATAAGTGATTTTATGATTTAGATACATATGTACAACAACTAGTGTTTACATATTGGGTTAAACATATATTTAAACTAAGTATACTAAAATGGGTAAAAACTAAGTATATACTAAAATGGGTAAAAACATGTAAATACTAAAATAGGTAAAAACATGTAAATACTAAAATGGGTAAATACTAGAAAATGGTTATAACCCATAACCCATGGTTTTATACAAACCACTTAACCAAGTTCATTGTATCTAGGAAGAAAACCATGGATCAACCCATAACCCATGACCCATGACCCATAACCAAAAATATCCATGGGCAAAGAGGAGCGGACCACGGATCCCTAGCTTTGTGCTAGCCGGATCCCAAGTGGTAGGGATCCGTGGGATCCGGGAACAGATGAAATTTTCTCTATAAATAGTGAGCCATTTCTTCATTGTTTCACACACCTTTCTAACCCCTCTCCAATATACTTTCTCCACTGAGTTAGATCTCACTAACCATAGATCCAAGAGATCTATGTTTGTAGTTTTGTTTTTGTGTGATCTTTTAGGTTCCTCTTAAAGGCAAGATTACCACCTTTGAAGTCGAGCAAGCTCAAGTCCATGAGTTGCCATGCTTCCTCATCATCAAGGCTCTTGAAGCTCTTTGTTGATGATCCTTTTCTTTCTATAAAGAAGTATAGTGTTGAAGACATTAGTGAAAGATGTCTCAAGAGTCAAGGCGAAGATATTAGTGAAGGGTATCTATCGTCTATAGGATAAAGCACTTGTGATAGGTGCTTAGAAGTCAAGACAAAGAAGCATTAGTGAAAGGTGCTTTGAAGTCAAGACAAAGAAGCACTAGTGAAAGGTGCTTAGAAGCAAAGACACAAGACATTAGTGAAAGGTGTCTTGTAGATCTAGTCAAAGGAATTAGTGAAAGGTGCCTTAGATGTACATTCGATGGTTAGCCTAGCACCGGAAAAAGGGTAGGCGACGTTGTGAAGGCTTCTCCGCCATAAGGAGCTTGGTGTAGTGATTACGAACTCTCGAGTAGGTGACTCGGGGAGTGGAGTAGGGCAAGGAAGGTGACCTTGTAGCGGAACCACTATAAATACTTGCGTTGTGGTTTTGTGCTTCTTACTCTTTTCTTTCATTACATATCTTTATATGCTTGTTTATCAACATCCAACACACACAACCAAATAGATTGACATAAGTCTATCTAAATAGATTAAAAGGAAGTTTTAATTGGTAAAACTATTCAACCCCCCCTTCTAGTTTTCCACAATTGGAATCAGAGCTTCGTTACCAAGTTTCTTGAAGTATATTGTACTTTAAAAACTTGACACGATCTATAGTTAATTGAAAACGACAAAGAATGTTTTTCATAAAAACAAACACCATGTTTTTCAAAAACGATATGTTTGGATGTTGATTTGATAAACAACATTTTTTATTATTTTTTTATTGCACTAATCTTCTTTGTGATGTTGATTAGTTAAAGCTCATACCCACCAAGCTTTAGGAGTCGCTTGGTAACAAGAATACCTTCCTTAAGAAGGTATCTTAAACGCAAAGGAGCAGGAATCGTCTAAGTGACATTTGTCATTTGTAAAGACATTCCTAAGTGCATTCGAGGTATGACTTTCTACTTATATCTAAATGGTATTAGCTTAGTATATAAGTGTTATTTGTTAGGCATTTATTTGAGTAGATTTTTTTGTGTTTACACATGATTTACATGTAGCTTCATTAGGAAGCCTTTTTCTCACATACGTGTTATATTTCTCATATATATAACTTATGTTTTATTTCTTCTTAAATCCAATAATAAAACAAAACACGAATTTCAAAAATTCCCCTATTTATACTCCCACCGTCGACCCTTCTAATCAAACCTTCACTTTTTCAAATTTTCCAATTTCAAAAATTCCCTCTCATTCAAAAACTTCATCTTCCTCCTCATTCCATCTCTTCCTAAACCAAGAAGATCCGTCATCAACATGGTTTACATCGCACTCGTGCTCATCGCCCTAACACTCATCGCACTTGTGTTCCCTATGATGAAGTTCACATATGGAGACATTTACTTTGTGTTGTTAATCTATATTGGGGTCATATACCCAATCCTTTGTATCATCCTTAGCATTGAAATGCAATATTATTGATAATCTATTTTATCTAGGATGTTTGTGTTATAATGTGTGTTTCATTTCTTTTGATCTATATGTGTTATATTCTTTCGTGGTACATTAGATGTCATGTATGCATGCTAAAAGAAAATGTAGGATAAAACATACTTCGTGGTACAAAAACCGTAAAACCTATGTTTTTATCAAAACTGGTTCTGTTACTACAGATCCACAGATTCCGGAAGTTACACTAGCCAGATCCCTTTTGAAAAGGAACCGTGGGATCCGTCCTACTGGAAAACAATTTGTCACACAAATTAAAAACTACTTTTCTTCTAAAAAGTAATACTTCTCTAATGTGTCTATAATAAGTAAGTTAAGTGTTTCTTTTGATAAAAACCCATTTTTAATAAAAAATCTAATAAAAAAAACGTTAGATAATCATTGGTTAACTAACATCATCGCTTTCTATTAACTCGTCGTTTCTCTAGATTCAACTATGACGCATGAATATGACTTTGATTTTTCACTCACTAGCGTCTACACTCCGAACATCTCTCTCGAACCTAACACACCTGGCAATCATGTCCGTGGGTTCAATAATCTCGAAAACCGTCACTTCCATGAAGGACGTATTGTAGACACCTCTCTACAATTCGAAGAAGGTATCAATACCTCCTTCCGAGCCATAGGAGTAGAATGTCTTCTTGAAATCAACGAGAAGATATGTCCAAGGTTCATAATGGAATTCTTCCGTCAAGTGGAACTCGTTCGTAACAAGGATCGCTCTCTATCTCTTTGGTTTTATATCAAAAACCAAAAATTCACTTTAAGCCTTGGGCATTTTGCTCACATCCTCCGAATTCCAAACCATGGACAATGTGCCTTCACCGAAGATTGGTCTCTTGATTCTCTCTTCAACTTTCGTGAAGAAAATAGTCCATATTCCTCACACATACCCTCCCCGGAAGATTTACGTCGCATTATATGCAAACCTCGACCATATTACTCCAATCCAAACATTATCCTCACACGGGATATCCGAGAAGAGTACAAGCCTATTGCACTCATCTTGCGTGAGAATGTTTGGAGTCTTAGGGGAAATCGAGAAATTCTTTCCGCTTGTTGTGCTCACATGTTGTACTGTTTGCTAACACAACAACCATACAATCTCGCCTACTTCTTCGCAAGGCGAATTGTAAACCTTCAAGGTTCCAAGAATAAACTCATTCCATACGGAATGTTCTTGACGCGTCTCTATCACAATGTCATGTACTTTCATCCTCAATTTTAAAGTCCGTTATACGTACTTGTGAACAAGATGATGGAACCGCTGAACATTTCCCTCATGAAGACGTTCTTCATTCCTATACCCGACAACACTCATCAACCTTTTGATGATCCATCTAGCGAAAACACTGAAGCAACTTAGTACTCCAAAATAGGATCAATTCTCTTGTACTCGTGCTTTATTAAATGTAATCCAATTTCTTTTATGAAATAAAACATCTTACATTTGATATTTTAGAACTCCCTTTAGACTATCCTTAAGATACAATGCATTGCCTAGATCATTGCATACCTTTAGTAAAGGTTCTGCCTAGCAGCTAGACGGATCCCAAATGTTGTACTAGACGGATCCCTACTCTTAGGGAACCATGGGATCCGTGAGACAGAAAATGCAATTGCAAGCATTATATTTCAAACACATTCTTAGAACACCTCACACTAAGCTAAACATAGTATCTTAAGGAAAATTAAGTCCTTATCAAGATAGGTTGATCCTTCCTACTCACACATAACTCACTTAGAACACACTCTAAGACTCTTGTAGATCTACCATGTTATTTTTAACCCATTACTCTTCCGCTCTCAAACTGTCACTTCATTTTCTACTTGATCCTTCGCATCTAGCTTTAGAAATCTCTCGATTATGGCATAATTGCTCATTAATCATCCTTACCTCAAAATTAATCAAAGTTGATCAAAATCTAGCTTTTCCATCTCAAAGCCTCTAGGATATCTTCCAAAACACTATCCTAAAACACAACCTGATCTCTAGGATCATTTAGTTTCAATTGACACTCCAAATCCTTAGTGTCATTCTTGCTCATCCATTGGTATTTTTTTGAAAGTTCCAAATCCTTTCATAAATAACAATCATTAGCTACACCACTCATTGCCTTCAAACACTTAAGCACCCTTTCATTTAAAACACTTAGGAGAACTGAAACACTCAAGGTGATGTAGGTCTAGGATCTTAGAAACATCATTTCCACTCTTTCATATACTGCTGAACGTCGGATCCCTAGAACTAGCCTAGACGGATCCCTCTGAGAAGGGAACCGTGGGATCCGGATGACAGTCTATGACAAATCTTTCTAAAACAATCATTTCAACTCATCTTTCTAACTCAAACACTCCATCTCATCTTAAATGAGTTCCTAGAACAGCACAACCTCTGTACTTGACTCTTGTGCATGCTAATCATCACATTCCAATGAATCTTAGTGGCTTAAGGTTTAAATGCACTTTCCAAATCTCTTGGTTTATAAACCACCTTGTTAGGACCTCCATAGTCATCACTCTCATTCTAACTTTCAGCTTTTGCAATCTCTTCAAATCATCTCATCATGAGAAAAACCCCAAGTAACAACCTATCCACCAAAGAACCACCCATCAAAAGGGCTCGTGTTGTACACGAAATCTCTTCAACCGAATCATCTCTGGTCAAACCAACAAACCTTCATCATCCAATCAAACCAATTCCTAGAAGGATAGTACCCACAAAATTACCTATACCAAACACAACAATACCTCCTAGGCCAAACAATATCATTTCCACTAAACCATCACCTTTGATTCCTAGAGCTATCTCTTTTACATCCCCACAATCATCACCTCACCTCTACAATTTAGAGGACTTGCCACCCAGGCCGTCTCATCCGCTTCCGCCGACAACATTCTCCTCATTAGAAGGAACAATGATTCAAAATCAAGGTGTTGAGTCAACACTTGCTCCGGCTTCCTTTTCACCATTTCTATCATATAATCCCATTTTGATTATAAATCATCAAAGTCAACCACCCGACCATATGGAAGTTGACATTTCTTTACCACCATCATCATTCTTGATTGAACCATTCTTAAATGGACCTCTACCAATCCCTCCATTATTCGAGGCTCCTCAAACCGCTTCAATTGATCCTTTGAATCAAGCCACTTCATTTCATCCACTACCACTACCTAGCCATGACAAAGATTGCTATCATTGTCAACATGTTGAAAGTATGATACATGAAGTACGAGAAGACCAACGCTTCATGTTCTATCATCTCCTCGAACGTTTCGACGAGATTAAACCTAAACATAACTTGAGCTAGAAGATTATAGTGGTGTCTAAGCTTCAAGCGTTAGTTGGTCTAAGAAATTCTTAGTTATGTATTGTCTATTTTCTTATTTTTGAGTCATGTTTATCATAACTCTTGTTTTATTAAATGGAATTACATGCTACTTGTTATTTTGTTGAGCATATGATTACTTTGTTTTCATATCTCATTTATGTGATAACATTATTTGTTATTTCACCCTTGCTGAATTTGATCATGATTACGGATCCATCAGAATAGCCTAGACGGATCCCTACTAGAAGGGAACCGCGGGATCCGTGAAGACAGGAAACTATTTTACTACTAACTTGCATCACATTTGCAGGAAATTGTGAATTATACTTGCTTTCTAACCTTTGTTTTGTAATATTTCAATTCACACATGAAGACTTTGGCATCCTAAAGCTAGGGGGAGCTTTATGTCAAAGCAATACATTGCAAATTACTTGCAATACTAGATTTATTTTTCATGACTTCCCATTGCAAAGTTGCAATCATCTAGGGGGAGCACACTTTTTTTAGACGAAATCCTTTGCAAACTTAGTTGCAAACAAACTAGATTAGTATCATTTACTTGACGCCCTTACATAGGGATGGACTCGTCAAGGGGGAGTAAAAGACGAGATCCTTTCCCGTTATTTGCTCTCTATTCCTTTTACTTTTTCCTTCACATGTTTTTCTTAAAAAATAATGTGTTGCCTTCCTTCAAACACTTTTGTTTTTTCGACAAAAGGGGAGAAAAAAGTAAAAACTACAAATTCAAACTTTTACGAATTTTAGCTTTTCCTTAAAATAATTTTTATGTTTTGTCATCAACAAAAAGGGGGAGATTGTTAATACAAATAAGCCGTAAAACCTTTAATTTATATTTTACGATCTTCTAATGTTTTGTCGATAACAAACGTAAAATCATATTAACGAAACAAATAAAATACGTAAATGGTTTGAACTAATAGTTTCTAACATATTCACATTTTCACATAAAACACTAAAACAAGTATAAGTGATTTTATGATTTAGATACATATGTACAACAACTAGTGTTTACATATTGGGTTAAACATATATTTAAACTAAGTATACTAAAATGGGTAAAAACTAAGTATATACTAAAATGGGTAAAAACATGTAAATACTAAAATGGGTAAAAACATGTAAATACTAAAATGGGTAAATACTAGAAAATGGTTTTAACCCATAACCCATGGTTTTATACAAACCACTTAACCAAGTTCATTGTATCTAGGAAGAAAACCATGGATCAACCCATGACCCATGACCCATAACCAAAAATACCCATGGGCAAAGAGGAGCGGACCACGGATCCCTAGCTTTGTGCTAGCCGGATCCCAAGTGGTAGGGATCCGTGGGATCAGAACGATGAGAATTTTCTCTATAAATAGTGAGCCATTTCTTCATTGTTTCACACACCTTTCTAACCCCTCTCCAATATACTTTCTCCACTGAGTTAGATCTCACTAACCATAGATCCAAGAGATCTATGTTTGTAGTTTTGTTTTTGTGTGATCTTTTAGGTTCCTCTTAAAGGAAAGATCACCACCTTTGAAGTCGAGCAAGCTCAAGTCCATGAGTTGCCATGCTTCCTCGTCATCAAGACTACTGAAGCTCTCTTGTTGATGATCCTTTTCTTTCTATAAAGAAGTATAGTGTTGAAGACATTAGTGAAAGATGTCTCAAGAGTCAAGACGAAGATATTAGTGAAGGGTATCTATCGTCTATAGGATAAGCACTTGTGATAGGTGCTTAGAAGTCAAGACCAGGAAGCATTAGTGAAAGGTGCTTTGAAGTCAAGACAAAGAAGCACTAGTGAAAGGTGCTTAGAAGCAAAGACACAAGACATTAGTGAAAGGTGTCTTGTAGATCTAGTCAAAGGCATTAGTGAAAGGTGCCTTAGATGTACATTCGATATGGTGTGTTTCGATGTACAAGATAGACTAGTATTAGATCCAAGGACATTGATGTCCTTGATGATGTTGTAAAGGAGTAGATCTCCTTTGGGATTAGTCGTTGGTGTAGTGTGGTAGTAGTTCCTCCATTGCAATGGAACTAGGTGCTTAGCCTAGTACCTAATAAAGGGTAGGCGACGTTGTGAAGGTGTAGTTCACCTAAGGTGTGAAAGAACTAGGTACTTAGCCTAGTACCTTATAAAGGGTAGGCGACGTTGTGAAAGGATTAGTTCTCCTAAGGTGTGAAAGAACTCATTGGTTAGCCTAGCACCAGAAAAAGGGTAGGCGACGTTGTGAAGGCTTCTCCGCCATAAGGAGCTTGGTGTAGTGATTACGAACTCTCGAGTAGGTGA
>OU343216.1:138589096-138615318 GCA_910596185.1 Chrysanthemum makinoi
GTGGTCGATTATCACCTTCCATGATGAAAAGTGATGGGATTTACGAACAAAGTCAGGAAGAAGGGGGATAGACTACAAGGAAGCTAAAATTGAGAAAAAAATCTTACTTGATAGGAATCAAGGAAGGGAACCTAAAGGAGATAGAGATCTAACTAGCTATTCTATTCCCCGGCAGCGGCACCAAAAACTTGATGCGCGTACAAGGCGCGTTCGGGGTCAAAGGAAACTTCCTTTTCGTCAAGCAAGTTTTTCAACACCCTAGGCAGTGAACCTAATCGTTGTAGTGTAGTATTGGGTAAGCCTCGGGTATTGATATCGTTCTCTAGGGGAATAGGAATGCTAGTGAGAAATTACTACGCTAAGGTTGAGGTTAAGGAAGATTATTTTTTTATCTTTTCATATTTTTTTAAGAAACTAAAGGTAAAATCTCGGGGTTTGGATTTGGGGGTCGGTACTTCTACCGATTACTCTACTTATCTAATTATCTAAACTAAGGGGTAGGCTATGTCTATTGATGTATGCTCGTATGATGATTAAGGATGTGTCTACCTAGATACTATTACTCCCTAGTTATCTTTTATTGGTGGTTGAATTGTTACATCCTTATTCTTAACGCGTTGTGTTTTCTAAGGTCGTAGAGTGTGCTTTTATCCCTAACTCTTTGAGACTACCTTAAGGGTAATGACTAGGAAATATCTATGATTCATAAACTTAACACTAAGGTTTTCTTTGGATGTTTAGCCTACAATTCCACTAGTAATTATAAACTAATGTTCAACAAAGATTACTCAAGCATTAAAAACACAACGATGGCCTAATGCACTCCTAAGACAATTATAATTAAGATAAGAGACAACCAATCAATAATTAATAACTAGGTTTCGTAGATCTAAGCAAACACACAAGTAAATTAGCCGGACATGTTAAACATGCAAGCATACACACATTCAATCGAAGATATAATGAAATCAAGGGAATAAATAACTTATCTCGATGTAAAATAGGGTATGAGAACCCTAAAATACTGTCTAAACCGGACTACAATCGTTTTAGGTTTTTACTCCACATGTCTACCTCTTAAAAGTCCAAAAATTCAATTTCTATATATAGTTTTACATATGCGATGGCGTCACCTTATAGTTGGGATGCCGTCAAATCGCCGCCATTAGGGTTTTGTCTTGGCCAAGTCAACATTGGGACGGTGTCACATTGTGGTTGTGACACCGTTAGTCTTCAGCAGTGACGTCGTCTGAGTCTGGATCAAGGCCGTCTGAGAAGAAAAGTCTTTGTGACGCCCTTACTCTTCAAAGCCTGACGCCGTCAGGTGTAAAATAGCAAATTCGCTCCTGAGTCGTCACAAAATAGGGACGGCGTCGCCCTCTGATTGGGACACCGTCAGGTGTTATTTTAGCAGCTTGAGTGTCTTGATCTTGACTTAGCCATTTTCTTCATATATTCACTCCTTTTCATCCAAAAATGCATCATTCCAGCATTTTGATTCCAAGAGACCTAAAAAGTGAAAAGGAACGAAATTAAGTAGTAACAGATATAAAATTCAGAGATTAAGGGCTTAAATGACCCCTTAAAAGTGTACTTTTTAAATCCTTATCACTTGTCCTCAAGCAAATGTGCTTTTGGCCAATCAATTTATAAGTTAGGAGGCATGAAGCATTGGTTTAAAATAGTCTACAACAAGTAAAAGCGCCACAATAGTTATAACAAGCACGGAAATCATACACTAGCACCTCACAATTGGTTTTTGGATTCTCTCATCTCTCGAGTTTATATGAAATATAATATGAATGGAAATGGAAGATAAACACTCATTACCTCGCATAGTACATAGATTACCATAAGCTTGAGAATAGATCAAACCTCCACCGCTTTGGCGTAAGCACCTAGGAATAACTATCTAAGAGGTCTTTACAAGGGTTGTAACGTTAGGCTTAGGGTAGGGAAGTAAATGGTTTTGTTGGATATGGGATATTTAGTGGTGGCAAATCAAAAATGTTATGTTACAAGCATGTAAAGTGTGGCGTTGCTAAGCTAAGACTCGACTCACTAACAATAGATAACTTGAATCAAAACAAATATAAACTTGAAGCTAGATGTAGGATGGTAGCCCGCATTTTTGTTTCTCATTTTTTTCATACCTTTTTACTCTACCATCCTCTACGATAACATCAAAATATAAGAGATTTATAGGAGCATCCCTACACTTGAGTTTTTATTTAACTAACATTAATTGACCCGATTTGAAAATATCAAAACACTTGGAGTATTTAATTACGTAGACAAACGGAATTTGAATTTATCGTTCTTTCCCGTCACTCCCTAAAATATTACTTTTACCCATGAGTCCCAATCGTCCCAAAACTATGTACAAAAGATATGACTCGACTTAGCAATCATGCAAGTAACTAGATAATTGGACTAAGGGTTTAATAATGATAACAATAATGCACTAAAGATGTGTGCATACAAGGTAGGCTATGGCGATTTGGGTGTACATTTAGGGGTGGATTGTAAACAATGCTCTTCATTGATATTCCAGAAAATCGAAACATCACGAGAACTATGAAAAGACAGGCTCTAAGGGGTTAACTAGGGGTATCGTGTACTATATATGAGTACATCGCAAGGGTGTGGGGTAATTACTTAACCGATGTGGAAGATGTAATTATAATACAGGTTTAAAACAAGGGTCAAAATAAAAAAGAAATAAGAGAACGAAAAGAGAACTTCGTATTTTGGTAACCCTAATGCCTCTTATCATTTAGTTACTCATAACTACACAAGTATAGTCTCACTAGCGATCTCGGGAATGCTTCACAAAACAAGTTCTAGAATCTATTATTCTACCGGTACACTCACTAAGAATTAAAGATGAATGCTTTTATTCCTAAAGATCTAGGGGCGAACCTCACATTTTTGGGGTGGAATTTGAGTGGTTTTGTGCTAGTCATATAATTCATATCCATGAGACGCTTTATTAAGACTAAAGTTTAACTCGTAAATGTCATAAAAAAGGGAAAATTAGTCAAATAGACCGCGCGCCCTAAGGCTAGTCACTTTCCGGACCACTTTTTTTTATTTGAAAATGGACCGAGGGTAACCGCTATCATTGGGCAACTCATCAAAATTGTGACAAGTGTCCCGTATATGTAAGGTATTGTTTTTTGGGCAACTAAAAAGCGCTGGGTAACCATATTTTTATCAAAGGATTTTTTGTCATTTTACATAATTGTCAAGTACACATATTCCTACATAAAAATCTATCTATAATATCATTTCTTCCTCCATTATCCGTCAATTTCTTCCCAAATATTTTTTAAGCCCTAATTCTGTCCTTCCACCATTATCTTAATTCTGTCCACCTTCTCCAATAGCTTCTTTTGCCCAAAGCTCTCCATTTTATCACATTCCTCTTAATATTAATCTCACCTTCCACGACTTCAATCCCCCATCTTCTCTTTCAGCATTTCCCATTTAAGAATTCACACTCAAAAATGATTAGTAAATTTCTTTCTTCTCTAAACTACAAATTCCCGTTTAAGAATTCACGTATTAAATCCATTTGTAAGTTCGAAAATTTAGTTTCTCGTCACTTATTTGGATCCAGAACTGAGCACAGTAATCGAATTTGTATATGTTTATGTTTTGTTGAATCTATTAGGAAATTAGAACGCTTAATTCTATCTCATTGTTTGATTTCATATCAAAGTTACATATGAACTTGGGGTTTTCTGTGGTGTTTGATATAGATGCATGTAATATGCTTGATAGAATGCCTAAACCAGTAAACCAATGTGATTGCATTTTTTATGGAGCTTTTCTTTGTTTTACTTATTGAGCTTAGGTTAGGTACTAAAAACATTATCAAGTTACATATGGTATTAGTCGAGGATATGGCAACTGGTCAAGTATAAACTATTTTGACTTACAAAGTTCCCGTTTCTAATTTATATGTCAACGGAATCTTTAACGTTTTTGTTTTTCAGCTGGTGCGTATAAGTGGTTGAAAAATGTTCATCAAGCTAAATTTATAGAAGAGCATCCAGTGACTTTAATTAAGACGAACCCTTCATTCTTTTCTCAGTTTACCTTGGTTGTAGCTACACAGGTAAATCATTCACGCTTCAATTTCCTTTGAATTTTTTTGTCAGATTGCAGTTTAGTTAAATGATAGGAGTTGTTTAGTACTACCAGCAGGAACTTATCACTAGCAGCAGGAACCTAACACTAGCAGTGGGAACTTAACACTAGCAGTGGAAAGTTAACACTAGCAGCAGGAACTAATACTAGCAGTGGAAAGTTAGTTAGGTTATAAGGCACGTGACGCGCAGGTGTGTTATTACACACGTGAGGTGCACGTGACAATTCTCCTTTGAACTAACTAACTTTCCCACTTGTAACTCCTATTCATTTGTTAGCTTTTGTGATATACAATTTCCGCTCTAAAGTTTAATGTAACCCACCTTCTGATCTTTTTGTCAAAGTATAACTTTTGGTTTAGGCATATATCTAATTGAGTGGTCACTGATTTGAATTGTTGGAAGAAACATTCTTTGTATTGTATACAAAAATGATAAAAGTTGCAATGAAAATGTGTACTTGTGATAAACTCGTAGTATAATCCTCTTCATCTATGTTACTTGGGTATACTAGTCTACATAGTAGATTCTCATTTCGCACTTAGAATATATGAGGGTCAATGGTTCATTGGTTTGTTATTGCATCTGCATAGTAGGTTAACTTCCTTTCCCAAAAACAAATAGGCCCGTTGTACAATATCACATCTACATAGTAGCCTTTATCGTCTGGCACATAGCTGAAAGGAAGTTGATCGTAGGATATACCCAGATCTATAGAGGGGTCTTAACTGTAGAGGATCATGTCTCTTTTTTTTTATATCTGAAAATCCTCTTTTGTTACTAGGACAATGGTTGGAATGCATTCTAGGAAAATGCTTGAACAATGCAAGTACATGTCAGTTTTCTTTCTAATATGTTATTAAGTTTTTCAACTTTGGCACTTTAACCAGCTAATTAACATCACTTATCTAAGCATGTATTCTTTATATTCTCAAGTAGCGTGATTGGTAATTCTAGAATAGGTGTTGCTTGTGGATGATATACCCTGCTATAGCCACGTTCTTTTATCTTCCCTTATACAGTATTTCTTATTTTGTGACATATATATCTTCAACAATTGATATAAACAATGAAACATGATGCCTAGATGGTGAAGTACTGAAGTTCTTTTAATGATGAAAACCTCGAATAATCTTAATATGATTATAAACATAACTTAACTTTTGGGTATAGAATATACTAGCTTGTTACAACAGTTCATGGTGAACACATTGATATTCATGGCATTTCAAAGATTGATTTTTGCAAGCTAGCTCTATTCAATTTTGAAATGTAAATTTCTTCTATTTAAAGCTTAGAATAATTTTCGTCGATTATTTTTTAACAAAATAGGACTTTTGTATGTTGTTCGGATATAGTATTTAACACTACCTTGTGTTTTACAATGAAGTAAGTCCTCCTCTAATTTAGTGTCGTAGCTCCGCCCTGGATTGAACACTAATTTTCTTCTTGCATATAAACTTACAATGTTTCACGCTTTTAATTTCATTATCCCATAAAAGTGTGTATAATTAATTAATCACCTTGTTGTAGTGACATGGATTGTTATATCTGTACCAATAAATGCCACTGTATGATAATCTAATTAAGAAGATTTATATTATGTTAATGTAGGTGTTGTATATAATAACAAGTGCTAACATGGTTCTGTTGTACCAGGAATGCGTAAGAGACAACTTCTCTCAGTTATTTCCGAAGGTTTTACTTCTTATTACAAGAGAAAAAGAAGGAATAAGGTACATTATTGCACCATTTTATATTGTATTTTCAGTTGAAATAGGAAATTAACAATTTATTAACTATTAGCTACTGTTATCTTCACTGGACTGTGATGACCACTTGTATAAAAAAGTATTTATGATGAAAATTCTGATCTTTTTGTCAAAGTTTAATGTAACCCACCTTCTGATCTTTTTGTCAAAGTGTAACTTTTGGTTTAGGCATATATCTAATTGAGGGGTCAATGATTTGAATAGTTGGAAGAAACATTCTTTGTATTGTATACTAAAATGATAAACGTTGCAATTAAAATGTGTACTTGTGATAAACTCAAAGTATAATCCTCTTCATCTATGTTACTTGGGTATACTATTCTACATAGTAGATTCTCATTTCGCACTTAGAATATATGAGGGTCAATGGTTTGTTATCGCATCTGCATAGTAGGTTAACTTCCTTTTCCAAAAACAAATAGGCATGTTGTACAATATCACATCTACAAAGTAGCCTTTATCGTCTGGTACATAGCTGAAAGGAAGTTGAGAATCTATTATGCAGATGAGACAACATTTAATAATTGCTAAGTTTCCATAATTTTAATTACATGCCTTGATTTAAGATTAATCACATAACAGATCCCATAACTGTAACAACAAAAATCTCTATATATGCAATTAACAAAAAGTTGATTCCCAAATTTTGCTGACAGAATCATACATGTTTGTGATTATGAAAGAACAAGTATATGTACAAAATTACCTGTGATTTATAATTATAAAGGAAGCTCTAAAACAAGGTTAGTAGTCATATAAGTCTTGACTTAACATTGAATCGAGCTTAGGTTGCGTATATCTTCTTCATAAAAGTTACAATGAGTTTGATGATGATACGACTATAGATTACTGACCATATGGCATACAAAAATAGGGGCAGGCAGAATAATTGAACAAGGGAAAGGTTTAAGAAGCAGCATGCAGATGGTACTGTTAATGCGGTTCAGCTATCTGTAGGCGATCGAGGCTTACAGCGTATTCTGGGATGATGTTGATGTAATGGCTTGTTATAACAAGAAATAGACGCAAAGGCAAGGCCATCACTGTGTGAAATCAAAACAAGAAGTTAGATGGCGATCATGGTTTTGAATAAGTGGCCTTCATCTGGATGGGTATGTGGTGTTGTTACTTTCTTATTTTACTCTTGTAGTGAATAGGTGACGAGTCTTACAGGCGAGAAAACAAATCCTTTTCTTTTATTTAAAAAAAAGCATATCTTCACTATGATAATGTAAATCTTTCAATAGAATAATTAGGAAGTTGTATGCAACACAATTCTGTAGTTGATCATTATTAAGTTTGATGTGTTTACGGGATTGCATAAATTTAAAGTGTGTCTATGGCAGGTTCCTGAAATATATAGGGATAAGGAGTCTACTGGCTGTTCACCAGAGAGGAAAGCGAGAGAGTTGCTGCAAACTACAATGTTGGTTATCAAACGTGGACATTAGTTATGTCAATCGATAAATAGAGTTCTTGCTACACTTTGTGCTTCATCCAACAATGGGAATTGTCCCTCGTTTCGAGTTGTTCAAGCCTGGACAGATACTGAGAAGGATGTGGGCAGTGGGGGTGTTTGTTTAAGATTATTTATAGGCTTATGAGCTTAACAGTTCTCAGCTTATCTTTCAAAATGGAAGTTTGCATATTAGCTCATTGATTGTTGTTTTCAACTTGACAGATCGGTATTTCTTCAAGCCACTTGAAGACCTATGGTAAAACTCAATTACATACAAGGGCCTTTTTTTAATATATTAATATGGGTCAACATGAGTACTTCTGTAGGCTGGGCTAGGTAAATTTAGCAATAATCTATTAGTTTGTTTTCAAAATTGTTGAGGGTAAATTTAGCAATAATCTTAGTTGTGTTTTATATTTGATTTTGATGGATGGCCTTGAATCATCCAGTAGCTTCTTTGCCTCATGTAATGTGCATAATAAACATATACAATTTGAGTTTTTGAAGGTTTTCAACAATATCACTGGATAACTTTTAATGATTTTCAACAATCGTTCTGTAGTTATTTGTCAAAGTCCAGCTTTCACTTGATAGTATTTGTCACATAGAGGCCATAGTTACGCCAATAAAATATAGATGGTGTCACAAGTTCTATTTTTTTATTTATCACAAGCACTTAACATAAACATGTGTACTTATTGATCCTGTAAATTCATTTAAAACTTGGAACTTCATGAACATTTTATAATTTTGACCATGGTTCTTTTGCATACAGAGCTGGTGATCTCAAACTCCAGAGAAGGCAGGAGAAATTTATATCAGGTGCTTTTTTACTATGTTGCGCATGAAATAAATGAGAGTTGCATAGCTAGTGGAATTTCTGAGTATAGCAATGATGAGATTCAGCCGATAGCTTCTTTGCTCACCCTCGCGAATGCACCAGAAGCTTTACATATATCTGTCAAGCTTGGCATAGAAGGCATTGGAGATATCTTAAGACGGTCAATTTCTGTTGCATTACCCAGATACTCCAACAGTGAAATACTTAATATGGTAGCCACAATGCCTGCTTTTTATTCTGGTTATCTTAAAAAGATCTTCTGTTTATATTTATCGTTTATATATGTTTTTCTGCAGCTCTTCTTCATTCAGAAAGATCTGCTATTCGTGAAAATGGGTATGTGTGGTTGGGGGATATGCTTATAGCAGAAATCAACGATGATGGGGATTCCATATGGTCAAACATAAAGAATTTGCAGCAGCGAATCACCCTTGCTTCTGTTAAAGATTATTCCCCTGAGTTAGATATTCCACTCCCCATTTGGCTTATGTGTGGGATTCTTAAGTCGAGAAATAATCTCATAAGATGGGGATTTCTTTTTGTTCTTGAGAGACTTCTCATGCGCTGCAAGTTTTTGTTGGATGAGAATGAGCTACAGCATTCAGTTGGAAATGAAGCTCATGAGAAGACAAGTATTGATAAGGCAAATGTTGTTATAGATATTATGAGCAGTGCGTTATCCTTGGTGGCTCAAATAAACGTGACAGATTGCATGAATATCTTGAAGGTAAAATGTTGGCTCATAATTGACGCATTTTTTTTCTGCTTGATATATGGGCTTTACCTTATAATTTCATTGACGCCCATATATATGTTAACTCTATTCATTTTTTGGTTCTGAGTAGATGTGCGACATTCTCTTTTCTCAATTGTTCCTGAAAGTTTTTCCTGGAAACAACCCCCATCCGCGGATACATTGCGTAATTCTAAGAGTTTTAATTAGTCAGTATGGAATAGAAAGACGAGCATTATGGAAGATCTCCCTGTGAGAGAAAGCTTTTGCTGGGAACCAATGGAAGATTATAAGGGAAGATTTGGAAGCAACACAAATAATCCTACAAGTGAGACAACTTCAATGGCAGCATTGCTTCTTCAAAGACAGGCCATTGTTCCTATGCAATTGGTTGCACGTGTGATCTTTGATTTGTTTTACTGGCCATTGATTCAACTTGCAGATGCTGCTAGTGACAACATTGCCTTAGGTGTTTCTGTAGGTAGTAAAGGAGGAGGGAACCTACCTGGTGCCACGTAAGATATCAGATCCACCCTTTTCCTTTTGCTTATTGGTAAATGCACTGCTGATCCTAGTGCAAAATGGTCAGATGGGTAATGTACAAAACGGTCAACTTTCTGGTATATGTTGAAGCGGACCACGTTGGGTTCAGCTTAGCGCGTCTTGTCCAACTATGTTAATTTTATAAATGAATAGTGTGTCACATACGATTACTGTTTTCATTTTAAAAATATATATGTATATATATTTTTGTATATTATACTATATACATTATGAGCTAAATTTGACCTGTTTCATTTCAAGCTATTTTTTTACCTGTTAGAGATAAAATGCAACCCAAATCGATCAACTAATATATAACTAAATGGGTTAAAATTGCCACCTAGTTCTACTGCTTTTTGTTTATCATAGAATATTGATTGCCTGTTTTTGTATGCCATATGGTCAGTAATCTATAGTCTTATCATCATCAAACTCGTTGTAACTTTTATTAAGAAGATATATGCAACCTAAGCTCGATTCAATGTTAAGTCAAGACTTATATGACTACTAACCTTGTTTTAGACCTTCCCATATAATTATAAATCACATGTAATTTTGTACATATACTTGTTCTTTCATAATCACAAACATGTATGATTCTGTCAGCAAAATTTGGGAATAAAGTATCAAAACTTGATAGGAGATTAGAAACTCGCTGATACTCGAGAGCCCTCCGAGAACTAAGATCCGCGGCTTCTCAATTCTTGATGTCATCCGTCGATGAGCCACATTTTTTTTCACACAACCCCTTTAACCACCATGCTGAAAAACCAATAAACATTACAAGAAGAAAAAAGAACTGAAAAAGCTTGAGGAAGAAGAAAAAAATAATGTACAACTGACATAGATATTGTGAAGAACAAAACTTGAGGCATAATAATCATTTTCAAGACTAATATACAACATACGTACGCAAAAGAACAGGCATAATAATCATTTTCAAGACTAATATAGACACAATCGTGGGAAACTATCAAAGTATTTATTTATCTATCAGTAGGTTTGTGTTTGATGAATGCTAAGTCATGTAACCATAGTGTAAATGCTATGCTACTTTGTCTAAGAAAATTAAAGCCACAAGGTTGGATGTATGCCTTTGATCAAATAAGGCATGTTAACATATACAATGACAGTAGCTGCTCTACAAGATAACAAACCAGTAGAGCACATAATATGCTCCATAAATATATTAAGAAAAGACCATTATGTTATTAGACATACGCAAAACATAAAATAAACATCCCTGAGAACGACGTTAAAAAACAAGTGTAGATCCTCATAATGAGATGTACATAGCGTTTTCTATATAAGTAATAAGTATGGTACCCCTATAGTAATGTATTAACATTGTGATGTGACTTATTACAGCTGACTCTCCAGAACAATAATATTATGCAGGAACCGCAATAAGGACATGACAGAGGCAGCTTACTAAATAAATGTCCTTAAGCCAACTAAATTTTATTAGCTGGCCCTTGAACAGAAAGCATCTCCTACTTTGGAACCATATAAAATCAGTAACTAAATAGCAAGTACAAATCTCTTGACAGTTACATAGAAAAAAAAGACGAATCTTCATCGATAGCAACAACCAACTTCAAATAAATGTATTTACACGTCTGACAACTAAATATTGTCCAGCAAAAACCCTTATAAAACTTTAAATGTAATCTTGATGCAATAAATTTGTCCATCACTTGTTAAACATTAAGTTGGTTGTATGATATATTGTGGTATAGATTATCACTTAACAAAGGTCTTATTGCCGTTCAAGGTTGTACATCATATATACTGTTAGCAACTAGTAAAGGTGTCAAGTTATACAGTTATAGATTATGAAGTTCCATCATAAATACTGTTTTATACAAGTGGTCATCACAGTCTAGTGAAGATAACAGCAGCTAATAGTTAATAAATTGTTAACTTCCTATTTCAACTGAAAATACAATATAACTTGGTGCAATAATGTACCTTGTCCCTTCTTTTTCTCTTGCAATAAGAAGTAAAACCTTTGGAAATAACTGAGAGAATTGGTCTCTTACGCATTCCTGGTACAATAGAACCATGTTAGCACTTGTTATTATATACACCACCTACATTAACATAATATAAAGCTTCTTAATTAGATTATCATACAGTGGCATTTATTACAGAACTGATTACTTAATAAACTTATTTTTGTATTGAGCAGGTTACTCTAAAGAAACAATCACTATAAACTCATAACATCAAAATATTCTCATTTGCAAGAAACATAGCATCCAGAAGGTCTATAAGACCAGACTGCATATTTATATCCATAATTTATTTGTTATCTTAAATCGGCAAAGTGCCAAAGTTGAAAAACTTAATAACATATTAGAAAGAAAACTGACATGTACTTGCATTATTCAAGCATTTTCCTAGAATGCATTCCAACCATTGTCCCAGTAACAAAAGAGGATTTGCAGATATATAAAAAAAAGAGACATGATCCTCTACAGTTAAGACCCCTCTATAGATCTAGGTATATCCTACGATCAACTCGTATCCAAGCCTATCTCCTTTAATAAACAGTACTCATGAATTAATAGTGAAGAAAGGTTCTCATGCAAGGTGTATACCAAACTTCCAAAGGAAGTCCCCTGAAAGCTACCTCCTTATAATAAGACTATGCTCCACAGCAATTAGAAAGCCCCAGCAGTTATACAAGTAATAATTTCCCTGATGTAGATGATCCGGGTAACTAATATAAGTAATATCCCTTTAATCCTCTATATTAGTACATGAATCAAAACATAGCAATTCATAAACGTAGTGTTATACCCTTAATAGCTTTTTGTTCCATCATCTTTAAATTGTGAAGACTTATTTGTAGCTCTGTGATGATCAATCAATTTTGCCTCAAAAAACCTAAACCTATTTACTAAACGAGTTCTAACCTTACGCCCTTCTACCTTACAGCCTCACACCACTCTAAATGGTAGCATGGTGTATTTATTGTTTTCTTCTTCTATATATCAATAATTTGTTATAGACGCACTAGAAGGACTTTCAAATAAACTACTACTAATTAAGCAAATCATAACAAACCTATATAGTTCAATTCAATATAAATCATAACTACTCAAAAGGACACTTAGCGATAAGTTATTAAAATGAATATACCCTCTAATCTATGCGCATTTGCCTAGCCAGTCATATGCTTCAGAATTACCATAGACTTGATTTGCAACAGCGCGAAACAGGCAATCCCGTTTTCAATCATCTTTTTAACTTTAAAACCTTTTAAATGTCTAATATAAATCTCACCGATTTGCTGAGATATACGGAACCAATAAGTGAATCAGCATACGAGTTACGACTAAAATCACAACACAGCTAATCCATATAATAGTTCATAGTTATTCAATTCTCCTTGACCATTAAAAACTTATAGCACTATCACATGACGATCCATACACGAGCTATGTTTATTAGCACTATAATATCCCTCATTTTCACCATGAGACCTCCGTGACCTTTTGGTGATGTCCTAGTAGACACAAACGTTCAAACATTCACTCTTCTAGACAATTCTGTACTTCAACCCCTAGAAATCAACTTCCCTAAACATAACCTGGGCGGTTGGACGAGTGGTGACGGTGAATTTGAACCACCACAACCTTCCTCCAAACCAAAATCATCGCTCTTTAAAACATTATTCTCTTCTTCCGTCTCATTGATTACTCTTAAAGGAAAAATGAACATATAGCTATTAGTTATATATTTACCTAAATTATCAGCAGCATGTGGCAGAGGTTCCCTCGATGAAGTTTTGCAGCATGTTTGTGGACATTTATCACGATCAAGAACGCCAGAGGAAAGCTTGTTGGTAGGCCACGTGAGAC
The DNA here is from genome assembly GCA_910596185.1 of Chrysanthemum makinoi. NCBI lineage: Eukaryota > Viridiplantae > Streptophyta > Magnoliopsida > Asterales > Asteraceae > Chrysanthemum > Chrysanthemum makinoi. The sequence goes on from OU343216.1 coordinate 138,602,468, forward strand.
TAATCTAATATATAATAAAAGAAATCTCACTATCCCCATAAATTCTTTTCAAATGTAACCATCAAGAACGCCAAAGGAAAGCTTGTTGGTCATCTCTCCGGTCAACGCTCCAGTCAACATTCCGGTGAAGTTTCCGGCGAGTGAATTTGAGGTCAAATTTGGCGAAGTGTATAATCTTCATAATCTTCAATTTGCGCATATACCTTCTTTGTTGTAAGGTGTGACTGTTTCAGGATAAGTAAGATTAAGAGCAATACTCCATGGTACTCCTAATTCATCAATGTTAATCATTGGATGCGGAGTGATGACTGTATGTGCCGAAAAGTCAACACGCTTCCCCATCAGGTTACCTCTAATCCGACCCTCTTTTGCCTTGAGCCTACTGCATATGGGATTGAGATGTATCTGGAGTCCCGTGGAGGTGGCGTCAGGTGATGGTGCCGTCGGATGGTGGTGGCGTCGGGTTGTTGGGCGGTTGTGGTGGTATGAGTTGTGATGCTTTATGTGGAGAAGAGGTGTGAGGCATGTGGTGGTGTGATTCTTTATGTGGAGGAGAAGATGTATCAGGCGTAATGATTTTTGTTTTAATTTAAAATGTAAATTGACTAAAATATCCTTCTGTATAAATACAAGTTGCTCATAAATATAAAGTTCACGAAAACAATACGTATTTGCAAAAAGCAATACATGACATATACTCTCAATATATGTACTTGTGTCATAATTTTTCGGACACGTGGCACCCCATGGTTGGCTCCAAGAAAATCACTAGGCAACTTGTCCACTTTCATAACGCAAAAAAGCGTGGTCCGGAAAGTGATAAGCGCCGGTAGGCCTGATTACATTCGTCATTTTCCCTAAAAAAAAATTAATTTGGTGCCAAAATTGGCCTAACAAATATTTCTTATGATTTATTATACAAATTACCAAAAACAAGACAAATAATCAAGTAAGTGAATAGTTATTCTCCCTCCCTACACTTAAACTGAACATTGTCCCCAATGTTCCCCGAAAGTATCAAGGTTATGTTAAAGGAAGGTAAGTAAGGAAAAGAAACTAGTACTCCCCTGATTAGCTCGGTAGGATATGTGTAAAATTGCAGTTAAATCCTCTTCCAAGAAGAATGCATAAGTAATAAGTTTCATCCAATATGTGTTTCTTCTTTTTGTCCAATATAACCTGCATACTCATAAGAAAACAAACGAAACCTTCACGTAAAATCGGCGGTAAAACTATATATGACACAAACTACACTAGAAAGCAAGTAAGGTATAATGCTTGTGGAATGGATGTTTGCAGTTTTTTTCTGGAAAAGTAAGACATGGGAATTTCCAAAAATTTACAAGTTGCACAGAAAATGAAAATTTAACATTCTGTTTCTACATAGCCGGATGTCGTCAGGCTTTATCGACGCCGTCAGGTTGTCCTGAGAAAAACTGGTCTGCTGCATTTTTTTGGAAAAATTCTGGAAAAATTACCTCATTAAAACCTGGAAAAATTTCTGCAAAACATTCATTATGACTCGATACAAGAATTTGACTCTAATAAACACACACATATATATATATATCAATTTCAATTATTGTAATTCTCATGTTCATGTTCTTAAAAACATATGTGATCTTTCCTACACGTATCTTTTTGTAAAATACCCTTATATGTAATTAAGACGAGATTAAAAACAAAATAAATCATTTTCACAAAGTCTAACATGAGAATAAACAAAAATGAAAAAGATATATAAACACACAAATTGAAAAACAAAACAAGCAAACAATTAAGCATGGGTTGCCTCCCACGAAGCGTTTTTCTTTATTTATGTGTCTTGTAGCTCGACTTCGAAGTCGTGCTCTACGTGACTTCCTTACCGTCACCTTCTTCCTCATGACGGTTTATGGGGTTTTCCATGGCATAATTATGCCCTATTGTGCATCTTTCTAAGAAGTCATCTTGCCCCCAATTGGTTGTATATTTCGATCTTGGTTTCATACATTCTTTATAGAACCCAAATATCTTACTCATCACATAGTCTACTCCTCTTTTCTTATCTTCCTCATTCCTATAGTAGACCGATAGCTTAAGTTCCTTCTCATCATTAGATAGTGATGAGAACTTCTCAATCTTAAATGGCATTTGGTAGGCAACATCATTGGTCTCATCCTTGAATCTAACTATCCCTAACGACGTATCATAAGTCATCCCGGTGCTATTAATGAATGGCTTTCCTATAACTACATGGGACAATAAAGGTATTTTACAAAAGGGATAAGTGTAGGGAGGATTACACACGTTTTCAAAAAGAACGTGAACATGAGAATTACGATTATTAATAAGATATACATGTGTGTTTGTTAGAGTCAAATGCTTGTATCGAGTCATAATGGATGTTTTGCAGGAAGTTTTTCCAGATTCTAAAGATATAAATTTTCTAGAATTTTTCCGGAAAATCGGAACCGGTTCTGTCAGGATAACTGACGGCGTCAGATCGCAACTGACAGTCGGGAGGAGTAGAAATAGCTTATTACTTTTCTCGTTTTCATGTGCTACTTATAAATTTTGGAATTTCTCGGGTCTTAATTTTCCGAGAAAATCGTAAACATCCATTCCAAAAGCATTATATCCTAGTTTAGTAGAGTCATATATAGTGTTACCGCCGATTTTACGCGAAGGTTTCGTTTTTTTTCTTCAAGTGTGCAGGTTTTATTTATCAAGAAGAAGATACATAAGATTTGACGAAGCTTTTCACGCATACGTTCTTCTTGGAGAAGAATTTAACCATTGCTTCACGCGAATCCTACCGAGCTAATCAGGGGAGTATTAGTTTCTTTCATTTTTAATTACCTTCCATTATCATAACTTTGATACTTTCGGGGAACATTGGGGACAATGTTCAGTTTATGTGTAGGGAGGAAAAATAAAACGGGAACTTTGAAACTATGCTTATCCTTGACTATTTTCCTTGTTTAATTTCATTTGTGTAATAAACCATGAGAAATATCGGTTAGGGTAATTTTGGCACCAAATTTAAAATTTTTCATGACATGTAGGAGTGGGCCATTAGTCTTAATAAAGTGTCTCATGGATAGGAAGTTATATGACTAGCACAAAACCCTTTACCACTTAAATTCCACCCAAAATGTGAGGATCGCCCTTAGATTTGTATGAATTAAAGCATTCCACTTTAATGCTTCGAGAGTGTACCGGTAGTATAATAGATTCTAGAATTTGTTTTGTGATGCATCCCGAGATCGCTAGTGAGACTACACTTGTGTAGTTAGGAATAACTAAATGATAAGAGGCATTAGGATAACCCTTGTTTGATACCCGTATTATAATTACTTCTTCCACATCGGTTGAGTAATTCCCCCACATCCTTGCGTTGTACTCATCTTCAGTACACGATACCCCTAGTTAACCCCTCAGAGCCTATCCTTTTCGCGGTTCTCGTGATGTTTCGGTTTTCTGGAATATCAATGAAGAGCATTGTTTACAATCCACCACCAAATAAACACCTAAATCGCCTTAGCCTACCTTGTATGTACTCACTTTTAGTGCATTATTGTTATCATACTAAACCCTTAGTTCAACTATCTAGTTGCTTGCATAAGTTGCTAACTCGAGTTATATCCTTTGTACACAGTTTTGGGACGATTGGGACTCATGGGAAAAGTATAATTTTATGAAGTGATGGGAAGGAACGTTAAACTCAAATTCCCTTTATTTACGTAATAATGTACTCCAAGTGTTTTGATCTTTTCTATTCGGGTCAAATTAGTGTTTGAGTAATAAAAACTCTAGTGTAAGGATGTGCCTATAAATACCTATTATTTTGATGTTATCATTGAGGATGGTAGAGTAAAAGTGTATGAAAAAAAAAATCGAAAAAGAAAATAGAAAAAAGAGAAAAAGAAAAAAAATAGAGTGTGTAAAAAAAATACGGGCTACCATCCTACATCTGCCTTTAAATTTATGTTTGTTTATTTCAAAGTTATCTAGAGTTTAGAGTGTCGAGTCTTGGCTTAGCAACACCATTCTTCTCATGCTTGTAACATAAAGATTTTTGACTTGCCACCACTAAATCGCCTATCCCACTAAAGTTATCTAGAGTTTAGAGAGGTAGTTTTGTGCAGTAAAACCTAAACCGAACTTTGGCTGTCTTGGGCAGTATCTTAGGGTTCCATACCCTATTTTTCAACAAGATAAGTGATTTACTTCATTAATTCAATTATGTCTTCAATTGTTTGTGTGTATGCTTGCATGTTTTTCATGTCCGGCTAATTTACTTGTGTGTTTGCTTAGATCTATGAAACCTAGGTATTGAATATTGATTGGTTGTCTCTTATCTTAATTGTGATTGACCTAGGAATGCGACTAGGCTATCGTTGTATTTAATGCTTGATAAATCTTTGATAGTTTATGAATGACTTAGTGGATTTCGTTTACTAAACCCAAAAATAACCTCAAAGTTAGTTTATGAATGACTTAGTGGATTTCGTTTACTACACTTAAGGGTAACTTCAAAGAGTTAGGGAATGCACACCCTACGACCTTAGAAAACACTACGCGTTAAGAATAAGGACGTGAAAACTCAACCATCAATAGGAGATAACTAGGGAGTAATAGCATCTAGGTAAACACATCTTTAAATCATCATACGAGCACACAACAATAGACATAGACTACCCCTTAGCTTAGTTAATTAGATAATTAGATAAGTAGAGTAATCGGTAAAAATACCACCCCCAAATCCAATACCCCGAGATTCGTACCTTTCAATTTTCTAAAAAAATATAAAAAAGAATAAAAAATAATCTTCCTCAACCCCAACCTTAGTGTAGTAATTTCTCACTAGCATTCCTATTCCCCTAGAGAACGATATCAATTCCCGAGGCTTACCCTAATACTACACTACAACGATTAGGTTCACTGCCTAGGGTGTTAAAAAACTTGCTCGACGAAAAGGAAGTTCCTTTGACCCCGAATGCGCGTTGTACGCATATCAATCTTCCACAATCACAAAATCTGTAAGGTACGTGAAGCTACCTACATAGACGGGCAATCCCTTAACTCTACCAAGGAAATTACATCTAACTCTAGGATCATTGGGGTCTTGCATATTTGGGATAGGTTTCTTCATCACCCAATTATAGTACGTGCTAGTCATGATGTTTATTGGGGACTTGTGATCAATGTAGGCCTTTGCCACGAAAAGATATCCTATGCAACATGGTATGTTGAGATTTCTAGGATTTCCAAAGGTGATTCGTGGGCATCTCCTAGTATAAAAGGGACGAAGTTCGTGCACTAGGTGTGGGTGGTATGAAAGTTCCTCATCCGTAGGAAACTTATTGAAGTGTTCATCACCTACTTCGTCTACTTCATTGGTTGATTCATCCTTAGGAGTATCACTAACCTCAAGTACCGTCTCATGGTTTGCTTCATCACTATTCCTACTTGGTTTCACTAGGGTGATGGCATTGACGATGTGAACGTGCTTTAATGAAGATGGGTCCCTAGTTTCATTGCCTAATTGTGAATGAGCGAAGTACTTGCTCGGGTCCTTAATCTTAACAACGGAAGCTTTTTCGGGAGAGTGAGTCTAGATGGCAGTAACCTTTTTGGTGGTCGTCCTATCATTATTGGTTATGGCTTTCAAGAGGTTATCTATCTTCCTATCTATCTGTACTTGTTGCTGGTTAAAGTGGTCCGAAAGCTTGGCTATTTGGGCTTCTTTGGATGTAAATAGGTGTTGCATCATCCCTTCTAAGCTGTGTTGACTAGGGGCATAAGAGCTTTGATTGTGTTGTTGGGGCCATGGGGAGTCGTTAGAGGTGAATTCTTTGGTTTGACCCTAATTATAGTCGGGTTTTCCCCTCCATGCTTCTCGGGCTTCTTTGTAAGTCCTAGGTCCGGGTGTTGTGGGGAATCTTCCTCCCATTCTATAGGTACGCGAGGATGAATAGTCCACGTAAGCTTGTTCGGGGAGTCTTGTGCAATTACGAGTGTCATGGGGACCACTAAATAACTCACACAAGGAAGAGACCTTGTTCACTTGCGTGAACGCTTAGGAGTTTCGTAGGAGCTCATTAGGAATTTGACTTGATCTTCAAGTTCGAGCATCCTACGATTGGAAGGTTGTGAGTCAATGGGAGGCAAGGAGATTTCCTTGACGGTTTTGGGCAACTCATGGGGGTCATTCCAACATTCGTTGTCATAGAGGTCAAGGTACTCTATTGTACCCCACAACTCTTCAACGGTAAGTTCACTAAGTTTGCCACCGGCCGCTTGGTTGATGGTTTGCCTAGTTGAGAGATTGACATGATCGTAAAATATTTAGACTTGAAGCCAAAGATCAATGCCGTGATGAGGGACTTTATGGAGCAAGTCATTGAATCGAGTCCACGCCTCGTAAAGAGTTTTTCCTTGACGTTGTTGGAACATCAAGATGTCATTCCTTAGCTTGGTAGTTCTCCCTGATGGGAAAAATTAGGCGAGGAAACGAGTGGTAAGATCATCCCAACTTGATATGGATCTGGGGGGAGTCGCTCAAGCCAATTACTAGCTTGGTCTCGTAGAGAGAATTGGAAGAGACGCAAGCGCATGGTCTCCCATGTGGTAGCATCAATGTCGATAGAGTCAACGATTTTAAGAAAATCCTTGAGATGCTGATTAGGATCTTCGGAAAAAAGTCCATGGAATGCACATCTAATTTGCACCAACCAGATGGTGTCGGATCGCAGGGCCGTAGTTTGAGCTTGAATTGGGCTCTCGATGGTGTTCCTATAGCCTTGATGGCTCGGTCTAGAGTATTCACCAAGAGTACGGCCTCTTGGCGGGTCAAGTGGTGGTGGGTTGAGTGAAAGTGGTTGATGCGGTGGTGGATTGTTGTTTGGTGGTAGATTGTCACCCATGGTGAAAAGTGACAAGGTTACGAACAAAAACACAAAGATTGGGGATAGACTGCAAGGAAGCTATTGAAAAAGAGAACAAAAAAAGCTTACTTGATAGGAATCAAGCAAGTGAACCTAAATGAGATAGAAATCTAACTAGCTATCTATTCCCCGGCAATGGTGCCAAAATCTTGATAGCAGGGTTCGGGGTCGAGAAAACCTCCATTTCTACGAGCAAGCTTTTCAACCCTCTAGGCAGTGATTCTAATCATTGTAGTGTAGTATGGGGTAAGTGATGAGTGTCTAAATACTCATCATTTTTGTATAATCTAAACTGCAAAATCATCTGAAAACACTTAGAAACACATCAAAATGATCAAAATATCACAAATTAGTGTTTTATGTGTTTTAAATGCAAAAATATCAAAATCAGATGAAAAATGTATAAAGTTTGCAAAATTGGCAGTTTTAGTCCCCCAAGTTTTAAAAGTTGTCAAATCTAGTCCCTGGAATTCAAAAATGTGGAAATTAATCATTCAAGGTCCCTGAAATCTTTTAAGTTGTTAAAAATGATCCTTGAATGATTCTTTGGTCAATTGGCAAGAAAAGTCCCTAAACTTTGAAATTTTGCAAAATTAGTCCTTGGACTTTTAAAATGGAATTTATGCAAAAAGGGTCCTTGTATTATCAAAGTTGTCAAGTTTGGTCCTTGTGAGAGCATTGGAAAAAGTTCACTTTCAGTCCTTGAAGTTTGGTCGAATTACATTTTTTGGTCCTTGTTGTTAATTCTTAAACCAAACGGATCCTTGAATATCACAAAGCCCAAACCCTTGGCCCTTGACCCCCTTTGGCTGACCCTTGAGCCAGGTCACAATACATTGTGAACCCAGCCACCCAATTATGACCCCCCGTGTTATTAATACTTCGGTCAAAGAAAGTCAAACCCAGAGAACGCGCCCAAATACCAGAGCTACTGTAGCTCTATCTCTTCCAAACCAAATATTCAAAACCAGAGTGGTTTTCACCACATTTTCAACCCCCCTCCCATTCCATGTCCCCTCCACCTCCTCTACACTCCAAATATCCTTAATTGCTCAAACCAAATCCATTAATTGCTTAAAACTGCTATGAAGAATATTTGGCTCCAAAAATCACATGTGGACGGTTCTGATTATTTTGAGTGATCCAAGGGCTTAGGTTTGGTGGGAAAGATTCAGAGGTCAAAGAGGATTGCTGAAAAGTCTATAAAGTGGAGAGTGATGCAATGTATCTTACTATCGAGAGTAATTTACATTTTTCTTATGTCGTTTTAAGCATTTTCAAGTTTTAAGTGTATGTTTTTATCTTCAAACTCTGTATTTCAAGTTCTACTGTTATAAGAGAGCTTTTGTGAAACTTTAATTCAAGCATCAAATTGTATTCCAGCTTATGCAATTTTCCTCATTTTCAAAAAAATCTCATATTGGTTCAAATGATGTTTTCAGTTGTTTGTATGGACTAGAATAGGTCACATAAGCTCCCAAATAGCTTATAAAAGCTATTAGAAACAATAAAATTCAGTTTAGCTTCAAAAGGTCAAAAATCACAAAAATACCAATTAAATAGGTGAAAAATAAAAAATCACTTGGAGAAGGTATTCACAGCTGGAGCAAGGTGTATTATGGATGGCCTTGGGTTAGTAGCTTATTGGTAAGCTTATAGGGGTGTTTAGTGGTCTTGGTTCTCAGTTTTAAGCTTGGAAGCTTTTGTAAGCATTTTTAACCAATTTGGCATTTCACTGTTATAGTTGTTAATTAGTTCAAGTTTCTGTTTCTTTGTGATATCTAGCTATAATCAAGTGTGTTTAAACCTTAAAATCAGTAGCTTGTTCTTTTAAATTTGTAGTTTACAAAAATTTAGATTCAACAGTTAAAGTTGCAGTTTCATCAAGTCCTAGTTTTATGTTGTTATTACTATTGGTTTAAGCTTATTTAGTCCTATTTTATCATAATACAAGGTCTGAAATTAAGCTCATGTTTTAAATTTAAGAGTTGCTTTGTAAAAATTTCAAAACTGACCACCTAAAGGGGTGTTTGGTTTGTTGTGTTCAAAGGTGTTCTAGTCATTGGACTTGTTGGAAATATGTCTAACTCTGTTTAAACAACTCATATCAGTCATAAAATCAAGTCCTTATTAGCAAAAAGTCAAAATTTCAAGTAATCATGTCTTAGATGCTTACTGTTGAGTTTTTAAGATAGCAGATCTTGATTTTGTGTTAGCAAGTGGTTAATCTTGCTCAAGTTAGTCTCATTACACCTTAAAACAACATATTAAGTACTTTAGATCAGATCAAAGTTCACTTTGGTCAACTTTTTAGTTGTTCTAAAAAAGTCAAAATCTCATAAGGTCGTTTTTGAATAAACTTTGGAATTTCACTGTGGGTTTATTAATAAGATTTAGATTATAAGCTCTGGAGGTATTATAGTTTGGTTGGTAAAGAAAAATATAAAAATGCTAGTTCTCTATTTCTCAGCTTTTTAAGTGCTTTTTAGTTAGCTTATTGTGGACACCTGTTTACAAATCTGTCCCCTGCTTGATTGATAAGCCAAAATTGATAAGCTCACACTGAGCTTATTAGTTGTCCAATTCTTGTGTTCTCTGGTTCTTTGGGAAGCTAACCTGGTCCTCTTGGATTGTCAAGTCTTAGTTTTCATTTTGGAACTTGTTTGCTAGGGCTGCAACAAGCCTCAAGCTTGTCCCACTTCTGTGAAAAAGCCAAGTGCTTATCTGCTTAACTCTAGCTTATCAGTTTGCTTCTTCTTACCTTTTAGCTTCATTTGAGTAGTTTTCAGCTTATTGTATCCTATTCCATCCTTTGTTTCAGTGTGCAAGCTTATTTGAGCTTATTACACCAAAATAAGCTCTTAAGCCACTGTTGGACTCATAAGCCATCAAATCTGCTTATTGGTGACTTGTAAAATTTTTGTCTTTATTAAAGTTTCATATTATTAGTATATAAGTAGTTTTCAAAAAGAAAATTCAGAAAAACATCAATATAAAAATAGTGATAGCGTTTATTTAATATTTTTAGCTTTTTGATTTTTCTTTTCATCTTACTAATAAGCAAATCTTGTTTTTTCTCTTTTTCTTAGGTTTCTGTCATCATATAGGATTTTTAGAAAAAGTTTCAGATTTTTCTCTATCTTTTTAGTATTTATTATAATTTTAAATAGTTAAAAATAGTAATTAATTAGTAATAAAGAATTAAAAAGCATAAAAAATACATTTTCTGTTTTAAAATTAGTTTTATCATATTTTAGATTTTTCAAAGTTAAAATTTTATTTTTCCAAGTTTATTTTATATTTTCTAGTAATTAAGTGTATTTTAAATAATAATTAATTAGTAATAATTAAATAAAAAGTGTGAAAAATATATTTTCAGTCTTAAAATTAGTTTTATAGTATTTTAGATTTTTCAGAATCATAAGTTTATTTTTCTAGCCTTATTTTGTATTTTCTTCTATTTTAGAGTATTTATTAAATAGTTAAAATAGTTTTTAATTAATAGTAATTAATTAAATAGTGTTAAAAATAATTTTCTTTTTTCTAATAATTTTATTTTATTTTTAGGATTCCAAAAATGTTATTTTCATATTTTTAGGCCTCTTATTTCTTAGTTTTCACTTTTTATTTTGTGCATATCGTAGTTTTAAAACTTACGTTTACGTTTTTCTCATCGATTGTTGTGCTTTCCAATTACAGTGGTCCAATTCTATTCCAAATTAATCAGTAGTGTAATATTTCTAATCAAAACCTTTACAGATCACTATCCTTAGTGATCATTCTATCCTCTGATTTTGTTTGACACACCATTGAGTCTCCTTGGGACTAAACGACCCGGGAATCCACTGTATTCTCTGATCTTCATTGTATTTGTGTTTAAGCTATTCTAAGTCTATTAGACTTGACTGGTTTTGCGCAGATCAGTAAGCCTCGGGGATTGATTTCGTTCTCTAGAGGAATAGGAATGCTAGAAAGAGATTTATGACTTGAAGGTAGGGTTGAGGATGATTCTTTTTATTCTTTTTATGTTTTTAGTAAGCAAAGGTAAAAATCTCGAGGTATATGATTGGGGGTGGTACTTCTACAGATTTCACTGCTTCTAATAATTATCTAATTTAACTAATTACTATAGATAGTTTGTGCTTAATTGAGGTGTGCTCGTATGATGATTAAAAAATGTGTTGACTTAGATACAATTACTCCCTAGTTATCTTTTACTGGTTGGTTGAATTGTCACTTCCTTTATCATAATGCGTTGTATTCCTATTAGTCGTAGGGGGTGCCTATTCCCTATCGCTATGAATTGTAGCTCTCCTATAGAATACACTGGATCGGAGAGTGTAATACTATCTCCCCCGAATACCCTATTGTCATAAAGTACAACTCACGCTATAAATAAAATAACAGCCTAGGTGCACTCCTATGGCTTCTATCAATTAAGACAAGAGACAACCTAACAACAATCAATAACTAGGTTTCATATATCTAAGCAAACACACAAGTAATTTAGCTACACATGTTAAACAAGCAAGCATACACACAATCAATTGAACATGGGGTAGACATAATGATAAATTGGATAAAAAAACTGATTTTGATGTGTAAAATAGGGTATGGGACCCTAGAATACTGTCCAAGTCGGACTATAGCTGAGTTAGGGTTTGCTCTCCAAAATCCTACCTCTTAAAATACAGAAAAATCGAATTCTATATATAGATTTACAATCACGACGGAATCACCTTTTGCTAGTGACGCCGTCAGGTCGCCGTCATTAGGGTTTCGTTTGGACCAAGTCATCGTTGGGAAGGCGTCACTTGAGAGTTGTCACGCCGTCAGTCTTCATGCAGGACGTCGTTTGAATCTTGGATCTTGGGCGTCTGGTGTGAAAAGTGTAAGTGACGCCTTCCAGAAATAAGGCATGACGCCATCAGGCTTTAGGACCAGAAATTTCGTTGAGCCGTCGCGTGCACTTTTTGATCAAGTCTTCAATAGGGGACGGTGTCGCCCTTTGGTTGGGAAGCCGTCAGGTGTAATGAACAGTCTTGGATTGTCTTCGATCTTGACTTTGCCATTTTCTTCATATTTTTGCTCCTTTTCATCCAAATATGCTTCATTCCAGCATTTTGCTTCCAAAATACCTAAAAAGTGAAAAGGAACGATTTTAAACAGTAACGAATATAAAATGTGTCGATTTAGGGCTTAAATGACCCCCTATAAACGTATGTTTTAAATCCTTATCACATATGCTATCACCTTCTCTCTTTGCATTAACACGACTCCTAAGCCTTTGTGTGAAGCGTCACAATAAACTAAAAAGTCTTCACTGACTTCAGGTAAGGAGAAAATAGGTGCACTACACAACTTTTCCTTAAGAAGTTGAAAAGATTCTTCTTCCTTATCTCCCCAGTCGTACTTAATATTCTTCTATGTTAGTTTAGTTAAAGGCCTCGTTATCTTGTAGAAACCCTCAATAAAACTTCAGTAATAACCGGCAAGTCCTAGGAATTGGCGTATGTGGGTGTTGCGGGTGCCGCCCAATCCTTTATTGACTCGATGTTTGCAGGATCTACTTGAATACCTTGACTATAAATCACGTGACCCGGAAACTGTATAGTTGATATCCATAATTCACACTTCAAAAACTTAGCATACAACTCCTCTTTCTTCAGTAATTCTAAGATTATCTTGAGGTGTTCCTCGTGCTCTTTCTCACTCTTAGAGTAAATCAATATGTCTTCAATAAAAATAATCATGAACTTATCCAAATACGGCTTACACACCTGATTCATGGGGTCCATGAATACGGCTGGCGCATTGGTTAAGCCGAATGGCGTGACTTGGAATTCATAATGACTGTATCGGGTTCTGAATGCGGTCTTCGGGATGTCTTCTTCCCAAACTCTGAGTTGATGATAACCT
>OU343216.1:138615418-138686157 GCA_910596185.1 Chrysanthemum makinoi
TCGTCCTCGAAAATTGAAATGGAACAAAACGAAAACGAGATGAGAACATACCGAACTATTCAAAGAAATGAGGATAACTAGCTCGCATCGACTCTTCGGTCTCCCAAGTAGCCTCACGCTCCGGGTGATTTTTCCAAAGAATCTTAACAAACGGAATGACTTTATTTCTCATAACTCTTTCTTGTCTTTCTAAAATAGCTTCCGGCTCTTCTGATAAAGACATATCGGATTGAATTTGATCAAACGGATACTGAAGCAAGCGTGTAATGGATGATAGTTGTATACCCTTAGGAGAGATACATGGAACACATCATGAACATGCGACAACTGAGGCGGAAGTTCTAATCGATCTGAAACTTCTCCTATACGCTCCAAAATTTCAAACGGACCGATAAATCGAGGAATGAGCTTGCCCTTGATTCCAAAACGTTTCACACCTCTAAACGGCGAGACTTTCAAAAACACACGATCACCAACTCGAAACTCTAAATCACGACAATGTTTGTCGGCATAACTTTCTGACGAGACCTAGCCTCCTTCAACTTTTCTCTAGCAACAGCTACTTTCTCATTAGTAATCTCAATCATTTCGGACCTTCGATTAGGACGTTCACCTACTTCATCCCAACAAGTCGGTGATCTACATTTCCTCCCATAAAGAAGTTCAAACGGTCTTTGCCTTAATGCTAGCATGCCAACCTGTTGTTGTATGCAAACTCTACCAAACACAAATATTCATCGGTTGCCAGTCCATTCCAAAGCACAAGCCCTTAGCATGTCCTCTAAGGTCTGAATAGTCCTCTCGTGACCATCTGTTTGAGGATGAAACGCCGTACTAAAATTAAGTCGAGTACCCCAAGCTTTTTGCAAACCCTTCGAAGCGAGAAGTAAAACGCGGATCCCTATCTGACACAATAGACGTCGGAGTACCATGAAGTCTAACTATCTCTTGCAGCTGTTCCTTCAATTCCTTCAGTTCTACAGGTGCCATACGATACGGAGCTTTCGAAATCGGTTTAGCACCAGGAATTAACTCAATGCTAAACTCAACTTCTCTAGCTGGAGGAATACCAGGAAGTTCATCGGGAAAAACGTCGGTGAATTCACAAACAACCGAAAGATTTTCAATGTTAGGACTCTCCAAAGATGTGTCCTTAACAGATGCTAGAAAACCTTGACACCCATGAGCAATCATGGTCCGTGCCTTCATAGCAGAAATGAACTTAACAGATTTGAGTGGTTTAGAACCATAATAAACGAATTCAGGATGTTTTACGTCTCCAAAGATCACAGTTCTAGCATAGCAGTCGATGGAAGCTCTATGATAAGCCAACCAATCCATGCCTAGAATGATATCAAAGTCGACCATATCGAGAGGATACAGATGTGCAGGGCGAATACGATCATCAAAACGAAGAGGACACTTAGCGTATTTATGATCAATGATCATGTGGCTTTTCATAGGCGTAGATATCGATAAGTGATTCGTTAGTGGTTGTGGCTTCATATTAAGTTTCTTAGCACATGTGACAGATATAATGGAGTGTGTGGCACCGGTGTCAAATAAAACGAAGACAGAATAATCATCAATGAAAAGAGTTCCGTAATGGTACCGAAGTATGCTCCGCGATTCCGAGTAGTAGCATAAACAGGTCCAGTAGTAGGTGGCGGCTTGGTGTAGTTTCAGGAATCGCGGGTTCCTCTTAGGGCAATCCTTGATCTTGTGAGTAGTGGAACCACAAGAGAAACATCCACCAATGGCCTTGAAACACGGTCCCGGATGAGCCTTTCCACAAGTAGTACAGATAGGGGGGGGAGGCAAAACTTCATGTCCTTTCGACTAGAAGATCCTGAAGCACGACCGATTTGATCCTCGAGCCGACCGATCCTTGTTGTTACGCGGTTATTGTTACCTTGATTCGGACGATCATTTCCACCCTTACCAGCAGCTCTGCTATCGACCCCTCGCCTCAGGAGCGCTAGAGTCCACATTCCTTCCCGACTGACCCCGCTGATCATAACCCTTATCCACTTGTCCCCTTGAATCGTAACTCCTGCCAGTATTTCCCTTATACTCATTACTTTGAGTCCTACCTTGAATCAGATCACCATCGCGATTACGCTTGTTGTAACCCGAACCCTCATGAAAGATCTCAATGTTACGAGCTGCATCATTGCAGGCCGACACATCCTCATACTCAGTGTTAAGCAGTCGGTCCAACACCCACTTCTTCAGTCCCCATTTGAAATGCTTAGCTTGGCGCCTACCATCTCCAGCAATCGCTCCAACAAAGCTTACCAACCTCATAAACCTACTCATGTACTCATTGAAGTTCTCATGATCAAACGGTAGATTGCCGATAATCCTCTCATACCTTTCTTTGTTCCGCATCGGGGAAGTAACGGTTATAGAAGATAGTCCGAAACTCCGCCCAAGTACAAGTAATAGCAAAAGCATCTCCTCCTCGTGCTTGTTTCAATGCTTTCCACCAATTTAAAGCATCACCCTCCGTTTGAATGCACTAAACGAGTCTTAAATTCATCTCCACAACCCAGTACTTCAAACAGCTTCTCAACATGAGTGATCCAGTCCTCGGCCTCAGTGGGAGTAGCAGCAGTGCTAAACGAAAGAGGCTTGAGCTTACGAAGCGCTCGAGCCAAGTGTGAATGCCTGTGGGTTGATTTCCTCCACCACTTCCCGGCACCATTCGATTACGAATGTTGTTGATCACCTGCTCCATCATCTCCGGTGTAGTCAAACCAGGGAAAAGAGAGTTGAGAGCATTCGCAATCGCAGCGTCCATGTCAGTAGCATCATCGTCCCCTCCCGAGTTACCGTTACGACGAGTTTGAACCATCTGAACGATATCCAAACGATTAGCAAAATGAACAAAGGTGAGATACGAAATGGAAATACGAAGGAATCCTATAGTCTACCCAAATCCTCACAGGTCAAATCCTAAGCTCTAAAGTCTCAAAACCTAGGCTCCATATGTCACAAGTCCTGACTACAAGTCGTAAACCTGGCTCTGATACCATAAATTGTAACGCCCCGACCCGCCAAGGGTAAAGGAATCACAAGTAATGGTGTCATATCAAAGCAAAACATAAATAACCAAAAGAAGTCTTGACATAAATGCGGAAATAATCCAAGTCAAAATGACTTCAATACATAGGTCCCAGCGGAAACATAATAAACCTCAACATAATATCCGAAATAAATAAGTCTTAAATGGCATCATAAGAAAATCAAAGCTAAAATCTCTAAGGTAAGTCCACTCAAGCACTCATCCCAAAGCAACCCAGCTTCCAATGCTTAGATACCTGCCGCGGAAGAAAAGAAAAGTGCGGGTGAGCTTCAAAAGCCCAGTGAACAGATATGAAAGCAAAAGCGAATACCAAACGATATCGAATATGAAATAAAGCGAATGAGCGATAGCAAAATCATAATCATTTTCAATGCATAAATCATAATTTTCAAAATAAAGTTTATAGTCAACTACCACGAGCCCAGAAACATATATCGGATCATAATCATATTCACATAAGGCAACATTTGTAGGGGAGACCTACCCGAGTTATGAAGGACGTGCATGCACGCAGCATCAATCATCAGATAACATATAACAGATAACATATAACAGATCTAGGATGCATCCATACGCCCCTTCCTACATATTCACAAATATGATTCACCATCCAGAGACGTGGCAGAACATCACTCTACTGCCCTAGAGTCATATCAGAGGTGCATCACTGATACGGACATGGAACCCCCATGACTAGTTAAATATTTGGCTCGGGTGTCAAACTATCTTAGGTCAAATCAGAATGTCATAACTGACATAGATCATATTTTATCAGAAAATCATTCATATTTCCAAAATCACAGTTTTCATATCGGATAGTTCAAAATCAGATGTTTCATTATTCAGAAATCAGAGTTCAGATAAGCAAAAGCTCAACAAATCAGATTTGGGATTCATAGCAAAGGCTTAGGAAAAACCCTAATAGAAAAAAACTAACGAAAGAAAACGTTAAAAGGAAAACCTTTACTGAAAAGGTCAGAATATCTGTACCTTATTCCAAAGCAAATGATCGAAAAGCAGAAAGACGGAAGGCAAAGGATTACTCCCTCTTCTCAGAACCTATAGACATTAACGGTCGTCCAAGTTACTTATGATTCCATAATCGTCGAAATGATCTTTTAATATTTGGTGTTCATACTTAATGTATATTAATGATCTTCTTACTTTAGGGTTTTATTAAATGAGACTTAAGTATTTTATAATTAATGTTGTAGATTAGGGTTCGTTATGTCATTTATTAAAGTCTAGGGTTAAATGTGAAAATAGTTTATAAGTCATAACTCACACATGAAATAACGAATTACTATATTTAGCTCAAACCCTAATCGACTCTCATTTATGTTCTAGGGTTTTCTTATTCTTTAATGTCTCATTAATATGCATTTACTTAACATGTTACGTCTTAATGACTCGCTACTTAACCTAATACGTAAATGTTAACAATCTTTCCTTTTATATTTTACCATGTACGTTTATGATTTTATGTGACATACAAGTTACTTATTACTCGGATAAATTACACGTGTACATAATCACTAGTTCACTTGAATTAATATAACGCACACAAAAGAGACACGGTTCACAAACATTTAGGGTTTGATATACTTTATTCGCTTTACATATTAAACTAGGGTTTATGTTTACGTGACCCTTACTTGTTTAGTACACGTTCAAAACTCATGTATATATGTTCGGTTTAAACTAGGGTTTCGGCTAGTAGGTTTACGCAAGTCTTAGCTCATCTAAACACGTTACATATTCAAGTTATTAAGTTTTATTCATTAGCCGAATACATATATGGTTCGGTCCTAACTCATGCATGGTTCGGCCTTGTTTAACTCAACATATACATGACCCGATTCAATATTACATATCACGTTACATGTTCTTTAATAGTTATAAGGTTTAATCTTTATGGTTTGCCCTTGTTTTGGTCTACACGGCTCGGCACAACAAAAGAAAACAAGAAACTCGACCAAACAAAATATAACACAACATATTAACGCATGGTACATCAAAGGAAGATGAATAAACGTTATACCTTTACTTGTTTGAAGCAAAATCTCGACACCAATGGGGTTTGGGTCTCGGCCGAATAGGAACAAGGAAAAGAAGAGGCACAAACTAGAACTAGGGTTTCAATTTAGTGATTATGAGTTATATTTATAGTTAACATTTTTAGTTAGGGCTTTGGAGGGGGTTGGGTTCGGTTTGGGTCCAACCGAGCTCAAAGGCTCACCCAAAATGGGCTTCGGCCCTTGATCCCACGAACACAAACAAACGCCCTTCGTGGCTTCTCTTGATTCTCGGCTTGGCGCAAAACAAACAAAACAAACGAGCCCGTTTAATAATCGAATGGCCCAACATTATTGGCGAATAGTTTAAGTCCTTCGTCGTACCAAAGTCGTTCACGTAATTTTATTCTTTAAGTTCTTATTTATTAGGTTTTTAATTTCGTTAATTAATTATAAACGTATTTTACGTATTTTATAAATTCTTGGTTCCAAGGGTATTTTCGTACTTTTATATGTTTTAGATTTTCGGGTTTTACAACGGTTCTGAGTGTAGCATGCAGTTGAGACAGCTTCAGCCCACAAGTAATCTGGAAGTTTAGCATTGATTAACATCGTTCTAGCAGCTTCCACTAACGTACGGTTTCGTCTTTCAACAACTCTGTTTTGTTCTGGGGTACGTGCAATGGATGTTTGATGCTCAATTCCCACTTTCTCATAATATTCCCGAAGAGTTTGATTCACAAATTCAGTTCCTTTGTCTGTTCGAATTTGTTTGACGGTGTTCCGGAGCTGAATTTGAATTTTCGTGAGAAAGGTGATGATCATCTGTGGAGCTTGATCTTTACTTCGAAGAAAATAAACCCAAGTCCATCTTGAGTAGTCATCAAAAATTACCAATATGTAGTGTTTGCCATTAATCGTCTGTACGCGCATCGGGCCACACAAATCCATGTGAAGAAGATGAAGCACATGCTAAGAGCCGTGTTCCAACTTTGAAGGAAAATGAGCACGAGTGCTTTTTCCTTGTTCACAAGATGAGCATAGGTGATCTTTAGAATACCGGAATCTCGGGAGACCTTCAACAAGTTTGTGTCGAGCAAGGTTGGTGATGGTTTGAAAGTTTAAATGTGAGAGACGACGGTGCCATAGCCAAGATTTTGTAGATGTAGCCTTTGAGAGTATACAGATGGGAGATGAAGCAACCATGTCTTGCATTGATATTGTGTACAGACTAGAATTGCGAGAGCCAGACATAAGATCGTTTCCTTGTAGATCACGAATGAAACAAGTTTTCTCCCGAAAAGCAACTTCCAAATGTCCATCACATAATTGACCGACTGAAAAGAGATTGTGACTGAGGCCTTCCACATAATAAACCCTGCTAATTTCGATATTGCCATTGATATAATCTCCGTAGCCCATGATAGCTAAGAAGTGATCATTCCCGAATCTAACAGTGCCAATGAACTTTGCAACAAAGTTTGATAACAGTTTGAGATTACATGTCATGTGTCGGGAACATCCGCTATCAACAATACAAAGGATGATCTGTAACGCCTAAGCCAAAACAATTTTCTCTCACTAGGGGCGATTTTTACGTCATCAGCCGCCACCCCTTCTTCACTATTCCGGCCATTATCAATCTCCTATCTCGTATCTCTACCTCTAATCGTCTTTGGTTATTGGTATGCAATCGGGTTTGTGGGTTGCGTATTCTTAGGGGTGGTGGCTGTTGGAAAGAAACCCTAAACACATTATGTTTCAATCGGTTACATCTTCTTAGGTTAATCGATTTATTATTAGGGTTTTCTTTGTTCTTTATGCAAATCGTATTCCTTGTCCATGCCATATCTTTATTGGTACGATTTGTTGTGATTGGTTTTTTGGTGCTGAACGGCTGGTCGTTAATGCTGGTATAATCAAACCCTATTTTTTAGGGTTTCGATTCTTACCTATTGTGATTGTAACCTGCACGTTAACCTGTTTGGGGTTGGTCATGTTATGCTAGTTCGATTCTGATGTAAGTTTGTATAAGTGGGTTTTGGGAGAGACGTAAGTCAAGTTTTTTGTTAGGGTTCTTGTTCAAAAACTCTTTCGTGACCTCAGCGATTGTTTGTTTGGGCGATTATTGCTTCATCTGATTTGGTGAGGTCGTTTATGGAAGGTTAAGGTTTGTTTAACCTTATGTTAGTTCTCCTGCTGGGTTCGCCTTGTTTTTTGTGCATGCTGATTGAAGACCTGGTTGGATTTGTTTGTCCATGATCGTGCCATGGATGTTGCATTGGAAGTTAGGGTTTTGAAAACCCTATGCGTAATCTGATTATCAAAGACATCTGAATAATGGTTTATCTTGGTCTTTGTGATCGATTTGATGGGAGTTAGGATTCTGTTCTGACGAGGACGAATCCTTCGTGTTGATGAGTGGTATTTTCCAAATATTTCGACGCCCCCGGGGGATAATGTTGATTGGCGATACAACTCTTGACGTGTTTTGCTACGGTTGCAGCTGGAAGTTGGTGTCACTCGCGGGTCAAGCAATGATGACATTGTAGACAGGGTGCTCACTATGGACGTGGTTCTTTTGAACCTGGTTCTTTTACTATGTTCGGTATCACATTGGGGTTGTTGGTTTAGCATTTCAACGCACACTTTTGGAGCGAGTTTTATGCTTGCTGCTCTATCCGTGGTTTTAGAGTCTTCCATCAATCGTTGTGCGAAATTTGTGAACTGAATCTTTTTGCTGATTACATGATCATGGTGTTGATGTGCGTTGGTTTTATACGTATTTGTTGGGTTTTCTTATTGGTGTTCTGTTTTGCATCTCAACATACACCTTTGGAGCGAGTTCTGAGCTTGCTGCTCTATCCGTGGTTTTAGAGTCCCCCACCAACTGTTGTGTGAAACTTGTGGACAGTACTTCAGTTTGAGAACCATGATATAGTATATTTGGACGACGCTGAAAGTTTGGACTACTATGGTGATTTGAAGATTCAAGTATTTTTACTTGAAGTGCAAGTAGTTTTATTCTTTTTATCATTGTAGTCTGATGTTTAGTTATAAGAGTGGTATGTCACACTTATATTGTCAGTTATAGGAATGATGTGCATTCCTATAGAAGAGTCTGTAAGTGTCCCAAGGGACTGAGATGAGGGATTCACCCTCATCCTTTGTACTTCAATGTTTTTTGGCGTAATACACTTTACCGGGGTGAATTAACCCTTTTACCCAAAAAAAAAGGATGATCTGTATCACCTGCATTACACACAGACAACACAAATGGAATAGAAGTAGATATGGAACCCGAAGAGTTAGAGGGTTCCGAAGCAGTTATGTTAGAAATACACACATCAATGATTTTAGGTATCCATTTAAATCCTAGTGTATTGTGTATCCATTTATGCCATCTCCAACTAGTCTTAGTGAATGCACTAGGTGGTACTACATTCCTTGGAGATGAAACTGGAGCTACAGAGACATCAATGCGTTTCTTAGAATCTAAAGCAGGCAGTTTACCAAGCACAGACTTAGAAGCATTTGTGGGCCTAGAGGTATTTCATGTCTTAGGATTCCGTAAACGAGACAAGATAGCAATAGCAAAACATTTATCATGACAATCAGAAAGCATACTTTTACCACAAATAACACAAGAAGCTTCAGACAGAATATCAAAAGTACTTAAAGGTTTAGCATTCGTTACAAAACTTTTTCCATTACATTCAGACGCAATATCTAAAGTGGGTGCAAATTGAGTCTTATTCAAAGTCCTAGGGTGTTCTTCTACTTCAGCATTCTTTATTGTTCTTTTCTTAGGTCGCAACTTCCTATTCTTCCTTGTATTGCCCCTAGGCTGTGAAGTGCGGACGTTTAGAAAAGAGGCAACTATTCCTGTTTCAGTAGAGAGAAGCACATTAGTGTCTTGCGATTTATCAATAGGCATTCTGGGTTGATGAGTGTGTAAATACTCATCATTTTTTGTTAAATCTGAACTGCAAAACGTTTAAAAATGCTCAAAAATGCATCAAAATGCTGAAAATATCTCAAAGTTGCATTTTATATGTTTCAGATGCAAAATGTTTAAAATCAGATGAAAAATAAGCTAAGTTTGCATAATTGGCAGTTTCAGTCCCCCGACTTTCAAAAAATGGCAAAATCAGTCCCTAGGCACTTATTTTAAAAGAAAAGTTACCAAAGGTCCTTTTTAAAATCATATGTTGTCATATTTAATCCTTTGGTGAAAAGTTCCAAAAGTTTTGAGAAATTTCAGTTTTGGTCCCTAGATTTTAAAATGGTCATGTCTAATCCTTGGAATTTCAAAAGTGTCAAAATTAGCCCTTGGTCTATTAAAGATTGGCAAATCCAACCCTTGGATTACATTTGCAGAAGTTACATGAATGGTCCCTGAATTTTCAGCTTTTACACATTTGGTCCTTGTGTTACTTAAATCCTAAATCCAAACCGGATCCCAAATAAATGATAACCCAACCCAAGCCCAATCCAATACCCCAACCCGGTCCAATATCCAAACCCAACCCGAAACCACCCACGGTTTAAAATAAAACCGCCAAACCACCTATGTCTTCCCCGACCATTTTGTCTGCAACTCTCCCAACACTTCACCCCTCACCTCCAGCCACCCTACTCCATGTTTTGTTCCCCCCACCTCAACAACCCTCCAAAGTGCATTAAATGCACCCCTTCCCTTTCCTTGTTATCAAAAACCATTTTGGCGCCAATTTTGATCAAACGGCCAAAAGTGATACCAACCAATCCAAGGGCCAAGATTATTGCTTTGGGAAGTGATCGAGAGGAGAGAAGACACATTGGTGTATAAAAAAGAAAGAAGAAAGAGAGAATGGGGAGCACTTAGTTTATTTTTAAGAATGTATGTCGTATTTTAATTTCTTAGTCTTAAAAAGATTTTCAGTTGTATTTTCAAGTTTAATTGTATCAAGTAAAAGTATTTTAGTGTATTGCAAGTCTTCTTAAGTATCAATTCAAGCTCATGTTAAGAATTCTTGTTTCATGATCACTGTTGACAATTTCCATTTCAAGTTCTTATGCACAAGTTCTTATTAGCTTATTTTTAAGCCTAAACAAGCTTACATTAGCTGCTTATAGCTTTTTGTAAGCTTGTCTTTAAGTTTCTAGCAAAGTTGGAGTTTGGTCAATAAAAGTCAACTTGGAGCAAAAATGATGCAGAAATGGATATGGGTTGGTTCAGAAACGGATTTGGGTTGATAATGAGTTGTTTAATGGGGTGGAATAGGTTAGATGTTCATTGGTTCAGTTTCAAGCCATAGTGGCTAGGGACCATTTGTAAGTGATTTTCAACATTTCATAGCATAATCTGTTTTTGTTGTTACAAGTAGTTAAAATCTGTTCATTAAGTTGTATTCAAGTTATTTTGACTCAGTTTGATCATTATTTTTAGTTAGTGCAGTGTTTAGTTTAGTTTAAAGTTCATAACAGTTGATATAAGGGTGTTTGGATCTGCTGCACTATCTGTCTTTTAGGTAAATGCAGTGGTTAGAACTTGTTGTGTTATGTTTGTTTAGCTCAAATATACTCTTATCTGTCTTCATTCTGTGCCTGCATACTCTCAAGTCAACTATCATCTTTAATCTGTCTTAGATACATGTCTGTTGAGATTTTGTCAAATCAAAAACCTGTTTTGTGTTAAGAAAACATAAACATTGCTTGCAGTGTGTTCATTACATCATATTACATCAATATCAGGCCAAAAATTGGTTTCAAATTTCATTTTGGTCAAAGTTCATAACTGTCTTCATAAAGTCAAAACTGAAAAATCTTGTTTTCACCAAACTGGGGTGAATTATCTTGAGTTCATTTCTGGGACATATTCAGTGAAACTTGTAGGTTTAGAAACTTCAGTTGGTCTACTTGCTTTTTATCATTTTTGTGGAATTTTTCCAATTTTTTATAAGCTCCAAAAAGGCTTAGTTTTTGGGCCTCATTTCCCCTGTGCAACTGACTCAGCATACACTGAGTCTGCACAGGGTGTGTGCAAGGCTTGCACCAAGCTCATCAGAGCTCATCCAGGTTTCATCTCTGGTTTAGACATAGCTAGCCAGGTCTAGTTTAAGTTCCCACTTTTGGTTTTCATTTTTAGCTTATGGAGTAGCTTATTTTCTAGCTGCAAATTGGTGGGTGGAAACTGCATTTAGCACTTTTTCTCAAATGATCAAATCATAGAAACTTGTGTTTTAGAGGTTTGAGATAGTTGTTATAAGTTGTTTTTGAGTTATTTTAGCATATTATAGCTTCTGTTACAGTTGGGTAGCTTTTTGTGGTCATTTGCTTATTCTTAGTGCTTATTTATAAGCACTTGTCTTATCAGTTTCATATTCCTCCACACAAGCACCTGTTTTTATATTTTTCTTAGATTCCTAATATTATTTTAGACTTTTCTTGAATTTTTCAGATTTTTCCAAGTCAGTTTACTATTTTTCCTTAATTAAAACAGTTTTTAAGTCATTTTAATTAGCTTTTATTACAATTAAATCAGAAAAAGTTCAAAAAATAATTTTTCATTTTTCTTAGGTTAAGATAAATATAAAAAGCAAAAAACTTATTTTTCCAGATTTTTCATAGTTTATTTTGTAATTTTTAGCAATTTAATTAGTTTTAAATAGTTTAAAATTCATAAAAAACAGAAAAATAATCAGAAAAATACAAAATTAGTTTTGAAAATTCTCTTTTGTTATTTTAGATTTTTCTAAGTCATAATTTTATTTTTCTAGCTTTATTTCATATTTTCTTGTATTTTAGGTTAATATTAAATAGTTAAAAATAGTTTTTAATTAATTAATTTATTAGTTATAAAAATAATTTTCTTTTTCTAAAAATTTTCTTTTACCATTAGGTTTGTAAAAATATCATTTTCATATTTTCAGGATTTATATTGCTTTATTTTCACATTTTCTGTTGTACGTAATGTAGTTTTTAATTCAGTTTTATAAAACAGAAAAATCAAAAATATCATTTTGCAAATAGTGATAGCGTTTATTTAATATTTTTTATCTTTTTAATTTCCTTTAATTTGCATTTAAGCCTTTGTAATTATAGGTTATTTCTGTAGTTATAATAATTCAAATCCCTTTTTCCGTTCAAATCTCTCGCTCACTATCCGTCTGATAATTCTTCGCATAGCTCGCTGGGACATAACGACCCGGGTAAACACTATACTCTCCAGATCTTCATTGCATTGGTGTCTGAGCTGTTTTAAGTTTCTTACAGTTGGCCATTCACAAGTGGTCAGCTTGCGTGAGAAAACTTGACGGTTCCGCATCGATCAAATTTTTGGCGCCGCTGCCGGGGAGCTGTGCTGATTATCTTCCGTTTAGCAGATTAGTAGTTTGAATACTCACTCTTTGTTCATACCATCCATCTATCATCTATATATATATCCATATTTTCTTATAAAAAATCCAAAAGCCCAAAAACATCCAAAAACGTATAAAACACAAAAATATTTTCCTTTTGTTTCTATGTATGTATCAAAAATAAAAAAATACAAAAAGATTTGTCGTTTTCTTTAATAAATAACAACTTAAAAGATTACCACCGCAAACCAAGGCAGTGTACTACCTAACTGGGGGTACGACCATAATAAGTTCCCGAACCAAAGATTTAAAACTTGCCTATGTGTCCTTGTGATTGGTGTACCTTTTTCAAAGAAGCCATTCATCTTGTGATTATTGGTTAAGTTCACTGTTGTTTTGCCTCGATTTTGTTTTAATTGATTTTGTTGTTATATCTACTTATCAGAACCAGAAAACCCATAAAGACTCTTCTCACCCCATTTTTCATAAACATCTTCATAATTCCATTTCTCTCCTTAACTCTGAGGTCTCTTAGAGTTAACTCTAGTGTATGCGCACTCGCTCTTCTAGATCTGTGAGCCCATTTCGTGAGCTTGTCAAGATTCTAAGAAGGCGTGTCCGTGGACTTTCGCTCCATCGGTCGGATCGAGATCCGGACTGCTCACACTACTTCCGTTATCATGGCGGAAGAACGCCCTATGTGTGAGCTTCTCCAGGCACCCATCGACGGGTATGGAGATGCTATTGTTGTACCAGCCATTGTGGCTGAAAATTGTGAACTCAAAACGGGTTCTGAATCTTGTAACCTCAAATCAATTCTACGGTTTTGGGCGGGATGATCCTCATGCTCATATTCGATGGTTTAACAAGATTGCATCTACCATCAAATACAAAAATGTCCCTACTGATCTTTGTTAAGCTTCTTCATTCCTATTTTCTCTTGAGGGACAAGCCCGAATTTGGCTTGAAAAACAACCCCCTCAGTCAATTGAGACATGGGAAGATCGGTGAAGAAATTTGTGAATGAATTTTATCCACCTTCCAAAACCACGAGTCTTAAAAATGAAATCATCAAGTTCACACAAAAGTTTGATGAATCCTTTAGTGAATCGTGGGATCGTTTTAAGGAGTTGCTTCGCAAATGTCCTCACCACGGTTTCTCCGAGTTAATGCAACTCGATACTTTCTATAATGGAGTGAGTCAATCCGATCAAGATTCTCTCAATTCCTCCGCGGGAGGAAATTTCTTAAGCAAAACTGTCAAAGAAGCTTTAGCGATCATTGAAAACAAGTCTAAAGTCCGTACTGCACGAAGCAAGCCGGTTGTTTCCCAAGTCAGTGTTGGTCCTTCTTCTTCATCACCCGTGAGTCAATCTAGCACCGATGCTAAGATTGACAAACTCACGGAAGCAATTCAAGCTTTGGTTCTCTCCAACCAACAGAAAGTTTCTTTTCCACAAACTTCACCTCTGCGAAGTTAAGAAAGTGGAAGTCTGTGTTACTTGTGGTGGCCCCCATGCTTACTACAATTGTATGGCCACCGACGGTAACTCTTTTGAAGCCAATCTGTGGGCGAGGATTTCTAATCAAGGAGGCAACCAATATCGTGCTCCTATAGACCCGAACCACCGTCCTAACCACTACCCTGGACCTCCCGGTTTCAACCAAAACCGTAATCAGAATAGACCAAACCAAGGTTTTCAAAACCAAGGTAATTTTAGTCCAAACAACAGTTTTCAAAATCAAAGTCAAAATTTCCAACACCAAGGAAATTTCAATAGAAACCAGTCGGGAAATTTCAACTCTGGGTATTTTCATGGCAATAATCAAGGAAATTTCCAAAATCAAGGCCCTAATCCAAACAATAGAGGCCAGAATTTTCCTGTGCAAAATCAAGCCATTGTTCCAACTGGACCATCATCCGATGAGTTGTTGAAACAATTCATGAAATCCCAAGAGGAAATGAATAGGTTGTTGGTTAGCCAGATTACTGACATTAAGAAGTCTTTAAATGATCGACCCTCGGGCTCAGGTACTTTACCTAGCAACACGATCCCTAATCCGAGGGGCGATGCAAAGGCGATCACAACCAGAAGTGGTGCTTCATATCATGGACCCGCTATTCCTACTACCTCTTCTTCTTCTCTCCCGAAGGTAGTGGAAAGTGAATCTGAGGCGACAAAGGACCAAGTGCAACCTACTAGCTCACAAAGTACAGCACATGTCCATCCTCGGGTTGTCGAAAACCAAACCTGGAGTTGTTTTGAACCTCCGGTTGGTGACCCCAAATCCAAAACTTCTATTCCTTATCCCTCACGTTTACATGAGCAAAAGCTCCGCGAGAAAGCCAGTCATCAAATGGAAAAATTCTTTCAAATTTTTCAAGAACTTCATTTTGACATAAGCTTCGCGGATGCTATCATGTTGATGCCCAAGTTTGCATCGACTCTCAAACACATGTTGAGCAATAAGGAAAAGCTGTTTGAAATGGCTAAAACTCCTTTGAACAAGAACTGCTCAGCAGTCTTGTTAAAGAAGCTTCCCGAGAAGCGGGGAGATCCCGGAAAATTTCTTCTTCCTTGTGTTTTTCCTGGGATGATTGAATGCTTTGCCCTTGCCGATCTTGGTGCAAGCATCAATCTGATGCCTTATTCAGTGTGGAAGAAACTTTCTCTTCCAGAACTCATTCCTACCTGCATGACTCTTGAGCTTGCAGATCGTTCTATATCGCGTCCTCTTGGCATCGCCGAGGATGTATTCGTGAAAGTAGGAAAGTTCCATTTTCCGGCTGACTTTGTGGTTGTTGATTTCGATGCTGATCCTCGAGTTCCCTCATTGTTGGGACGAGGATTCCGAGAACGGGCCGTGCTCTTATTGATGTATTCGAGCAAGAAATCACGCTACGTGTGGGTAATGAAGCTGTCACTTTTAACCTTGATCAAACTTCGAGGTACTCCTCAAATTATGATACTGAATCAATTAATCGAGTCGATTTAATTGATATTGCTTCAGAGGAGTACTCTCAAGAGTTTCTTGGTTATCTTCATAATTCTGTGAGTGGAGGTTCCACCACAACTTCTCGACCTATCATTGCCGACTCTTCCCCCTCTCTCACTCCGTTTGAGGGAGGTGACTTCCTTCTGGAAGAGATCGATGAATTTCTTGCTACTGATGAATCAATTCCGCCTGGAATTGATGGTGTTTATGACTCGGAGGGAGATACCCTGTATCTTGAGCAATTGCTCAATGAAGATCCATTACCTTCACTCCCTCCGAAAGAAATCACAATTGAGGAAATCAAATCAGTACAAACATCTACTGAAGAATTTCCCGAGGTTGAACTTAAGGACCTACCTCCTCATCTCGAGTATGCATTTTTGGAAGGTGATGATAAATTACCCGTCATAATTGCTAAAGACTTAACTGAGGAGGAGAAGACTACTCTCATAAAGGTCTTGAAGTCACACAAGCAAGCAATTGCTTGGAAACTCTCCGACATTAAGGGTATCAACCATGAGTTTTGTACTCACAAAATCTTGATGGAGGATGACTTCAAGCCAGCAGTTCAACATCAAAGAAGGTGAATCCTAAGATTCATGAGGTTATCAAACAAGAGGTTCTCAAACTTCTTGATGCCGGTTTAATTTACCCTATCTCTGATAGTCCTTGGGTTAGCCCAATTCATTGCGTTCCCAAAAAGGGTGGCATTACTGTTGTCACGAATGAAGAAAACGAGTTAATTCCAACTCGATTGGTTACGGGATGGCGTGTGTGCATTGACTATCGAAAGTTAAACGAAGCCACCCGTAAAGACCATTTTCCTCTACCCTTCATGGACCAGATGCTTGAGAGATTAGCAGGGAACGAATACTATTATTTCCTTGATGGTTTCTCGGGATACTTTCAGATCCCCATTGATCCGCTGGATCAAGAAAAAACCACATTCACCTGCCCATACGGGACGTTTGCCTACAGACGTATGCCTTTTGGCTTATGCAATGCTCCTGGCACGTTCCAACGATGTATGATGGCCATTTTCCACGACATGATCGAGGAAACTATGGAGGTGTTTATGGATGACTTCTCGGTCATTGGGGACTCGTTTCATACATGTCTCTCCCATTTAGACAAAATGCTAAAACGGTGTGAAGACACCAATCTATGTCTAAATTGGGAGAAGAGCCACTTTATGGTCAAAGAAGGCATAGTCCTTGGCCATAAGATTTCAAAAAACGGGATTGAGGTAGATAGAGCAAAAGTTGATGTTATTGCTAAATTACCTCATCCCACTACCGTCAAAGGTATTAGGAGTTTTCTAGGTCATGCCGGGTTTTATCGTAGATTCATACAAGATTTTTCTAAAATCGCTCGGCCTATGACTCATCTTCTTGAAAAAGATGCTCCTTTTATCTTTTCTCCTGAGTGCATCGAAGCTTTTGAAACACTAAAGAAAAAGCTTACGGAAGCACCCATTCTAGTTGCCCCCGACTGGGATTTACCCTTTGAGCTCATGTGCGATGCAAGTGACTTTGCTATCGGTGCAGTCTTGGGGCAACGCAAAACCAAGCATTTTCAGCCTATCCACTACGCAAGCAAAACTATGACTGAAGCGCAGACCCATTACACCACTACAGAAAAAGAATTATTAGCTGTGGTGTATGCGTTTGAGAAATTTCGGCCATACCTTATCTTGACCAAATGCGTGGTGTATACGGATCACTCGGCTCTCAAATATCTCTTTGCAAAACAAGATGCAAAGCCGAGATTGCTCCGTTGGGTTCTACTCCTACAAGAATTTGATATCATTATACGTGATAAAAAAGGAGCTGAGAACCTGGCTGCTGATCATCTGTCCCGATTAGAGAACCCTCACCAAAATAAATGAAACATTTCCTCTTGAAACACTCAATGTGGTTTCTTTTCGTGGAGACTCTTCTACCCCATGGTTTGCTGACTTTGAAAATTACCATGCGGGTAACTTTGTGGTGAAAGGTATGTCGTCCCAACAGAAAAATAAATTCTTTAAAGATGTGAAACATTATTTCTGGGACGACCCCTACTTGTTTAAAATTTGCGCGGATCAAGTCATCCGGCGATGTGTGTATGGTCAGGAAGCCATTGACATTCTCAAGGCTTGCCATTCTGGACCTACTGGGGGACATCATAGCCCCAACTACACCGCCAAGAAGGTGTTTGATTCCGGATTCTATTGGCCCACGATTTACAAGGATGCCCATGAATTCGTCAAAACCTGTGACGCTTGTCAACGTCACGGGAATATCTCACAAAGAAATGAAATGCCGCAAAACGCCATTCAAGTGTGTGAGATTTTTGACATCTGGGGCATTGACTTTATGGGGCCATTTCCTTCTTCTCGCGGAAATAAGTACATACTCGTGGCCGTTGACTACTTGTCAAAATGGGTGGAAGCTAAAGCTTTACCTACCAACGATGCCCGAGTTGTTGTGAAATTCTTGAAATCTCTTTTTGCTAGGTTTGGAACTCCACGAGCTATAATCAGTGATCGTGGTACGCATTTTTGCAATGACCAGTTTGATAGAGTCATGCAAAAGTATGGTGTAACTCACCGTCTCTCTACTGCGTACCACCCCCAAACTAGTGGGCAAGTGGAAGTTTCTAACCGGGGGATTAAAAGAATCTTGGAGAGGACGGTTGGTGAAAACCGTGCCCATCGGGTGCACTCCATACAGGCTAGTGTACGGGAAGGCATGTCATCTGCCGGTTGAGCTCGAGCACAAGGCATACTGGGCCTTGAAACATGCCAACTTCGATATTCAGACAGCTGGTGATCACCTTGAAACATGCCAACTTCGATATACGAGAACTCTTTGATCTATAAGCAAAAGACAAAGAAGATTCATGACTCAAAAATCAAAAACCGCGTTTTCAACGTCGGTGATAGAGTCCTTCTTTTCAACTCAAGATTAAAGATTTTCTCGGGAAAATTAAAATCCCGCTGGTCTGGACCATTTACCATCACTAAAGTCTTTCCATATGGAACCATTGAGTTATCTCAACCCGATGGTCCAAACTTTAAAGTGAATGGTCATCGGTTGAAGCATTATTTTGGAGAGGACATTCCTCCTGTGGTTGTCCCGGATCTTCAAACTTTCCCCATGAACCAATGAATGCGGGGATCGAGTCAAGCTAGCGACTCGGTGATCAAAAACATTAGCATGCCATATAGGTTTTCACCCATATTTCTGACTTCTTTCTATCTTTCTACCACCCTAGTGTGGGGGGGGGGGGGGTTGCCCCACATGTTTTGTATATAAAGTTTCAAAAAAAAAAAAAAAAAAAAAAATCTCTCTTTCAAATAATGGCCATAGTATTTCCCTTTTGCGTTCTTTGTTTCGGCATAACCGCCGGTACTTTGAATATTGAGGGCAATATTCATTTCTAAGTGTGGGGGGGAATTCTCACGAATTTTATCATGTAATTATACCGCCCAATTCCCCCATTTTTGGCCAAAATTTTTTTTTTGGAGTAAGTGTTTTGCACTTACTCAATTGGTTATCAGTCCGCCATGTCTAAAAAACAAAAGGATTGGCTAATCCAGGAGCAAACGGCTTCTGGTAAAGACAAATCAAATCCGTTGGAAGCTGGTGGTTTGCTCAAAATCACATGGTTATCGGTGTACCATGGTTCTTACTTGAACTGAAACATTTGGCTACTCCAGAAGTAATGGCTTTTGGTAAAGAGATTCAAATCCATTAAGTTTTTTCTCAAAAGATTGCTAGGGACTAGCAATAGTTTAGTGTGGGGGATTGATGAGTGTGTAAATACTCATCATTTTTGGTTAAATCTGAACTGCAAAACGTTTAAAAATGCTGAAAAATGCATCAAAATGCTGAAAATATCTCAAAGTTGCATTTTATATGTTTCAGATGCAAAATGTTTAAAATCAGATGAAAAATGAGCTAAGTTTGCATAATTGGCAGTTTCAGTCCCCCGACTTTCAAAAAATGGCAAAATCAGTCCCTAGGCACTTATTTTAAAAGAAAAGTTACCAAAGGTCCTTTTTAAAATCATATGTTGTCATATTTAATCCTTTGGTGAAAAGTTCCAAAAGTTTTGAGAAATTTCAGTTTTGGTCCCTAGATTTTAAAATGGTCATGTCTAATCCTTGGAATTTCAAAAGTGTCAAAATTAGCCCTTGGTCTATTAAAGATTGGCAAATCCAACCCTTGGATTACATTTGCAGAAGTTACATGAATGGTCCCGAATTTTCACTTTTACACATTTGGTCCTTGTGTTACTTAAATCCTAAATCCAAACCGGATCCCAAATAAATGATAACCCAGCCCAAGCCCAATCCAATACCCCAACCCGGTCCAATATCCAAACCCAACCCGAAACCACCCACGGTTTAAAATAAAACCGCCAAACCACCTATGTCTTCCCCGACCATTTTGTCTGCAACTCTCCCAACACTTCACCCCTCATCTCCAGCCACCCTACTCCATGTTTTGTTCCCCCCACCTCAACAACCCTCCATAGTGCATTAAATGCACCCCTTCCCTTTCCCTGTTATCAAAAACCATTTTGGCGCCAATTTTGATCAAACGGCCAAAAGTGATACCAACCAATCCAAGGGCCAAGATTATTGCTGGGAAGTGATCAGAGGAGAGAGAGAAGACACATTGGTGTATAAAAAAGAAAGAAGAAAGAGAGAATGGGGAGCACTTAGTTTATTTTTAAGAATGTATGTCGTATTTTAATTTCTTAGTCTTAAAAAGATTTTCAGTTGTATTTTCAAGTTTAATTGTATCAAGTAAAAGTATTTTAGTGTATTGCAAGTCTTCTTAAGTATCAATTCAAGCTCATGTTAAGAATTCTTGTTTCATGATCACTGTTGACAATTTCCATTTCAAGTTCTTATGCACAAGTTCTTATTAGCTTATTTTTAAGCCTAAACAAGCTTACATTAGCTGCTTATAGCTTTTTGTAAGCTTGTCTTTAAGTTTCTAGCAAAGTTGGAGTTTGGTCAATAAAAGTCAACTTGGAGCAAAATGATGCGAGAAATGGATATGGGTTGGTTCAGAAACGGATTTGGGTTGATAATGAGTTGTTTAATGGGGTGGAATAGGTTAGATGTTCATTGGTTCAGTTTCAAGCCATAGTGGCTAGGGACCATTTGTAAGTGATTTTCAACATTTCATAGCATAATCTGTTTTTGTTGTTACAAGTAGTTAAAACCTGTTAATTAAGTTGTATTCAAGTTATTTTGACTCAGTTTGATCATTATTTTTAGTTAGTGCAGTGTTTAGTTTAGTTTAAAGTTCATAACAGTTGATATAAGGGTGTTTGGATCTGCTGCACTATCTGTCTTTTAGGTAAATGCAGTGGTTAGAACTTGTTGTGTTATGTTTGTTTAGCTCAAATATACTCTTATCTGTCTTCATTCATTGCACGCATACTCTCAAGTCAACTATCATCTTTAATCTGTCTTAGATACATGTCTGTTGAGATTTTGTCAAATCAAAAACCTGTTTTGTGTTAAGAAAACATAAACATTGCTTGCAGTGTGTTCATTACATCATATTACATCAATATCAGGCCAAAAATTGGTTTCAAATTTCATTTTGGTCAAAGTTCATAACTGTCTTCATAAAGTCAAAACTGAAAAATCTTGTTTTCACCAAACTGGGGTGAATTATCTTGAGTTCATTTCTGGGACATATTCAGTGAAACTTGTAGGTTTAGAAACTTCAGTTGGTCTACTTGCTTTTTATCATTTTTGTGGAATTTTTCCAATTTTTTATAAGCTCCAAAAAGGCTTAGCTTTTGGGCCTCATTTCCCCTGTGCAACTGACTCAGCATACTGAGTGCACAGGAGTGTGTGCAAGGCTTGCACCAAGCTCATCAGAGCTCATCCAGGTTTCATCTCTGGTTTAGACATAGCTAGCCAGGTCTAGTTTAAGTTCCCACTTTTGGTTTTCATTTTTAGCTTATGGAGTAGCTTATTTTCTAGCTGCAAATTGGTGGGTGGAAACTGCATTTAGCACTTTTGCTCAAATGATCAAATCATAGAAACTTGTGTTTTAGAGGTTTGAGATAGTTGTTATAAGTTGTTTTTGAGATATTTTAGCATATTATAGCTTCTGTTACAGTTGGGTAGCTTTTTGTGGTCATTTGCTTATTCTTAGTGCTTATTTATAAGCACTTGTCTTATCAGTTTCATATTCCTCCACACAAGCACCTGTTTTTATATTTTTCTTAGATTCCTAATATTATTTTAGACTTTTCTTGAATTTTTCAGATTTTTCCAAGTCAGTTTGCTATTTTTTCTTTATTTAAATCAGTTTTTAAGTCATTTTAATTAGCTTTTATTACAATTAAATCAGAAAAAGTTCAAAAAAATAATTTTTCATTTTTCTTAGGTTAAGATAAATATAAAAAGAAAAAAAATTATTTTTCCAGATTTTTCATAGTTTATTTTGTAATTTTTAGCAATTTAATTAGTTTTAAATAGTTTAAAATTCATAAAAAACAGAAAAATAATCAGAAAAATACAAAATTAGTTTTGAAAATTCTCTTTTGTTATTTTAGATTTTTCTAAGTCATAATTTTATTTTTCTAGCTTTATTTCATATTTTCTTGTATTTTAGGTTAATATTAAATAGTTAAAAATAGTTTTTAATTAATTAATTTATTAGTTATAAAAATAATTTTCTTTTTCTAAAAATTTTCTTTTACCATTAGGTTTGTAAAAATATTATTTTCATATTTTCAGGATTTATATTGCTTTATTTTCACATTTTCTGTTGTACGTAATGTAGTTTTTAATTCAGTTTTATAAAACAGAAAAATCAAAAACATCATTTTGCAAATAGTGATAGCGTTTATTTAATATTTTTTTATCTTTTTAATTTCCTTTAATTTGCATTTAAGCCTTTGTAATTATAGGCTATTTATGTAGTTATAATAATTCAAATCCCTTTTTCCGTTCAAATCTCTCGATCACTATCCGTCTGATAATTCTTCGCATAGCTCGCTGGGACATAACGACCCGGGGAAACACTATACTCTCCAGATCTTCATTGCATTGGTGTCTGAGCTGTTTTAAGTTTCTTACAGTTGGCCATTCACAAGTGGTCAGCTTGCGTGAGAAAACTTGACGGTTCCGCATCGATCATGGGTTGACGTTTGCTAAGTGTTACAGGTGAAATTTTCTTAATGATGCTAGGCTGAACTTGTTCATACTTTCCTAACATTTCCTTTAACTTAATGATAGTGTGCACCAAATCTTGATTTTCAGAACGAAGATTTCCAGAAAAGTTCATGACTTCTTTAGTGTGTGCAAGATAATGATCAAGTTCGTTTGATGCTTCATCACGAGTTTTTTTTAGTAAATCAAATATGACACCATATTCCTTATTACCCACAAACATAACTATCCAGTAATGGATCTTCTAGTAACCTTGCACATTTAGCCCTGAGTCAACAAAGACTCTCAAATCATTATTGTCACATATGTTAAAAGTAATGCCCAATCCAGGTTCCTTTTTAAGATACCTTAGTACCCTAAAAGCAAGTCTCAAGTGACACTTCATTGGATTATGCATAACCTAACTAAGACAGTGCACAACATATGAAATATCTTGCCTCGTCATTGTCAAATAGATCAATTTCCCTACTAACTTTGGTAATTAGTTTCATCATCACCAAACTTAGACACAACCTTCTTATTCTCAGGATTAACCTCAATAGGAGTATTGCAAGGTTACACCCTAACATACCAGACTTAGGTAAAAGTTTAGTGCAATACTTTCTCTGGGTTAAACATATACCATTAGAAGTATCTAAAACTTCAATACCTAAGAAAAACTTTAACTTTCCCATGTCCTTTATCAAAAACTTTGTATCCAAAAACTATTTGAATTTATTAATTTCATCCAAGTTATTTCTAGTTACAATGATATTATCCACATATATTGTTGGGTTTTACTAATCATAACCTTTATTGAACACATAAGCATCATCAAAGCATGCAGCGGAAGTAATAGATATAATACTTGTAAATTAACTAACCGAATTAAAAGTACAGGCGTACCTTTTGCGAATTAAGAACACAAGAGATCAAGAACCAAGTAAACACTAAAACCCTAAAAGTTAAGGTTATGAATGTCGACCTAGCCCTAGTCGACCCACTAAGATTTTCCCAAACACACCTGTATTTGTCTTTCGTTCTTGTATACACGTACTACGATCGAATCAACGTGAAAAGCTAGGTTCTTGAATCACAAACAACCAAACGCTTGTATTGAGCAACGTAAAATCGATCCCTAAGTAGTTTAGGGTTTGGACGATCAACCAAGGCACAAGGAGAGGAGAAGAGAAGAAGTTAGGGTTATTAGGTGATCCAAGATTGATTAGAATATAATACAAAGGGTTTGTATTTATACTAATCAAAACTTGATGACCAAGTTAGGGTATGGGCTACCCCACGACCAGCCATATCAAACCCATAGGGGTTCTAGATCCTTCCCGGCTTCTATTTTCACCTCTAGTCCCATAACTTTACATTTAACGACCGTTAGTCAATTACCATTAAGTACTAACATTCGTTAAGTAATTGTTTGTGATTAATAATTAAATATAACATTTATATATTAATTATATTGAACATTGATTCTCATATGTAATGTGTGCAATCCCGAAGTCTCGTGTTCAAATCCGGTCATACTTATATTAAAAGTATCCATAAACCTTTCAGCTCCCACTTGGATATTTCTTAATATAGTAATGACAATTGTTTAGTCTAGCTTAACACGCCTATGCCCTCAGATCGAATCGAGTATGGTCTCTTGGAAAAAACCATTTAATAATTCATCATTTTTACTTATCCTTTTGCTAATAATACTACATCTAACTATGGATATGGATCAAGTCATTCCATAAGTTAATATTTCGTTTCTCGTTATATTTGATTGAACAAGATTACCAAATCATCCAAACGTATTCCAGATAGATCTTGGGTATGGCCATACAAACATCTTGTCAACCCTACGAGGGGCCCAAAATAGTATTATGTGTTGGGAATTATATTTTGTAAAACAGATTTAAATATGTTTAAGTCTGTTTAGTATTAATTCTGGTAGCTTTGGTAGTTAAGTCTGGTAGACCATAATTAAGTCTGTTGGTAGTTAAGTCTGCCAGTACTAACGATGTTAAGTCTGGTAGAACAAATAGTCGACAGTTAAGTCTGTTTATGTCTAAAACAGAATAGTTTGTTAGAGTTATATTAGGAATAGATATGTATGTGTAGAGATATCTTAGGAAAAAATATCTTTACCCTTCCACAAGTTTGTTAGTCAATTAGGGTTTCCTTGGAATATAAAAGGATCCCTAAGGTGTTAGGTTAATGTACGAGTTGTAAGCATTAGTCTTTGAGCAAATTAATAGAAAATACGAAGTTAGTTATCTTGTGTTCTTCATACTTTGTGTGTTAAGATTTTGCATTAACACATTAAGCTTTTGCAAAGAGTTCTTCATATAGTAATTTGAATTTATTCAAGTTTACTATTAGTCATTTAAGGCAACTTGGATCCATAAACTTTTAGACCTGATAAGGATTTAAAAGGTACACTTTTGAGAGGTCCTTTAAGCCTTTAATTGATCACTTTTGTATCTGTTACTACTTAATTTCGTTCCTTTTCACTTTTTAGGTCTCTTGAAGTTAAATTGCTGGAATGACACTTATTCGGACAAAAAGGCGCGAATATATGAAGAAAATGGCAAAATCAAGAATTGAGACACTCAATCTGCTGGAATTGAAAGGGGACGGCGTCACTGCTTAAATGCGACGCCGTCGCGACACATATTGAGACGACTCAGTAGCCAAATTGCTAATTTACAAGTGACGGCATCAGGTTTAAAAGAGTAGGCGTCGCAACTTCAGGCGACCTAGATTTGGATCAGGGCGTCGAGAGGTTGAAGGCGGCGTCA
This sequence comes from Chrysanthemum makinoi, assembly GCA_910596185.1. NCBI lineage: Eukaryota > Viridiplantae > Streptophyta > Magnoliopsida > Asterales > Asteraceae > Chrysanthemum > Chrysanthemum makinoi. Next base: position 138,640,837 of record OU343216.1, read on the forward strand.
CGAGCATAAGGTGACACCGTCACAAAGTTGACGTAGCCAAGACGAAACCCTAATGGCGGCGACCCGACGGCATCACAATTAAAGAGTGATGCCGTCGCATTTTGTAACACTATATATAGAATCCGAATTTTTCAGGTTTTAGAGAGGTAGTTTTGTGGAGTAAAAACCTAAACCGAACCAAGGCTGTCTTGGGCAGTATCTTAGGGTTCCATACCCTATTTTACAACAAGATAAGTGTTTTACTTCATTGATTCAATCATGTCTTCAATTGTTTGTGTGTATGCTTGCATGTTCTCCATGTCCGGCTAATTTACTTGTGTGTTTGCTTAGATAATATGAAACCTAGTTATTGAATATTGATTGGTTGTCTCTTATCTTAATTGTGATTGACCTAGTATTGTGATAGGTCATTCGTTGTGTTATTAATGCTTGATTAGTCTTTGTTGAACCTTAGCTTATAGTTACTAGTGGAATTGTAGGCTAAATATCCAAAGATAACCTTAGTGTTAAGTTTATGAATCCTAGAGATTTCGTAGTTATTAACCTCAGGTAGCTTCAAAGAGTTAGGGATAAACGCATACCCTACGACCTTAGAAACACAACACGTTAAAATAAGGACGTGACAATTCAACCATCAATATGAGATAACTAGGGAGTAATAACATCTAAGTAAACATATTTTTAATCATCATAAGAGCACACAACAATAGACATAGACTACACTCACCTTAGTTTAGATAATTAGATAAGTATAGTAATCGGTAGAAATACCAACCCCCCAAATCCAAACCCCGAGATTCGTACCTTTCCATTTTCTAAAAAACATAAAAAAGATAAAAATAATCTTTCTCAACCCCAACCTTAGCGTAGTAATTTCTCACTAGCATTCCTATTCCCCTAGAGAACGATATCAATTCCGAGGCTTACCCTAATACTACACTACAACGATTAGGTTCACTGCCTAGGGTGTTGAAAAACTTGCTCGACGAAAAGGAAGTTCATTTGACCCCGAACGCGCATTGTACGCGTATCAGGACCTAAAAGTGGTATCAGTGCCTGTTGAGGGACTCTGAATTGAAGAAACAAAGTCACCAACAATACTCATCTCATCTCACTCAAAAATCCTAAAGAATGTCTCTTCATGATGATTTATCAAATCATCTTAGTGATGAAGCTCAAATCATCGTAGTGATGAAGAGGCTACTGACCATGAAACTGAAGCATCAAAAGTAGGATCTAAGAAACAAAAATAGAAACAACAACAAATTCCTGCAACAACAACTATCTCCAACCTCAAACTTCCTATTCTGAAAAAGGAAGAGTACGACATCTGGGCCATGGAGATGGAACATTATCTAGAATATGTATATAATGAGGTATGGAAAGTGATCCAGAATGAGAATTCAAAGAAGAGAATTTCCAAAGGTAAAGATGGCATAGTAAGGATTCTTCCACCAATCTCTACTGCAGATATACTTGTTGTAGAGAAAGAAAGAAAAGCAAGAACTCTCTTATTGATGGTCATACCAAAGGAACACCTCAGAAGGTTCCACAGTATGGATGATGCTAGGGAGATATGGGAGGCTATTAGAACCAGATTTGGAGGAAATACTAACTCTAAAAAAATGCAAAAAGCTGTTTATAAACAACAGTTTGAAGCATTTACTATTATCAGTTCTGAAGGTATTAAGAAAGGCTATAACAGATTCCAAAAACTCCTATCACAGTTAGAAGCACATGGATCTGAAGTGTCTAATGAAGATGCAAATATGAAGTTTCTTAGATCATTTCCTAATGAATGGTCAAATCTAGCAATGATCATGAGAACTAAAGAAGATATTGACACTCTGTCAATAGATGACTTGTACAATAATCTTAGGGTTTATGAGTAAGACATCAAGGGGAAATCAAAGGCTTCTTCAAGTGACAACAATGCTGCTTTTGTCTCTCAAGGCAAGAATACTAAAAACAGAGTTAAGTCTGGTTGTGGTTTTAGTTCTAGTAGCTATACAGTTTCTTCTGGTTTAAAGGAAAAGGATGAGGCTGCTGGTTTTGCTGATAAGATCATCTACTCACTATTTTCTAATCAATCTGAAGACATTCTAAATGAAGACTTAGATGAGATTAAAGATGAGGAGATGGAGGAGATGGATATAAACTGGCAGTGAGCCATGATTGCCTTAAGGATGAAGAAATTCTTCAAAAAGACTGGTAGGCATGTGCGTTTTAATGGAAAGAGACCAGTATGATTTGGCAAGTCAAAGATGAAGTACTACAAGTGTCAAGAAAGGGGTCACTTTGCTAAGTAATGTACAACAAAGGAGGCCAGAAGTCAATCATGCTCTCATGGCCATAAGCTCCAGTAGTGAGGTAACTTTATGCTCAAAACTTTGCAATGATTCATGCAATAAACTGCAATCTCTTTGTGATGAACAGATGGGTCAATTGGGTGATCAAGAAGTTAAATTACTTGCTTATGAAAATACTGTTAAAACACTAGAAAAACAAATAAATACTCTTCAAAAACAAAATGCATTTCTTAATGAAAAGCTTACTTTCCAAGGTAATGAAATATTTGAAAAAGATGAGAAGCTTAGAAAATATAAAAGAATTGGAATGAAAGCAGTTTAAGATAAAGAAGAGTTGCAAAAGATAGTTGACTCATGGCAAAATGGTGGTAAAAATATGTGGAGATTAATTAATTCAGGCATGAGCTCAACAAGTAAAATTGGCTTAGGGTATGAGATAAAATTAGATAAAGAGGTTCTAGGATATGAAGAGGAGATGAAAGAAAATGTTTTTGTAAATTCAAAATTTGATTTTGAAGGAAAACATGTATATCATAGATTTTCAAAAACTAACAATTACAAAGGTGTTCCACCACCAATTAATGATGATTATACTCCTAAACCTGAAAAAGAATATGATGAGTCCTTATTTGATTATAGCGAATGGAAGAACCCTGAGACTCTTGCTTCTCAAGACTATTCCATTGAGTTTAAAAACTGTCAATCCAATAACAGCAAAGGATTCTGTGAGAAAAGTTCTGAAACCAGTTTCTCAGAAGATAAGACCAATGAGTATTCTTCCTGTCAATCTAATGATAGTGAAGGACCCACTGGAAGTATCTCTGAATGTTCTCTAGAACTTAATAAGGATCTCTAAACAAGTTTTAAATAGTGAGACTTATGTACCAAAACAAACTGAACCTGTCATTTTTGTGTCTAAACCAGAAACGGTTAAACCTAGTTGTGTCCAAACTCCAAGGCAACAGACTAAACATGAGACACCTAAGATTGACAAAAAAGACTGGAATGGGTTAATGTAGAGAGAGTTTGGGGATGGATACTCTTTCACTAAAAATAGTTGCTTTGTATGTGGAAGCCTAAGTCATTTGATTAGAGACTGTGACTATCATGAGAAAAAAATGGCTAGGGAGGCTGAGTTAAGAAAGAAAACGGTTGTACATACTGAAAATATTTCTGTTAAACCAGTGTGGAATAATGTGAATAGGATTAACCATGCTAATAAGTTACTAGACCAGTACCCATTAATACTAGTAGTACCTATGTTAATTCTGTTAGACTAAGGGTGAGTACTGGTGTTCAAGTTAGTACTGGTAGGCAAAATTTTAATACTGGTAATATGTTTAGAGTTAATACTGGTCATGTTAAGCCTGGCCAAGCTAAAGTTAATTCTGGGTATATGAAGGCTAAATCAAAACCTATCAGTCCTTCACCCAGTCCCAAGTTTAGAAAACCACAGGTGAACCAGTTTAATCAAAGATTTCATTATGGTTCTCACTCACCTGTAAGAGGACAAATGACTCAAAATGCAGCTCAAATGTTTCAATCTTATGCAGCAAGGGGAAATTGGGGAACTGCTGTTAAGACCTTGGCAGGTTATACTTGGAGACAGACCAGACCAAACTTCAAGTATAATAATGGACCAGTTTATTTTAATGCTGACAAATCTAAAGGTCCACAAGGCAGACCCAAGCCTCTACAGGCATGGGTCCCCAAGGGAAACTAATTTCTCTTTTATGTGTAGGAACATCCTTATTTGAACATGGGAGATAGAGGAATCTTTGACAACGGATGTTCTGGGCATATGACTGGTAACAAGGACTACTTGGATGAATTTGAAGATATCAAAGGTGGTTCGGTTACTTTTGGAGGTAGCAAAGGCTACATCACAGGAAAAGGTAGAATAAAGGTTGGTAATTTAGAATTTGATACTGTGTCCTATGTAAAAGAACTGGGCCATTTTAATTTGTTTTCAATATCACAAACATGTGATAAGCAGCATAGGTTCTTTTTACTGAGACTGAATATTTTTTGTTGACTTCAGACTTTAAGATGCCTGATGAAAATCAGATTCTTCTTAGGGTCCCAGACAACACAACATGTACAGTTTTGACATGAAGACACCTGAACTTGCTAAAGGTTTTGCTTGTTTGATTGCAAAGGCCATTATTGATGAGTCTAAATTATGGCATAGAAGGTTAGGTCATATAAATTTTAAGAATCTAAATAAACTTGTGAATGGAAATCTTGTTAGAGGTTTACCTTCCAAGATTTTCAAAAAATGACTATTCTTGTGTTGCTTGTCATAAGGGAAAGCAACATAGAGTATCATGCAAGGCCAAGTTAGAAAGAGTTGTCACTGCCCCATTGCATACCTTGCATATTGACCTTTTTTGACCAACCTCTGTAAAAAGTATAAATCATGCATCCTTTTGTCTTGTCATTACTGATGATTGTACCAGGTACTGTTGGGTTTTCTTTTTATCTACCAAGGATGAGACTTTTGGCATCCTTCAAACATTCATTAGCTAGATAGAGAACCTGATTGACCATAAGGTTAAGATTATTAGATCAGATCAAGGTTGTAAAAATCGCTAGGCGCTAGTGAGGCGGTCGGGTAGGGCCTGGCGATTAATCGGTTAGGCGGGGATTAATCGGATTGGAATTTTTATGCACAAAATTGTAATTTTAGATATTATACTATATTATATGTATGAGATAAGCATAGTGCATCAAAGTTCAAATATTCAATGTGTTCAAATATAAACATAATACATAATTCTTCAAATTTCAAAGTCAAACATCAATATTAGTCGGGTTTTTGACCATTTTAAGCGATCTTTGACCGATTAATCGGTTTGTTGACTGATTTTTAAGCGAGTTTGTCCGATTAATCGGTTTGTTGACCGATTTTTAATCGATCTTTGACCAAACCAATTAAATGGGCCGATTATGATAAATCAAGGCGCTTAGTGAGCGATCAGCGATTATGCGGGGATTAATTGGCCGCCTGGGCCGATTTTTACAACAAAGGATCAGATAATGGCACTGAATTTAAAAATTGAAGTATGCTTGAATTCTATGGGGATAAAGGGATAAAACAGGAATACGGTAGTGCTAGGACTCCTCAGTAGAATGGAGTTGCTGAAAGAATGAATAGAACCCTTATTGAGGCAACTAGAACCTATTTAGCTGACTCACTCTTGCCTACTACCTTTTGGGCTGAAGTAGTTAGATGTGCTTCATATATATTCAATAGAGTAAGAGTGACCAAACCTCAGCTCAAGACTCCTTATGAGCTTCTTTTTGGGTATAAGCCTATTGTTAGCCACATAAGATCTTTTGGGTGCCATGTTACAATTCTTGATACTCTTAGTGCGCTTGGGAAATTTAATGGCAAATTAGATGAGGGTTTCTTAGTTGGGTATTCACTAAATAGTAAGGCCTATAGGGTATATAACATAGTGACTAAGAGAGTAGAAGTAACTCTGCATGTTAATTTTCTTGACGAAAAGCCAAATGTAAAGGGAGTAGGATATAGATGGATGTTTGACATTGATTATCTATCTGATTCTATGAACTATATTCATGTGTCTCTGGACAATCAAGCTAATAGAAATGCAGGTCCCTCTGAAGACACTAACAATGCAGGTATTGGATCTCAAGCTTTTGAGGAGGAAGAGGAGCAAATGGTTATGTCTACAACAGTCCAGCAGTCAAGCATCCCAACTGGTGATTCAGATGCCATTCTGGCATTCAAAAGAGATTTAGATGCTATTGCTGTAAAGCATCTGGGAGCAGAACCTACTTTCAAGGATACCAGTATTAATACTATTAATACTGGTAATGGATCTATTAATTCTGGCAAGTCTAATTCACCAGTACCTAATATTATGCCCACCAGTACTAACTTCAATAATACTGGTAGTGCATCTGCTACGTTTGGAAATGTTGATGATGATTGATGTGAATCAACAATGCCAGAACTGAATGTTTATGATCAACATGATGAAGGAATTTTTGAGGAAGTTTCTTTTAATGAAAATGGTGTGGTAACTGACTTCAATAATTTGCCTCTTGAAATTAATGTCAGTCCCACTCCTACTCTAAGGATTCATAAAGATCATCCTAAAGCTAATATACTTGGTGATCCTACATCAGCTGTTCAGACAAGGAGAAAAGTTCAAAAAATTTTTAGACCTCATGCATTAATTGGTCGTATTCAGAAGCAGCAAAGAAACAACCACATAGATTATCAACATTGTCTCTTTTCTTGCTTCTTATCTCAGGAGGAACCCTTGACTGTTGCTATAGCTTTAACTGATGAAAGTTGGATAGAAGCCATGCAAGAAGAGTTATTGCAATTTGAATTGCAGAAGGTATGGGTTCTTGTAGATCTACCTAATGGGGCTAAGGTAATAGGTACAAAGTGGGATTTCAGAAATAAGAATGATGAAAGAGGTGTAGTTGTTCGAAATAAGGCTAGATTGGTGGCCCAAGGGTATAGACAGGAGGAAGGGATAGACTATGATGAGGTTTTTGCTCCTGTGGCTAGAATTGAAGCCATCAGTTTATTTTTAGCCTATGCATCATATATGGCGTTTATAGTCTATCAAATAGATTTTAAGAGTGCATTTTCTATATGGCACTATTGATGAGGAGGTTTATGTTGCTCAACCTCTTTGTTTTGTTGATCCAGCTCATCCTAGGAGGGTTTATAACGTCCTTAAAGCATTGTATGGACTTCATCAAGCTCCTAGAGCTTGGTATGCTACATCTTCCACCTTCCACCTTCCTTGAGCAAAATGGATACAGAAGGGGCGCAATTGACAAGACCCTATTCATTAAAAAGGATAGGAAGGATATCATACTTGTGCAGGTGTATTTTGATGATATCATTTTTGGCTCTACAAGAAGATCTTGGTGTAAAGATTTTAAGGCTTTGATGAAAAGCAGATTCAAGATGAGCTCTCTGGGAGAACTCACCTTCTTTCTCGGACTACAGGTCAAAAAGAAGTCAGATGGGATATTCATTTCTCAGGACAAGTATGTTGTTGATATCTTGAAAAAGTTTGATTTGGTAAATGTAAAATATGTTGTCACACCCATGGAGACCTAGGTGCCATTAACAAAAGATGATCAGGCTGCTGATGTGGATGTTAGATTGTATAGATCCATGATTGGATCTTTGTTGTATATAACAACCTCTAGGCCTGATATTATGTATGTTGCGTGTGTTTGTTCTCATTTTCTGATTACTCCAAAGACTTCACATCTTCATGCTTTGAAGAGGATTTTCAGATATCTTAAAGGTAAACCTAATTTGGGCTTATGGTATCCTAGAGAGTCATCTTTTGACTTGGAAGCTTTTTTTGATAGTGATTTTGCTGGGGCTAGTATGGACAGGAAATCCACAACAGGAGGTTGTCAATTTCTTAGAAGAAGATTGATTTCTTAGCAATGCAAGAAGCAGACAATTGTGGCTACCTCCACAACTAAAGCTGAATATGTAGCTGCTGAAAAATTGTTATGGACTAGTGCTTTGGATTCAAAATCAGATGTTGGATTATGGGTTAAAATTCATGAACACCACAATCAACATTGATAATGAAATCACTATCTGTATTGTTAAAGAAACCAAAATTCCATATTCAGTAAATGTATGAATAAAACCAGTATCTTTCAACAAGAAGATAGAAACAACACCCCTAATTATAGAAGGTGCGTAATGACAATCATTCAAAGACAATACTACGCCCGAAGGCAAAAATAAATCAAATGTACCTATAGCTTCAACGACTGCATGTGCTCCATTACCCACATGCAGGTATTGTTGTCCACAGGCGACTTTCCTTGCACGTCTAAGTCCCTGCAGTGTATTACAAATGTGAATACCACATCCAGTATCATATACCCAAAATTTTATTTTATGAGGAAATGCAAATAATTCTATCATTAAATAAGTACCTGAAGTGCTGGCAACAATACCAGCATTCTTATACCTCTTTGTTCGCAACTCATCGAGGCAGAGTGGACAGTTCCTCTTCCAGTGTCCTACCTCCATGCAGTGATGACAAGCCTGATCCCTTTTAGGATTCTCTTTCTTTTTAGGATGGTACTTCTTGGGTTCTGCTTGATAAGCCATAACTTGCTTTCCCTTATCAGCCTTACCCTTACCTTTTCCCTTCTTGTTCGCTTGCGGTTTAGTAGGTTTAGTAATCCTAATAGCAAGTACCTGAGGTGTAGGAGCCTTTTTGGGCAAACCTTTTTCGTAGTCAATGAGCATTGCATGCACCTCACTAATTGTCTTCTTCGTGCAATGCATATTGTAATTACGCACGAAACCATCAAAATCCTTGTTAAGGGATATGTTGATAAGGCCAATTTGTATGTCAATAGGGTAGATGTAATTGAGCCTCCCAAGTTGGTCCATGTAACTCATCATTTCCAAGCAATGGGCACTCACAGGTTTCCCTTCCCCCTGTTTGCAACTGTGTAGAGAATCTATAAAATCATATCACTCTACAGTTGCAGGCTTTTCAAACAACCGAATAAGTTCGGTGAGCATGTACTTTGAGAAGTAATTTTCAAACTATTTTTGCAAGTTTGGAGACATACTTCCAAGCATAAGGCAGGCAACCTCATTATGCTTGTCATACTCAGTTTGCCATGATGCCCATATCGCATGAGTAGCATTAGCTTCAGGTTCAGGAGGACAAGTGGCATATTCAAATATTCTGATCTTTTAGCAACACGCAAGACTATTCTGAGTTGCCTATACCAGTCATTAAAATTAGCGCTGCCAGTCAATTTTTCACGATCAAACATTGATTTGAACGACGAACTTAGTGCATTAGTTTTAGGTTGAGCCATTTCTACAGAAAATAAAAGTTCAAAAGTTAGTACTTTCGATTCAACCTTTCAACAAAATAAAATACCCTTGGTAAATATTCATATTAACCATAGAATTTTCCTTGAACCTAGGACCCAAATTGTCATAGTTTCACCACATCAGTAGATCAGCTAGTGATGAAAGTATTCAATAAGTAATTGTCGAAGAACAATAATTGACAAACAAGTTTTCAATTCCTAGAGAATATGGGATTTACAATTTTGCCAAACCTTTATGCAAATGTAAGCATGTTTTACCCCATCTTATGCCTTAAGTCATAGATCTCACTAACTAACTTAATTAAGTTGTCTAATTAAAAACTGCAAATTTATTCCAGTTGAGTTCTCACACAACATGGAGATTTACCTTGTTATTGCAATCTAGCTAAGTTCCCACATAACGTAAATTACAACTTCAAGTGTTTTTTATCATTAGATGGCATAAAGTTAAATTTAAGGGTACAATTTTTTATGTGTAATCAAAACTTATGTATGAAGAAGCATGCATACATCTTCATAACATAAATTTTTTCAAAACTTTACTCATAGTTTTTAAATTACTAAGATTAAATTCTACAAAGTTTTAATCGATGCGTTGAAAAACTTACAACTTTGCATTAAGATGCTTCGTACATAAAATGGTTATACTAGGTAGCTCCAAATCCAACGCACAAAGTGGCAGAGAAGCTGGTCAGCGCGAAGCATATTAAAAACCCTTCTTTTTTTGAGTCGCATTTAATGTCGAACCCTCCTTAAAACACTCTTATAGTTTGTCATAATGGGTGAGTCGTTCTAACCATTTAGTATAGTCGCATCAGTAGACTAAAAGTTCAAGATTTAATACTTAGAAAACAAATCCAATTTCACCATTTTTTAGTCTAGTAAATTTTCTATTCTTAAATAGCCCTTTTTGCTTACAAACGTGTCATAACAATATAAACAAAAAGCAATCAATGAAAATATAACTAACTCAAATAATATACATATAACTTAACAATTAACATATGCAAAAACAAAAAGCCACATGCATAATTTGTTCGATAAAACCCTAATAATCAATTCTAGGTTTAAAAACTATGCATATATTAACTAGGGCTTTCACCTACTATGGTAAGTGACCTACATACATTGAGAAGTCGATTGCGTAAGCCTTAGTTAATCATATACCACATTGCACATAATGAACTATTATTAGATATATTGAGGTCTTCCCCAATTTAATCTATATCAAACGAATTACATGTGAATTTTACTTAACAATTAATCAAAACAATACAATAAACAATAATCCATGGCAAAACGTGCATGTTCCACTATGGATTCCTCATAACAATTATAATCCCAAGATACGCATATAATCATCACACATAACAATTATCCATAATAACCACATAAAATATACATGCAATCCTAGGGTTCCTACAAGCTTTACAAAAAAATAAAAGCTAATTATATAAATATAGGGTATTCGACCCACATATAAAAAAAATTAGGGTTCCAATTTTATAAAACCCTGGAAACCATAAAAAAACATGTAATAATCATAAAGATTCAATTTTTATGTGTTTCGGTAATTAATTACAATGTATTAACGGCTCGTGATGCCACTGTTGGGTTTTACTAATCATAACAATTATTGAAAAAACACATAAACATCATCAAAGCATGCAGCTTAAGTAATAGATATAATACTTGTAAATTAACTAACAGAACTAAAAGTATATTTGTACCTTTTGCGAATTAATAACACAAGAGATCAAGAACCAAGGAAACCCTAAAACCCTAAAAGTTAGGGCTTATGAATGTCGACCTACCCCTACTCGACCCATCAAACTTTACCCAAACACACTTGTATTTTCCCGTCGTTCTTGTACATACTTACTACGATCGAGTCAATGTGAAAATCTAGGTTCTTGAATCACAAACAACCAAACACATGTATTGAGCAATTGAAAATCGATCCCTAAGGAGTTTAGGGTTTGGACGATCGGCCAAGGCACAAAGAGAGGAGAAGAAGTTAGGGTTATTAGGTGATCTAAGATTGATTAGAATTAAAAACAAGGGGTTTGTATTTATACAAATCAAAAATTGATGAGCAAGTTAGGGTATAGGATACCCTACAACCGGCCATATCAAACCCATAGGGGTTCTAGATCCTTCCCGACTTCTATTTTCACCTCTAGTCCCTTTACTTTACATTTAATGACCGTTAGTCAATTACCGTTAAGTACTAACATTCGTTAAGTTATTATTTGTGATTAATAATTAAATATAACATTTATATAATAACTAGACTAAAATACACGGTTGGTCCCTAAACTTACCAGGACGCATCGCGATGGGACAAAACTCGCCCTTTTTATCCCCAGAGGTCCAAACCTTGGCCTTTAAATGCCAAATTAGTCCTTTGACAAAGTCAAAGTCTGATTTTTGTTTTGTAGTCGAGGGTATTTTAGTCCATACACATTTATATTTTTATAACAATTTATATTTTAGCTCTTCATCTTTCATCCTCGTCATCATCTCCCCAAATCATCATCTTCCCGTATTTAATTTTGTCAATTGCAACTCCTATACATCAATTTTTGCGATTAATAAAAACTAAGAACTCACCAAACCCACAAAAAACCGGACTGCCACTTGTCCTGATTTGATGGCAGCATAATACGTTTTCCGGTTGGTATCACCAATCACCCTGTTATATGCTCCGATCCTTACCTATTACTTTGATATATTCGTTGTCCTTTTCATGTTTTATATTTCTTGACAAATAGTTTCAGCTTCATTTGTTGTCTCTTTGTCTTGTTTATGTCATATCTTGATAAAAGATTGGTGGATTTTTATACCACAAAGGTTGAAGAACAAAACACATAATCATCTTGATCAAATCTTGAACAGTACTAAAAGAGTTGTTAAGGTTTAAGATAATGGGAAAAGGCGGAAAGAGTGATGGTGAAGAACAAAACATGGCTGCTTGGTTGGTTGCTATCAACACACTCAAGATTCAACCATTTACTCTTCCTGCTCTTGGTATCTTTTGTTTTTAGTATCTTAATGCATTCCTAGTAAATTAGCATAAAATAAGCCCTTCGATTCGGCTTATGTGATTTGGCCTATTGGTATTTGATTCAGGGCCTTATGATGTTAGAGCTTATTTATATATTTATGTATACTAAAAATATATATATACACAAAAACTCGATAAAAGCTCGAGCTCGAGCTCGACTCATTATGTGTTTCAAGCTTGTTTATTGGGCTTGACTCGATCGAGTCAAGCTCAAGCTTGAGCTCGAGTTGCTTGATAAAATATTGGCTTGTTTGCAGCCCTATAATACAAGCAAGAAAATAAGATCCCTTGTTTGGAATCCTTTTTCCTTGATCTTATATGTTTTGTGGACTTATGTGAAGATCGGAGTATGCATGTTTCATGTCGGTTAGCGATGACCAGATGTACAACCTTAGTCGACTGTGGTATGAGTGCGTATGACCAGAACATTCCTAGCAAGACTTCCACATATTTTACCTAGTTCTCTTTTTTGTTTTGGGCATATGAGCTTATTTGGTTCAGCATATCTTTCATAAGCAAGTTTTTCTGGTTTTGTTCTCCAGCTTATGCGCATTTTATGACTTAAAGTTGGAGAATAAACTTGGAAAAATGGGCCCATGGAAAATTTGTAGAAGCTAATAAGCTCATAAGTCCAAAAATAAGCTAAAACAAACACCCCTTCATTTACTGTAGATTTGTAGCTGATTCTGTAAGACAACACGGAGTTATAAAACGTTTTCTCCATTCACTAAAAGATACGTGATTAAAAAGAGAGTGCTAAGGCCAAATTATAGTTTTTATAGCCTTTTATATTATTACCCGGGCATCTAACCTTATAAACTGCAAAGGATAGACGAGGAATTTAGAGAACATTAATTAATAAAGCTTCTTGGTCTCTTTCATTGCTCTCTATGGCAAAGTCTTAAATTGATTAGTAGAATAACATCAATACAACAAGGAATTTAAAAACATTTTGTCCTTCCACCAAAAGATGCGTGATAAAAAAAAAGCTAATGGACAAGGCCAAATCATTTTTTTCATAACTTTTTGTATTTATGCTTGGGTATCTAATTTCTATGGAAAAGTTCTAAATTGTTTACTATTATAATCTTAAAAATGTTTTCCTTTCACTTGTCTGCCTAGTTTTACGCCAATGTGGGTTAGGTATTTGTTTATTGGTATTCCTATCATCATAATGTTACCCTGTGGGTCTCTTATAGTTATAGGTAGTGATTTCGACTCGTTTACCGGTTTACCCTAAATTGGTGAAATTTGAAACCTTGGCTAAAATTGAATGGGCCTAAACTTGCCACAGGTGTATTTAGATTATCGCAACCTCTTCATGTCAGTTATTAGTTCTTGTGATCATGCTTCATAAGCTAATTATATATATCTTAATAAATTTGTGGAAAATGTCTTTTGAGTGTGTATTAAACCTCATTCCAGACGATTGACATACAATCATTGAATTGCCAAGCTAATGACATACAATATACGCCATTTTCTGTGATTAATATATAGATGGATTGGCAAGGACAAAAGGTAGCAGAGCAACTGATGCAGATAATGCTGGTAGTGTTTGCAGTTGCAGCATTCATTACAGGCTATGTTCTTGGTACATTTCAACTGATGCTATACGTATATGCTGGAGGAGTGTTGTTAACCACTTTTATCACCATTCCTAACTGGCCATTCTTCAACCGCCATCCACTCAAGTGGTTGGACCCCAGCGAGGCTGAGAAGAATCCAAAACCACAGGTGGTTGCAAGTTCAGTTTCTAAGAAGAAATCCAACAAGAAGTAGAAGTAACCAATTTTAGATATGTTAATCAGCTATTATATTAAAATTGTGTTTTCATTTTGGACCTTTTTAATGTTTAGATGGATAAACCATATATACATTTGATGTGTCGGTAAGAAAATTGAAAGAAAAATCCTTTCTAGGATTTGAGATTCCTGATCGTGAGCAACAAAATATGTCTTGTGCTATATACCAGTTTCTTATGTGATTCTTTGCATGTCAAAAGGTAATGTGTGTTTACAGGGAATAGTTGTTAGGATGAGATTAATAATCTTTTCTTAGTTTATTCAAGGTGATGTGTGTTTACAGGCAAAAACTTGTAGGATAAGATATGTTGATATAATAGTGTTTTCTCATCTCACCTACTTGAGCTCGTAAAAGAACTAGTGCAAGCCATACAGTTAGGTGTTCTTGGACCTCTTTACTTTTGGTTGGTTATGCCTAGTTTACCAGGATGAAAGATGAATGATGAATGTTGGGGAGATGATGATTTGGGGAGATGAATGACTTGGGGAGATGATGACGAGGATGAAAGATGAAGGGCTAAAATATAAATGTGTTATAAAAGTATAAATGTGTATGGACTAAAATACCCTCGACTACAAAACAAAAATCAGGCTTTGGCTTTGTCAAAGGACTAATTTGGCATTTAAAGGCCATGTTTTGGACCTGTGACGATGAAAAGGCCCAGTTTTGTCACACTGTGATGCTTTGGTACAAGTTTAGGGACCAACGGTGTATTTTAGTCTAATAACTATATTGAACATTGATTCTCATACGTAATGTGTGCAATCCTGAAGTCTCGTGTTCGAATTCGGTCATACTTATATTAAAAGTATCCATAAACCATTCATATATGAGTAAAACAAGAACACCTTTTATCATTTTTAATAAACAATGACAAATCATTAAGACTTTGAACAAAACCATTTTCTATTAAAATAGAAGTTAATTTTTCATTCCACTTCCTTGGTGCTTGTTTTAACTCATATAGGGATTTAACCAATTTACAAACTCTTTTATCATTTTTATTTGAAAACCCTTCTAGAATTGTCATATGTTAATCTTCCCCATACAAGAAAGCATTGTTAATATCAAGCTGAAATAAAGGCCACTGATTATTCACAGCAATACTGAGAATGCATCTTATGGTCACAATTTTCACAACTGGGTAGAAAGTCTCCTCATAATTAAGACCTTCTATTTGATTAAAATCTTTTGCTACCAACCTAGAATTAAATCTTTCTACCTCACCATTGGCCTTAAATTTAACCTTGAAAATCCATTTATACAAAACTGCTTTTCTACCATTCGGTAATTCAGTTATAATCCAAGTTCCATTTCTATTTAAGGCTTCAATTTCCTGATTCATAGCATCTACCCATCTGCTATCTTTGATAGCCTCCTCATAGGTAGTAGGCTCATGAATCTTAGTCAGATTAGTTGTAAACACAAAATTATCCAAACTTAAGTTTGAGTAATTAACAACTTTGTCAATACCATATTTAAGATTTTTACTAAGATTTTTATTAAGCACATAATCTTTATACTTAGATGGTAAGACAATCATTCTAGTGTCCTTCCTACTAGAAGTACTATCAATTATATTAGTATCAGATGTATTAGCAGTTTCTACTGTATGAGTCTGCACATCACTTTTATCATTAGCAGCTTCATCTACAGTGCTGACATTAGGTTTAGGAGTACTATTATTAGGTGCAGATTTGTTGTTGCTATCTACACATCTCCCTTATCATCATTGGGCTCATCAAACCTAACTACTCTCATTTTCTTGATCAAAGAAATGTACATCATTTACACCATTTTTTTCAAACACAAACTCTTTAGCAAAATAATTGTTTTTAAATGAAAAAAATAGTTTCATAAAACTTTACATCTCTAGAAAGAAAAAGAAAAAACTTATTTTGATCAAGATTAAACAATTTATATCCTTTCTTATCAAAAGCATATCCAACAAGTACACACTTATCGGTCCTAACACCAAATTTATCAGACTCATTCAAAACAGTTGAAAAACATAAGCAGCCAAAGCACCTTAAATGTGGGAGACTAGGTTCAACTTTATAAATTATTTCATAAGGACTTTTACCAGACAACACAGCATTTGGAAACCTATTGATTAAGTAAGTTGCAGTTAGAATAGATCAAGTCCACATGTATAAAGGCAAGCCCCCTAAAACATGAGGGCTCTAGCTGTGTTTAAAAGATGCCTATGCTTTTTCTCTACTACACCATTCTGTTGGGGTGTGTAGACACAAGTGGTTTGATGAAGAATCTCATGATTTAAGAAAAAACTTTCAAAATTTCTATTCACAAACTCTGTTCCATTATCAGTTCTAAAAATTTTGATAGCATTTTCATACTGATTCTTAATCAGGTTATAAAAACCAGCAACATGATCAAAAACTTTACTTTTATTTTTTCATTAAAAACACCCAAACATCTCTAGTGTAGTCATCAACCACAGTAAGAAAGAATCTACAACCATCCCTATTAGTCACTTTATATGGACCCCAAACATCTATATGAACAATATCACCTGGATTACTAGATTTATGATCAATTATAGGAAAGGGTTCTCTAGTCTGTTTAGCTTTATGACAAATTTCACAAGGTCTAGAAATGGTTTGATTATGATATTTTATTTTATTTTTTAAAACTGTTAAGACTCGATCTGAGGGATGACCCAACCTATTATGCCAAATACAATTTGATATAAGACAACTCTTTATGTTACTGTTATTAACTCTCTTACATTCATTAAAAAAATTAAAGGCCCATTCTCTCACTTCCAATCCCCTTTCTGGAACTTTTGAGTTAAATCCTAAATTTTATTGGTTTATCATTAAAACTAACAACAACATTATTATCTTTAGACAGATTATGAACAGATAACAAACTCACATGATAATCAGGAACCACCAGCACATCTTTTATTATAAAATCAATTCCCAAATTATAACATCCAATTTGTTTTACTTGAGCACAGTCCCATTAGGATGTGCAACAGAGATTTAAGTGAGTAACATCCTTTAAAAGAAAAAGGAGTTTAGCATAATATGTGATGTGTTTACTGGCTCCTGAATCAATAATCCAACCAATATAAATACTATATGTACTTATATTAGAATTGAAATTAAAGAATCTGCAACTAAAGAAACTTATAACACAATTAGAGGTCATAACAGTACCTGCAACACTAGCATGAACCTTGCTAGTATCACTTGTACCACTAAGTAAAGTCATCAGTCTTTGATATTGATCACTAGTAAGAGTATGAATTATACTCGTACAGTGATCAGTCTTGTTATTATCTACACCAGTGACATTATTAGCATTAGTTTGACTCACATTTCCTTTTTTAAAACCTGGTGGATATCCTACCAGTTTAAAACACCTGTCAATGGTATGACCAGACATATTACAATGTTTGCAGACTAGGTTGGACACCCTGCCAAACCTTCTATTATTGTTATTGTTGTTTCTATTAGAATTCTAGTTATTATTACTGCTGCCAGGATTGGTTGTAAAGGCAGTAGGCCCAGACTTAACATTTTTAGCAGACATATGATTATTTCAGTGAGATTCATCTTTAAAAAGAGTAGCGAAAGATGACTTAACATCAGGTAAAGGATCAGAGGTAAGAATCAAGCTCTTAACAGATCCAAATACATCATCAAGCCCCATAAGAAATTGCATCAACCTGAGAAGGTCATAATGCCTCTTAATTTTAGAGGCACTAGCACAAGAACGAACAGGCATATCAATCAATGAGTCAAACTGCCTACACAAAGAATTCAAATCATGGTAATACTCATATAAAGACATACCAGATTGTGTTAATGTATGAATCTTCTGGTGTAAATTGTAAATCACAAATCCATCTTGTTTATTATATGTTTCTTCTAATTCATCCCAAACTTGTTTAGCAGTTTTAGAAAACACTTGTCCCTTATAAAGTTCATGAGAAATACACCGAAAGATCCAAGATAATACAACTGAATTACACCTATCCCATTGAGCCTGATACAAGGTATCGTTGAGATCCCTAACACATTTACCAGTAACAAAACCAAGCTTATTCCTTGTATGCAAGGCCAATTGCACAACAGCAAACCAGACTTTATAGTTCTCAGTAGTTCCTTCAAGTTTGAAGGATATCAACTGAGAACCAATGTCTTGAGGATGCAAATACAAAGGATCATATTTTTCAAGTTTTAATTCACTACTACCACTTCATAACTTTTACCCTTATCTTTTTCTTTATCATCTTCAACCATTTTTATAAATTATAAACAACCGAACAAACACAAAGAAAAGCAGCAATCAAAAAAGAGAAAACAACAAACAACATAAACCAAGAATACTTATAACCCCTCAGACACAAATAAACCACCAATAATATCAACTCCACAAACAACAAAATCCCCTGATCTACACTTCCACCAACAATCCTATAAAACCTAGAGAAAAACCTAAAGAGGGCGTGAGTGGTATTATAGAGCACGCAAGTGATAAGGATTTAGAACATACATTTTTAGGGGGCCATTTAAGCCCTAAATTGACACATTTTATATCTGTTACTACTTAAAATCGTTCCTTTTCATATTTTAGGTCTTTTAGAAGCAAAATGCGGGAATGAAGCATATTCGGACGAAAAGGAGAGAAAACATGAAGAAAATGGCAAAGTCAAGATCAAAGGCCATCCAGCAGACCTGACGGCATCCTAATATAAGGGCGACGCCGTCCCTATCTTAGAGTTTTGATCAAAATAAACATGATGGCTCAGAACAAATTTTGGTTCTACAACCTGACGGTGTCACGCCTAAACTCTGGAAGGCGTCTCTTTCATTTTCCACACCAGACGCCCAAGAACCAATCTCAGACGACATCCTTCATGAAGAAAGATGGCGTCACGCTTCTCAACTGACGCCGTCCCAATAATGACTTGGCCTAAACGAAACCCTAATGATGGCGTCACTAGCAAAAGGAGACGTCGTGGCATTTGTAAATCTATATATAAAATTCAATTTTTCTATACAAAGGGAGGTAGAACTTTGGAGAGCAAACCCTAATTCAGTTTTATTCTGACTTGGACAGTATCTAAGGGGTTCCATACCCTTCTTTACATCATAAGATAAGTTTGTTAATCCCTATTATCATTATGTCTACCCCATGTTCAATTGTATGTGTGTATGCTTGCTTGTTTACCATGAGTAGCTAAATTATCCTTGTGTTTGCTTAAATCTATGAAGCTTAGTTGTTGATTATTGTTAGGTTGTCTCTTGTATTAATTGGTAGACGCTAGAGTAAGGAAAACTGGCTTCTTTAATTGTTTCGAGCTTGAACGTCCTAAATAGCAAAAAAGCTTAGGAGTGCACCTAGGCCATTCATTGTGTTTATTGCGTGAGTTGTAGCTTGTTGATAGTAGAGTATTCGGGGGAGAAACCTAGGTACTTTCTGATCCCGGATAGTCTAGATGAGAGTTACAATTCATAGAATTAGGGAATTAGGCACCCCCTATGACCAAATGGAATATAACGCACCAATTAAGATGAGGATGTGACAATTCAACCGACCAATAAAAGATAACTAAGGAGTAAGAACATCTAAGTAAACACATTTTTAATCATCATACGAGCACACCTGCAATTAGCATAATCTATCCATAGTTTAATTAGTTAATTAGTAAGTAGTTTTTTAAGTAGTTAAAATTGGTAGAAGTACCAGCCCCCACTCCTGTACCCCGAGATATTTACCTTGTTTTCCAAAAACATAAAAAAAAGACTAAAAAGAATCTCCCTCAACCTTACCTTCTCTTCATACATCTCTTTCTAGCATCTCTGTTCCTCTAGAGAATGAATCAATCCCCTGGGATTACCCCATACTACACTAGAACGATTAGGTACACTGCCTAGAGGGTTGAAAAACTTGCTCGTAGAAAAGGAAGTCTTTTCGACCCCGAACCCACGCATCAAGTTTTTGGCGCCGCTACTGGGGAATAGAATAGCTAGTTAGATTTCTATCTCGTTTAGGTCTACTCACTTGCTTCCTATCAAGTGAGCTTTCTTTTCTTTTTCATTAGCTTTCTTTTAGTCTATCCCCCTTCTTTGTATTTTTTTCGTAGATCTCATCACTTTCCATGATTCGCATCTTTTGCAGTAGAAACATTGCACTAACCGCCCTAATCCCCGCTATGGAGAATGCGAATCCACCAAATCTCTCACCCATTCACCACTTTGGAAATCACCTAGGGCATAATGAAATAAATTGGCAACATAATAGTCCTTTTTATGATTCAGATTCAGATTCCGATGAGGAATTTGATGACGGGGAGGCACTTGCAACGGAGAAGTCATCGATGGAGTTAGGATTGAGATGGAAGAAGATCCCTCCCAAAGTTTTGACCCTAGGTTTAGAATTGAGATAGATGGTCCCTTCAACATGAAATTTCCTTGTAAAATAGGATTTGAAAGTTTCGATGCCTACTTGAATTCATTCTTACCTTTAAACTTAATCTCAAGGAATCTATATAATAAAATTAAGGTTAATGAGTTAGCTTATCAAAGGAACAATGTTGTTGATGCGGTCACTCACTTGCACGTGTTTGTTGAAAGTTTTGCTTATTTGGTAGAGTTCATGGTCTTAGAAGATTTAGGAGAATTCATTGATAGAAGCCTCACCCAAGTGATATTTGGAAAGCCCTTTAAGAGAATGACTAAGTTGAATGAACGAATGGTTGATGGTTTAATTACATTCTCTAGTGAAGTTGAGGATTTTGTCTATCAAATGCCCCGTACACACCCTAGGTTTAAACACAAAGATATCGAGGCATGTAATCGAATGGCTCCTATGCCGTTACTTAGTGAAAGAGACAAACAAATGAGACTTAGACATACTTATGAAAAAATGAGATGTATTATAAAAAATATCTAGAGTTAGGAGATGATTTTAAGAAAGATAAAAGAACACTAGAGTGGCTTAGATATGGGCATGTGAGCATGCATGAGACGACGTAGGGATACGACTTCGAGTCTAGCTACAAGACTCATAAATAAAGAAAAGCGCTTCGTGGGAGGCAACCCATGCTTAATTGTTTGCTTGTTTTGTTTTTCAATTTTGTTTGTGTGTTTATATATCTTTTTCATTGTTGTTTATTCTCATGTTAGACTTTGTGACAATGCATTATTTTGTTTTTATCCTCGTCTTATTTGCATATAAAGGTATTTTACAAAAAGATAAATGTAGGGAAGATGACATATGGTTTTAAGAACATGAACATGAGAGTAACAATAATTGAAATTGTATATATTTGTGTGTTTATTAGAGTCAAATGCTTGTATCGAGTCATAATGGATGTTTTACATAAATTTTTCCAGGTTTTAATGAGGTAAAATTTCTAGATTTTTTCCAGAAAAACGCATCAGACCATTTTCTGTCAGGACAACCTGACGGCGTCAGCATTAACACCTGGCGACGTCATGCAATGTGGAAATAGAATGACAGTTTCGTTTTCTTTGTAACTTGTGATTTTTGGAAATTCCCAATTCTTAATTTTCTAGAAAAAAACATCAAACATCTATTTAACAAGCATTATATCTTACTCGCTTTCTAGTTTAGTTTTGTTATATATAGTTTTACCGCCGATTTTGCACGAGGTTTCATTTCGTTTTCTTATAAGTGTGCAGGTTATATTAGACAAGAAGAAGAAACACATGATGGAAACAACACTTTGTACTTACTCATTCTTCTTGGAGGAGGATTTAACCGCAACTTCATACATATCCTACCGAGCTAATCAGGGGAGTGTTAGTTTCTTTCTCTTTTAACTTACATTGCTTTATCATATCTTTGATACTTTCGGGGAAAATTGGGGACAATGCTCAGTTTAAGTGTAGGGAGGAGAATAAAACGGGAACTTAGAAACTATTCACTCATTTGATTTTTGTATTGTCCTTGGTAATTTGTGTAATAAACCATGAGAAATATTTGCTAGGGTAATTTTAGCACCTAATTTAAATTTTTTTATGACATTTACGAGCTAAACTTTAGTCTTAATAAAGCGTCTCATGGATAGGAATTATATGACTAGCACAAAAATCGTTTACCACTCAAATTTCACCCCAAAAATGTGAGGTTCGCCCCTAGATCTTTAGGAATAAATTAAAGCATTCATCTTTAATGCTTAGTGAGTGTACCGATAGTATAATAGATTCTAGAACTTATTTTGTGATGCATTCCGAGATAGCTAGTGAGACTACATTCGTGTAGTTAGGATTAACTAAATGATAAGAGGCATTAGGATAACCCTTGTTTTAAAACTGTAATATAATTGCCTCTTCCACATCGGTTGAGTAATTTTCCCCACATCCTTGCGATCTACTCATCTTTAGTACACGATACCCCTAGTTAACCCCTCAGAGCCTATTCTTTTCGCGGTTCTCATGATGTTTCGATTTTCGGGAATATCAATGAAGAGCATTATTTACAATCCACCCCCAAATGTTACTCCCAAATCGCCTTAGCCTACCTTGTATGCACTCATCTTTAATGCATTATTGTTATCATTATTAAACCCTTAGTTCAATTATCTAGTTATTTTCATGGTTGCTAAGTCGAGTCATATCATATTTATACAGTTTTGGGATGATTGGGACTCATGGGTTAAAGTAATAATTTGTGCAGTAACGGGAAAGAACGATAAATTCAAATTCCCTTTGTCTATGTAATTAAATACTCAAAGTGTTTTGATCTTTTCAAATCGGGTCAATTAGTGTTAGTTAAATAAAAACTCAAGTGTAGCGATGCTAGTATAAATCCCTTTATTTTGATGTTATCGTAGAGGATGGTAGAGTAAAAAGGTATTAAAAAAATCGAAAAAAATGAGAAAAAGAGTTGTAAAAAAAATGAGAAAAACATATGGGCTACCATCCTACATCTATCTTTATGTTTATGTTTTTAAGTTTATATTTGTGTTTTGTTTCAAGTTGTTTAGTGTTAGTGAGTCGAGTCTTGGCTTAGCAACACCACGCTTTACATGCTTGTAACATAAGATTTTTGACTTGCCACCACTAAATATGCCCTATCCAACAAAACCCTTTACTTCCCTACCCTAAGCCTAACGTTACAACCCTTTGTAAAGACCACTTAGATAGTTATTCCTAGGTGCTTACACCAAAGCGGTGGAGGTTTGATCTATTCTCAATCCTATGGTAATCTATGTACTATGCCAGGTAATGAGTGTTTATCTTCCATTTCCATTCATATTATATTTCATATAAACCCGAGAGATGAGAGAATCCAAACACCAATTGTGAGGTGCTAGTGTATAATTTCCGTGCTTGTGATGACTATTGTGGAGCTTATACTTATTGTAGACTATCTTAAACCAGTGCTTCATGCCCCTAACTTATAAATTGATTGGCCAAAAGCACATTTGCTTGAGGACAAGTAAATTCCAAGTGTAAGGATATTTGATAACGATTTAAAACATGTGTTTTTAGGGGGTCATTTAAGCCCTAAATCAACACATTTTATATCTGTTACTACTTAAAATCATTACTTTTCACATTTTAGATCTTTTGAAAGCAAAATACTGGAATGAAGCATATTCGGACGAAAAGGAGCTAAAACATGAAGAAAATGGCAAAGTCAAGATCAAAGGCCATCCATCAGACCTGACGGCGTCCCAATAAAAGGGCGACGCCGTCCCTATTTAAGAGTTTTGATCAAAATACACATGACGGCTCAGAACAAATTTTGGTTCTACAACATAACGACATTACGCCTTAACTCTGGAAGGCATCTCTCTCATTTTCCACACCAGACGCCCAAGAACCAATCTCAGAAGACGTCCTTCATGAAGACTGACGGTGTCACGCTTCTCAAATGATGTCGTCCCAACGATGACATGGCCTAAACGAAACCCTAATGACGGCGACCTGACGACGTCACTAGCAAAAGGTGACGCTGTCGCATTTGTAAATCTATATATAGAATTTGATTTTTCTGTACAAAGGGAGGTAGAACTTTGGAGAGCAAACCCTAATTCAGTTGTAGTCCGACTTGGACAATATCTAAGGGTTCCATACCCTTCTTTACATCATAATATAAGTTTGTTAATCCATATTATCATTATGTCTACCCCATGTTCAATTGTATGTATGTATGCTTGTTGTTTACCATGAGTAGCTAAATTATCTTTGTGTTTGCTTAGATCTATGAAACCTAGTTGTTGCTTATTGTTAGGTTGTCTCTTGTCTTAATTGGTAGATGCTAGAGTAAGGAAAACTGGATTCTTCTTTAATTGTTGCGAGCTTGAATGTCCTAAATAGCAAAAAAGGTTAGGAGTGCACCTAGGCCATTTGTTGTGTTTATTGCGTGAGTTGTAGCTTGTTGATAGTAGAGTATTCGAGGGAGATACCTAGGTACTTTCTGATCCCGGATAGTCTAGTGGAGAGTTGCAATTCATAGAACTAGGGAATTAGGCACCCCCTATGACCAAACGGAATACAACGCACCAATTAAGATGAGAATGTGACAATTCAACCGACCAACAAAAGATAACTATGGAGTAAGAACATCTAAGTAAACATATTTTTAATCATCATACGAGCACACCTGCAATTAGCATAATCTATCCATAGTTTAATTAGTTAATTAGTAAGTAGTTATTAAAAGTAGTTAAAATTGATAGAAGTACCACCCCCCACTCTTATAACCCGAGATATTTACCTTGCTTTCTAAAAACATTAAAAAAGGACTAAAAAGCATCTCCCTCAACCTTACCTTCTCGTCATACATCTCTTTCTAGAATTTCTATTTCCCTAGAGAACGAATCAATCCCCTGGGCTTACCCTACACTACACTACAACGATTAGGTACACTGCCTCGAGGGTTGAAAAACTTGCCCGTAGAAAAGGAAGTCTTTTCGACCCCGAATACACGCATCAGCAAGCTTCCAAGATCAAGAAGATCTTATATACCAAACCAATAGCATGGCGGAAACACCTATCAAACAAACAAACAAGAAGATTAGAATTGAGACCAAACTACAAGTATCTGATCTGGTTTGAACGAAACCCTAAAATCTTGAAATTACAAAATATACAATATAAAATCAAGATCAGATACAAACAATAACAAACAATAAAACCAGCAATAACCTGAATTAAGGTTTGATAAAGTAAACTCTAATTCTAACCGATTGTGATTAAAATAAGAGAAATCACAAACCAATGATCCACAATCAAGAATACTCAAAACACCTCCAATTACCCAAATGACACCCAAGATCAAGAAACCCCCAATTTTGAAAAACCCTAATTTGTCAAAAACACAATTACTTTTCAGATTTGATAGATCTGACAACAAAACCACTGGCTTACCATAATTAAGAGTTAAATCTAAACAATTAAGCAAAAACCCCCAAAATTCTCAGGTAATTATCCGTTTATCTTTAAACACATCACATAAACATAACTTACATTTCAAATATTAGAAGAAAGTAATTCTACCAGATTTTTACTTTTCAAATAAATGAATAAGCCCGAATAACAAGCTAATTCAAACCCTCACAAGTCACCTTGCAGTGTATTCAATTAAAAATCTGCCATATCTACTAGTTTTTATTTGAGGTACTAGTATACATTTATTAAAAAGTAGAACGATTTCATTCTATTCTCATGTCAAATATGAAGTGAATACATCTATTCACTGTTCCGCGTATTAAATTTCCCTTATTTGAATAAATGAAATACTATTTTTCAAATGCTAAAAAAGGTTACAATGAGTAGATGCATTTGTGTAATCCAAATTTCTACATACTTCACAAAAAATGTAGTGCATATTACAATTTCTATACATTTAATTAGGAACTGATGAAAAGAATAATAACATTTGGAAATGACAAAATTAACTTTCGAGGGAAGAGAGTGTAATCCACGAAAGTTGTGAATTGACGGGAACAACCTGACCCCGGAAAAGAGTGTAATAACAACAAACAATGAAGTGGATTAATACAAGTCGTTTTTTTTCTTCTACAAATAAATTTATGGAGAGTTTGATGATATGCAATCAGTGTTGCAAAAAAAGGTCTACAAGGCCGATTAATCGCCGCCTAGGCGCTACAGGGCCATCAACCTTGCCGATTTATGTAACTGGGTCAAACAGATAGGTCAATTGTGGTCAACGGCGGTCAAAACCTGCAAATCTTGCAAGAAGTACCCAAAATGCATAGTAAACTTATTTTGATCACTTATAGTAACTGTTTTAATCTATTACAAGTGGTTTTTTAGAAAAAAAGCTTGCCAAAAATACATAAAACTCGCTAGAAATACACAAAACTTGACGGAAATACTCAAAATTTTCCAAAATAGCCAATCCGATTAATCCCGCCTAGACCGATTACAAGCTACAAGGTGGTCGACCGCCCGACTACTGATTCACGATTTTTGCAACCTTGTATGCAATGGAAGGTCACTAGAAATATACAATCTTAATCTGCAACACATTCTTTCGGTAGTGCTTAAACATATTACTTTAACGACTGATTACTTGTGTTGCTTCATCAAATTGGCTGACACGAGCATCATGTATACGAGTTGGTGTTAATTTTGGTTTCATCAACTATTTTAGGTGATTGTGTTTCACTTAAGACCAACGACCTTATACAGGTTTAGCTCAAGACGAGTTAAGAGGTGCGCAATGCACACTTATTATAGTTTGCTTGATACCGTCACACAAAAATACAGGGGGTCAAAGAGTCGCGCGCCCTTGAAGGGTCAAGGGGCAGCGCCCCTTGTCGGGGTCTCGCCAAAACCCAATCGACGCTTCTTTTACTAACCAACACAATGATTGGTAAGTAACTTATAGTGGATGGTTATAACCACATTTTTTGCCTCAGATCAACAATAATCTAATATTTTTAATTGATTTCTTGACACTTGTATTTCAATTGCCAATCTTTGTGCTCTTTTTTAAAGCCTTCTTTTTAATAGAGTCCTCCAACCTTAAAAAAAAAGGTAGATTTTGTGGAGCTTTCTATAAAAGCTTTAAAACTACTTATGAATTTTATTTCTCGTTTTATTTAGGGTAAATGTTTTTAAAAAGTATCATATTTGCCACTATTTGCTTTTGTGGGTAGCGAACAAATTTTTTTGCTTTTGTGAGCACTTTTCTTTCAAATTCATACTTTTTTGGGTATTTTGAGAATTAGACCAAAATCACGGACCGAGGACTAGACCGAATGTGCTCGGTTCGGTCCGGGTTTGTACGTAAGATCGGACCGAGACCGAAATAAGGAAAAATTTAGGACCGAGACCGGATCGCTGGTCCTTTGGTTCAGTCGGTCCGGTCGATTTTGGGGTCTGCGATGCTCAACACACGTGATATAAGGTCAAGTAAAAGAAGGAGTGAGTTGTGAGAAATTGTTATCTTATACACTCATTTGCTATGAGAGGATGCTTGTTGATCGGTTAAGTTGTCTTAGGCCTTAGAGCACAAAGTATGGTAACAAGACCTATTGTGTCATTTTGTTTAGCGCGTACCAAATCCTTGCCACAACACCGTTGAGCGCACCATTGGGCTTGCTATAGCGTATGTCAAGCCAATGGCTTGCGGCTTGCGTTATAGCTTGACTTGTGTGTATTTTTTTTTACGGCTGAGGGGTTTTTGTGGGTCCTACGTAGGGTGTTTGACTTGTATTATAAGGGACTGTGTTTGTTGGTGTGTGTGAGCGATTGCGTTTGTTAAAAGGAAATTGTTTAACTGAAATATAAGAGAAAAAAAATGTGTTTTGCATACCATGACACTCAATGCTCTTAAAGACACAATTGTTAAGGTTTGGTTCAACATGCAGAAAGGACGACTCGGTATAAGCTTCCTAGAGAAGACAAGTGTTGAACTTACGATCAACAATCCGGAAGCAAACATGTGGAATTAATACAGAACTCGTAAAGTGAATTGACATACACTTGCACACCCGAAACTCAACTAAAGAAGAATTGCACATGACTTGACCCAAACGTATCTTTTATTAATCAAATAAACGATTAATAAATATGTGGAATTAAGCTTCCCGGAGAAGGTATAAGCTTCCCGGAGAAGGTAAGTGTTGAACTTACGATCAACAACCCAGAAGCAAACATTTGGAATTAATACCGAACTCGTAAAGTGAATTGACATACACTTGCAAACCCAAAACTCAACTAAAGAAGAATTGCACATGACTTGACCAAAACGTATCTTTTATTAATCAAATAAGCCCCCAAAAAAACTCCTTTAAAAATCATCCAGTGAATTATTGTTTGTATAAGAAATTATACAAGAATTACCGGAAGATTTCAATGAAATAGTAGGTGTAGTAGCAATGAAATTTTGCACAAAAACGGAAAAAATCTTATTTGGATGAAGATTTTCAAAGACAATTTGAATATAAACCTCCAACACCCACAGAAAGATATTTATATCAACAAGGAATGATAAGAAATAAGAAGGGAAAATGGGAACAAATACCCAGTAGATATAGACCAAAAATACCAATAACTAGAATAAATGATGAGATTTTAAACATCGATTGTGAAATAGATATAGACAATAAAATTCAAGATTGGAGCAATAAATTAAATGCTCAAATACAGTTAACTGAAGAATTAAGAGCATTACAACAAAGAGATTTACTCAATTTCATAATGCATAAAACATCAGGAAATGTTTATAGATTTTTAGAATCTATAGATGAATTAGAATTATCAAGAATAGCAACAACTGATGCTAAGATAACCTTTAAAAACCTTGTAGCATGCATAATACAAGAATTTACAAGAAGAATTCCAGGAAAAGAAGTATCAATTGAAGCCTTTAGGGAATATGCATATTGGAGGATAGTTAATCTTAAGATATGTAACATGTGTTACCTAGATTCTTTCATATGTGAATTTTCGGATCAATATTATAAATTAGATATTGTAAGGCAAAAACCAGCTTTAGAAATGTTTTTTAATAAACTCCCCGAGTCCATAGCAACAGAATTAAAAAATACATATGCAACAATATTACAAGACAATGATAGAATTATAGAAGATACTTTAGGAGCTCGAATTACCACTGTTAAAGCATGGGTAAGAAAACAATGTGTACAAGAAAAATCTAAGAAAGAAGCACAGATTGAACTTTGTTGTGAGAGACAATCTGATAAGATAGGCAATTATGGATGCTCTCAAAAAGAGTATAAAAAACGAAAGAAAATATGGAAAAGAAAAACATACAATCCAAGATATAAAAGTTTCTACAAAAAGAATTCAAAACAAAATTATTTTAGAAACAGAAAACAACATCGTCAAATATATAAAAAAGATGATTCTAAATATTGTCCATCTAACAAAAAAGACTGTAGATGTTGGCTATGTCATGAAGAAGGTCATTATGCAAACAAATTCCCTAAAAAAGGAGAAAAGAAAGGAACAGAAATATTAAAAATAGAATATAATCTGGGATACGAACCACTTGAGGATTCAGATATAGATTCAGATATTGAAATATACGCATATACTGATACTAGTGATTATTCTAGTGATACATCTTTTTAAAACAAAAATTTTGTTAAATGAATAAATTTTTGCAAAGATTTTTGAAAAATTTAACAAAAGAAAGAAAAGTTTTACAAAAGAAAATTTCTGAAAAAAATCGTTGGGAATGGACACCATCTGACACCCAACTTGTACAACATATTAAAACAACTGTACAATGTTTACCGGAATTATATAACCCAGAAACAAAAGATTTTTTGATTATTGAAACAGATGCATCAGACAGCACTTGGGCAGGATGTATGAAGGCCATTCAAAATGGTAAATCATTACTAGGATTAGATATTGACGGAATTCCAATCCCTCAATCTAATCTATCAGCACTATGTATTGATGGAAGTCAAATTCCTCAATCTGATTTGGCATTAATAAATTCATCATAAATAGCTTTTTTAAGCAATGAGCAAACATCTGTTTTAAAAACAGAAAAGTATGAATCTAAATTATGTAAATATATCTCTGGAACATTCTCAGAGACTGAGCAAAAATATAGTACTCATGAAAAGGAAACATTGGCGTGTTTAAAGACACTCAAAAAATGGAAGATCGATTTATTACAAACAAGATTCGAATTACGAACGGATTCGAAATATGTAACAGGTTTTTGGAGATACAAATTACAAGAAGATTATTGTAGAGGTCGACTAATCCGTTGGCAACTGCAATTACACCAATTTCATTCATACATCAAATATATCAAAACCGATAACAACACCTTTGCAGATACCCTCACAAGAGAATGGAAGGAATAATTAAACAAGTTCAACAACAACTTGAGAAAAAATTGAAGAAGCATTTCCATTGAAAACAATTAGCTATTGTCAAAAAGGAGGAGGAAGAATTAGCAAATACAGTGAGATACCTAACCAAAAACACAGTTTCAGAATCAATTTCTGAATCAACTGAAACACCAACACCAACAAAAACGCCAACAAAACCCTCAACAACCACTCCAGTCAAAAAGATATACCAAATATTACCCAAAAAACCCATATATCATGTTCATCCTCATCTTCAAAAGACGAGTTTACAAGATTGGAAGAAAAAGTTCAAGAAATTTTTCAGAATTCAAGCATTGGAAAGCAAAAATGGTACGTCATCTTTGACGGACTAAACAGAGGCATATATTCGGATTGGGCACTTGCCAGTCCACACATAATCGGAAAAAATGTAGGTCACAAAAGCTACACATCAAGGGAAGCAGCAGAACAAGCACTAGAAAAAACATACAAGACTGTAGCAACAGAAGAAATCAAAAGATCCAAAAGATTCACATTTTTGAACCAAGAACAGACATCCAGTGCCAGATCGATAGATTTACTCAGAAGCATTCCTACTACAAGAGAGAAGGAAGCCGCGAAGAAACCAACAGTCAAAAAATTCCAGCAATTATGGGATAGCATCATTCACTACAATGAAGTTCAAGCTACCAAGTTATTCTACCCAAAACACCGAAAAGAAGGACCGAAAGCAGTATTTATCCCAGAAGCAAAACCAATGACTATTCATGAATATTTCGTTCATGGGTTATTAGATACTGTATACACGAAAGAAGGAGGTCTTAAAGAATTCCAAGAATTCCCGACACGTATTCAGAGAGTCATTAAAACATACGATGATTATTTCGCAAAGAAACGATCATTGTTTCTCAGTATTCATTCTAGTTATTCAATCTTTAGCAATGATCATCAATTGCTAGTACCAGCTATCACAATAGCAGAACTAGGAGTCAGTAACGGCAAATATCCATCGAAAGACGAGATACCACCAACAACTCCATCTATCAGAAATTTCGTAGAAGCTCTAGTCGGAGTCTTTACTACATCATCAAAGTTAGGAATAGGACGAAGACAAAGATCGGAAGTCAGAATCAATTATTTTCAAAACAATATTTTGACTTTTTCACATTTCTCAAGAGCAAGTATTAGTGAGGAAGATCAAAAAATCTTAGCACAATTCGAGAAGCCATTTGAAGACTTTTCCGGACCACTTGCAGAATTACCGGAAGATTTCAAGATAGCACTATGTCAAGAATTAGCAAGCTCAGGAAGAAACCTCTGTGAATACTGTACAGACACACAGATGCAAGAAGAATGAAGACAAAAATTCAAGAATTATTGTCGACGCAAAAATCCAAAGCAAAGAAAACGCGTGAAGAGATAAGGCATCAATTATTCAGCAATCACTTTTTTACTTTTTCAACTTTTTCTTTGCGTGGTGTGATGTTTTTTGTTTTTATGTAATAATGTGAGATAATAATGTAAGGCCTGTCGGCCATCTAGCTGTATCAATAATGTAAATATAGGTAAGCAATGACGTAGGCTGTAGCTACTACACCTACTATCCTCTTGTATAAACAGAGGCCTTGCCTCCTATAATAAGTTTTGCGATTTTTAAGTTAAAATTGACATCGTTCAATTTGAGATTACAATAATCTCTGAGATTGATATCTCACCTATTTGTTGAAGCCACCGCTTCTGAATTGCAGATCCCTATCATCAATTATCATCCAACGAATCATTCATAATCACTATTCACAAATTGAATTCATTCATTCAATCAACGAATAATTCAAAACCACATGGACCCATCTCAATTTAAAAATCATCCAATGAAATATTTTTCGTCCGTATCATCCGCGTATAATTGCGTGGTGTGATGTTGTTTGTTTTTATGTAATAATGTGAGATAATAATGTAAGGCCTGTCGGCCACCGCTATTTTGAATAATTGATGCCTTATATCAATCTCAGAGATTATTGTAATCTCAAATTGAACGATGTCAATTTTAACTTAAAAATCGCACACTTTATTATGGGAGGCAAGGCCTCTATTTATACAAGAGGATAGTAGGTGTAGTAGCTACAGCCAACGTCATTGCTTACCTATATTTACATTATTGATACAAGAATGATCTTCTTATATTTCTGGTATCAAAGCGATGCAAAAATGCTCTTCTTATATTATTGATACAAGAATGCTCTTCTTATCACACAGATGCTCTTCTCACATTATTGATAGTAGGCGTATAATTTTTGGTATCAAAGCGATGCAACGATCTAAGGAGCAAGATAAAAAAGTTAGACAAGAGTCTGGAGAAAAATTAAGTCAACAAATAGAAGAAAGATCGATGCTAACGATTAAGAAGATAGACAGAACCATCAGCAATCATCAAGAAGAATTAAACTGCTAAATAGCAAGGTATCATTTTATAATGCTTAAATTAACAATTATTGAAAAATTATTAATTAAAAGAGAAATATTCTTTCTTAATATCATAATTTTATCAATTACAGTAGAAAAACTATTCATTAAAGTGAAATACTCTTTAGAAAAACAATTAATTAAAAGTGAAATATTCTTTCTTAATACTATAGTTCTTATATTGCAATACTTAGATTTAATATTTTATTATATCAGACGTTCAATGAATAAGATTTATACATTAACCATCAAACTATTTAGAAAAAATTCACCAAAAAGCATCATTCAAAACTACTTTTAAACTTGTCATTAAACATGTCAAAGTCACCAACAATAGATAAAGAAAAAATTTCTATTATTCATGAAAGTGAAAATGAATCAGGATTTATGCTAGATGCTATTATTGATAAAACAGCTATTAGAAGATCTAATTTTACATTATTTGAAAAACATAATTTTGATATTCAAAGGTCATTAAGAGAAATATTTTCAAGGAAAAATATAATATATTTTGGAAAAATAATTGGAGAAGAACCAGTTCCTATTGAACAAACACAAGGTAATATTATTATACCTATAATAAATAAACAACGGATAAATGATCGAATAAAACAAATGAAAGAAAAAGATATAAGTAAAATAGCTTATATTCATATATCAACTATACAAATAATACTAAAAAGTACATTTATGGATTGTAATACACCTATTGAATTAGAATTAAGAGATGATAGAATAATTAATAAAGAAGAAAGTATTATTGCTAAAGGAAAAGGAAATTTATCTGAAGGAAAAATAAAATTTGATGTAAATATACAAATGGGATTAAGTCTGAAAGACAAAGATATAAATAAAAGTATTACTATCAGATATGAATTATTAAGAAGAGCATTTATGTATAAAGGAAATCACCCTTTCACAGTAACATATCAAATAAACTATGCACTCACTAACTCGCATCATAGTATCACTTTTAAAACAAATGATAGAATTCATATAGATAAACTTTTTGAACCATTACTTAGTCTTGAAACACCAAATATGTTTTCAAAAAATAAATATATTGAAAGAGGTAGAAAATCAACATCTAATATATCGTCGATATGGATACCACAAATTGAGAAATCAGATGAAGAATCTACTAGTAATCAAGCAGATATAAAAAAGATGAAACAAATGTTGAAATCACTAAGCATGAGAATATGAGTGATGCAAGGATACAATTAAAAAATAATTATAATCAATATCATAAGAATTTTTTAAATTACTTATACATACAAAGAAGGACCATGTTACGAGAAATAGAAGATGTTAAAAAAGATATAAAAAGAAATAAAAAAGTATTTGGATTTCAAAATATTAATATAAATTGGTATTTTAAAACATTAAAAAATAGTCTTAGAGAAAATATGAAGGTAATACAAGAAGTCAGATCTAAATTAATCATTTGCTAATTATAAAAATGAGTGAAGAATTACGTATTATTAATACTGACACATTTGTGTTTCAATTAAAATATCTCAATCTAGATCATTATAATAAAGAAAAATTGGAAGAATTACATATAGCTATAACAAACAAAATAGAAAATAGCAATAAAGAAGAATCTAAAACTAAAGCTAGAATAGATTTTCAGAATAAAATAAGGCACCAAATATATACGAAAAATAGTTTTGAACCGAAAATAGAATTTGAAACCAATAATTCATATTTAGTTTTTAAAATATTATCAGAATATTATGAGGAAAGGACAAAATTAGCTACAAACAAACTCACATGGGAAAATATATGGGAATATGAAGAATTTAATTCATTACAAGTTATTTTTATACCACCATTTTCAAAAGAAGTTAAAAATCCATTAGCTTTAATGATATCAAGAATGAGAATTGCTGTATATTTAGATGAGTATAATTTAAATTCAACTAATGAAGAAGAATTGAAAAAACAATTTTTGGACTATAATGAAAGAATGAGAAAATATTACGAAGATGAATCAGAAGAATTAGATGATTACGATGATGATAATAGTTTTGATTTTGGAGAACCATATTATGAAACAGACTAATATATTATTAAAAAATATTTTTAAGTAACAAGAATGAATAAAAAGGCAAAAGATAATCCAAATGCAACATTCATTGAAGTAATGATTGAAAATAAAAAAATATTTGCATATGTAGATACCGGAGCCACGATATGTTTTGGAAAACGGAAAGTATTAAAATTTTGGGAAAAATTAATAAAACCATTAAAAATAGTAGTAGCAGATAAATCAGTACATAAAATATGGTATGTTGGAAGAATGATTCCTATATATATTAACAAAAAAGAATTCATTACACCAACCATTTACATGCATGATTCAGGTATAGATTTGATAATTGGAAACAATTTCTTAAAATTATACCAACCATTTACACAAACGGATAAATCTGTCACTATAAAACATAAGGAAACAGGGGAATTAGTATCAACTCCAATTGTTACTCAAACAGAATACATACGAATGTTAGCACGAGATATAAAATTTCAAGTAGAAATATTATTAACAATAAAAAAAGAACGTATAGAAAGAGCTTTACAAGAAGTATGTAGTGAAAATCCGTTAGATAATATAAATACTAATAAACAATTAGTATCAATAAAATTGAAGGATCCACTAGCAGAGATAAATATACCAAATAGAATACCTTATAGCATCAAAGATGTTAAAGAATTTAAAGAAGAATGTCAACAATTACTGGATAAAGGAATATTAAGGGAGAGTTCAAGTCCTCATTCAGCACCAGCATTTTATGTCGAAAATAAAAATGAAATTAAAAGAGGAAAAAGACGCATGGTTATTAACTATAAAAAGATGAATGAAGCAACCATAGAGAGATTCATATAAAATTACCAAGAAGGATTATATTTTAGAAAAAGGTTAAAGAGGAAATACACATTTTAGTACATTTTGACCTAAATCGAGGATGTGTGGTAATTAAGACTTGATGAATCAACAAAACCATTAACGGCATTCTCATGGTCCCTTCACAAAAAATTATGAGTGGAATGTTCTACCTTTTGGATTAAAACAAGCACCATCAATTTATCAACGTTTTATGGATAATAATTTGCAAGGTTTAGAAAATATTTGTTTAGCATATATTGATGATATTATTGTTTTTACAAAAGGTGTGAACAAGAACATATAAAAGCAATATCAACAGTTTTAAAAAGGATTAAAGAAAAAGGTTTAATTTTATCACAAAAAAAAGTCTAAACTTCTTCAAAATGAAGTGGAATACTTGGGATTAAAAATAGCAAAAAATGGAGTTATTTCTTTGACGAACAATACACAAGAAAAATTGAAACTTTTTCCAGATAAACTAGAAGATCGAAAACAAATTCAAATATTTTTAGGATGCTTGAATTATATAGCTGAACAAGGATTTTTGAAAAATTTAGCAAAAGAAAGAAAAGTTTTACAAAAGAAATTTTCTGAAAAAATTCGTTGGGAATGGACACCATCTGACACCCAACTGTAAACATATTAAAACAAACTGTACAATGTTTACCGGAATTATATAACCCGGAAACAAAAGATTTTTGATTATTGAAACAGATGCATCAGACAGCACTTGGGCAGGATGTATGAAGGTCATTTAAAATGGTGTAATAAACAAACTTATAGATAGATATCGACGGAATTCAATCACTCAATCTAATCTATCAGCACTATGTTTGACGGAAGTCATTCCTCAATCTGATTCGGCATTAATAATTCATCAGAAAAGCTTTTTAAGCAATGAGCAAACATCTATTTTAAAAACAGAAAAGTATGAATCTAAATTATGTAAATATATCTCTGGAACATTCTCAGAGACTGAGCAAAAATATAGTATTCATGAAAAGGAAACATTGGCGTGTTTAAAGACACACAAAAAATGGAAGATCGATTTATTACAAACAAGATTCGAATTACGAATGGATTCGAAATATGTAACAGGTTTTTGGAGATAAAAATTACAAGAAGATTATTGTAGAGGTCGACTAATCCGTTGGCAACTGCAATTACACCAATTTCATCCATACATCAAATATATCAAAACCGATAACAACACCTTTGCAGATACCCTCACAAGAGAATGGAAGGAATAATTAAACAAGTTCAGCAACAACTTCAGAAAAAAATTGAAGAACGCATTTCCATTGAAAAACAATTAGCTATTGTCAAAAAGGAGGAGGAAGAATTAGCAAATACAGTGAGATACCTAACCAAAAACACAGTTTCAGAATCAATTTCTGAATCAACTGAAACACCAACACCAACAAAAACGCCAACAAAACCCTCAACAACCACTCCAGTCAAAAAAGATATACCAAATATTACCCAAAAAACCCATATATCATGTTCATCCTCATCTTCAAAAGACGAGTTTACAAGATTGAAAGAAAGTTCAAGAAATTTTCAGAATTCAAGCATTGGAAAGCAAAAATGGTACGTCATCTTTGACGGACTAAACAGAGGCATATATTCGGATTGGGCACTTGCCAGTCCACACATAATCGGAAAAAATGTAGGTCACAAAAGCTACACATCAAGGGACGCAGCAGAACAAGCACTAGAAAAAACATACAAGACTGTAGCAAGAGAAGAAATCAAAAGATCCAAAAGATTCACATTTTTTAACCAAGAACAGACATCCAGTACCAGATCGATAGATTTACTCAGAAGTATTCGTACTACAAGAGAGAAGGAAGCCGCGAAGAAACCAACAGTCGAAAAATTCCAGCAATGATGGGATAGCATCATTCACTACAATGAAGTTCAAGCTACCAAGTTATTCTACCCAAAACACCAAAAAGAAGGACCGAAAGCAGTATTTATCCCAGAAGCAGAACCAATGATTATTCATGAATATTTCATTCATGGGTTATTAGATACTGTATACACGAAAAAAGGAGGTCTTAAAGAATTCCAAGATTTCCCGACACGGATCCAGAGAGTCATAAAAACATACGATGATTTGTTCGCAAAGAAACGATCATTGTTTCTCAGTATTCATTCCAGTTATCCAATTTTCAGCAATGATCATCAATTGCTAGTACCAGCTATCACAATAGCAGAACTAGGAGTCAGTAACGGCAAGTATCCATCGAAAGATGAAATACCACCAACAACTCCATCTATCAGAAATTTCGTAGAAGCTCTAGTCGGAGTCTTTACTACATCGTCAAAGTTAGGAATAGGACGAAGACAAAGATCGGAAGTCAGAATCAATTATTTTCAAAACAATATTTTGATTTTTTCACATTTCTCTGGAGCAAGTATTAGTGAGGAAGATCAAAAAATCTTAGCACAATTCGAGAAGCCATTTGAAGACTTTTCCGGACCACTTGCAGAATTACCGGAAGATTTCAAGATAGCACTATGTCAAAAATTAGCAAGCTCAAGAAGACACCTCTATGAATACTGTACAGACACACAGATGCAAGAAGAATGAAGACAAAAATTCAAGAATTATTGTCGACGCAAAAATCCAAAGCAAAGAAAACGCGTGAAGAGATAAGGCATCAATTATTCAGCAATCACTTTTTTACTTTTTCAACTTTTTCTTTGCGTGGTGTGATGTTGTTTGTTTTTATGTAATAATGTGAGATAATAATGTAAGGCCTGTCGGCCATCTAGCTGTATCAATAATGTAAATATAGGTAAGCAATGACGTAGGCTGTAGCTACTACACCTACTATCCTCTTGTATAAATAGAGGCCTTGCCTCCCATAATAAAGTGTGCGATTTTTAAGTTAAAATTGACATCGTTCAATTTGAGATTACAATAATCTCTGAGATTGATATCTCACCTATCTGTTGAAGCCACCGCTTCTGAATAGCAGATCTCTATCATCAATTATCATCCAACGAATCATTCATAATCACTATTCACAAATTGAATTCATTCATTCAATCAACGAATAATTCAAAAAAACATGGACCCATCTCAATTTAAAAATCATCCATTTCAAATGAAATATTTTTCGTCCGTACTTTTTCAACTTTTTCTTTGCGTGGTGTGATGTTGTTTGTTTTTATGTAATAATGTGAGATAATAATGTAAGGCCTGTCGGCCACCTAGCTGTATGAATAATGTAAATATAGGTAAGCAATGACGTAGGTTGTAGCTACTACACCTACTATCCTCTTGTATAAATAGAGGATATCAATCGCACACTTAAAAATCGCACACTTTATTATAATCTCAATAGAGGATATCAATGTGAATCTTTTGGATCTTTTGATTTCTTCTGTTGCTACAGTCTTGTATGTTTTTTCTAGTGTTTGTCCTGCTGCTTCCCTTGATGTAGCTGTGACCTACATTTTTTCCGATTATGTGTGGACTGGCAAGTGCCCAATCCGAATATATGCCTCTGTTTAGTCCGTCAAAGATGACGTAACATTTTTGCTTTCCAATGCGGAATTCTGAACAATTCTTGAACTTTTCTTCAATCTTGTAAACTCGTCTTTTGAAGATGAGGATGAACATGGTATCGGGGTTTTTGTAATATTTTTATATATCTTTTGACTTGGAGTGGGTGTTGAGGGTTTTGTTGGCGTTTTTATTGGTGTTGGTGTTTCAGATGATTCAGAAATTGATTCTGAAACTGTGTTTTTGGTTAGGTATCTAATGATTTCTAATTTTCCTCCTCCTTTTTGACAATAGCTAATTTTTTTCAATGGAAATGGTCTTCAATTTTTTCTGAAGTGTTGCTGAACTGTTTAATTCCTTCCATTCTCTGGTGAGGGTATCTGCAAAGGTGTTGTTATTGGTTTTGATATATTTGATGTATGGATGAAATGGTTGTAATGCAGTTGCAAACGGATTAGTCGACCTCTACAATAATCTCTTGTAATTGTATCTCCAAAACCTGTTACATATTTTGAATCCGTTCGGTATTCGAATCTTGTTTGTAATAAATGATCTTCCATTTTTTGAGTGTCTTTAAACACGCCAATGTTCCTTTCATGAGTACTATATTTTGCAGTCTCGGGAGAATGTTCAGAGAGATATTACATAATTAGATTATACTTTTCTGTTTAAAACAGATGTGCTCATGCTAAAAAAAATATTTCTGATGAATTTATTATGCCGAATCAGATTGAGGAATTTGACTTCATCAATACATAGTGCGTGTAGATTAGATTGAGGATTGAATTCCGTCAATATCTAATCTAGTAATGTTTTACCATTTGAATGGCCTTCATACATCCTGACCAAGTGTTGTTGATGCATCTGTTTCAATAATCAAAAAGTCTTTTGTTTCCGGGTTATATAATTTCGGTAAACATTGTACAGTTGTTTTAATATGTTGTACAAGTTGGGTGTCAGATGGTCTCCATTCCCAACGAATTTTTTCAGAAATTTTTTTTGTAAAACTTTCTTTCTTTGCTAAATTTTCAAAAATCTTGCAAAAATTTATTCATTTAATAAAATTTTTGTTTTAAAAAGATGTATCACTAGAATAATCACTAGTATCAGTATATGCATATATTTCAATATCTGTCTATATATGAATCCTCAAGTGGTTCGATCCCAGATTATATGCTATTTTAATATTTCTGCCTTTTCTTTTCTCCTTTTTAGGGCATTTGTTTGCATAATGACCTTCTTCATGAATAGCCAAATCTACAGTCTTTTTGTTAGATGGACAATATTTAGAATCATCTTTTTATATTTTGACGATGTTGTTTTCTGTTTCTAAAATAATTTTGTTTTGAATTCTTTTTGTAGAAACTTTTATATCTTGGATTGTATGTTTTTCTTTTCCATATTTTCTCGTTTTTACTCTTTTGAGAGCATCCATAATTGCCTATCTTATCAGATTGTCTTCACAACAAGTTCAATCGTGGTCTTTCTTAGATGTTTCTTGTAAACATTGTTTTCTTACCCATGCTTTAACAGTGGTAATTCGAGCTCCTAAAGTATCTTCTATAATTTATCATTGTCTGTATATTGTTGCATATGTATTTTAATTGTTGCTATGGACTCGGGAGTTTATAAAAACCATTTCTAAAGCGGGTTTTGCCTTACAATATCTAATTTATAATATTGATCCGAAAATTCATATATGAAAGAATCTAGGTAACACATATTACATATCTTAAGATTCTATCCTCCATATGCATGTTCCTAAAGGCTTCAGTGATACTTCTTTTCGGAATTCTTCCTGTAAATTTTGTATTATGCATGCTACAAGGTTTTAAAGGTATCTTAGCATCAGTTGTTGCTATTCTTGATAATTCTAATTCATCTATAGATTCTAAAAATCTATAAACATTTCCTAATGTTTTATGCATCATGAAATTGAGTAAATCTCTTGGTGTGTAATGCTCTTAATCTTCTTAAATGTATTGAGCATTTAATTATTGCTCCAATCTGAATTTTATTGTCTATATCTATTTCACAATCGATGTTTAAAATCTCATCATTTATTCTAGTTATTGGTATTTTTGGTCTATATCTACTGGGTATTTGTTCCCATTTTCCCTTCTTATTTCTTATCATTCCTTGTTGATATAAATATCTTTCTATGGGTGTTGGAGGTTTATATTCAAATTGTCTTTGAAAATCTTCATCCAAATAAGATTTTTTCCGTTTTTGTGCAAAATTATAGTTTCTATAAGAACTTTCTCCATGGTATTTATACGGGTTTTCGTATGGATTTTCATCTGAACTGTAATCTTGTACTATATCTACATCTTCTTCATTTGTTTCTGATGGTATATCTAATGATTCCATTAATTTAGTAAGAGTTTCAATTGATTCTTCAAGATTTTCCATTATATTATTCGTATTGGTGGATTAATTTTAAGGGGCTTTTTTAACAATACTTCTTTTATTTTAGTAATAGTAACATCTTTACTTTGACAGTATTAATTATATTTGATAATTGTTTATTATACTTATCGACTTGTTCTAGATTTTCGATCTATTCTGTCTTTTTATCTAATAATACTTGTATATTATTAGCTTTCTTGTGTTGTTTTAGATAATTCTGGTAATCGTATGAATATCAAAAAACTTAATATTTCAGTTATATTATTAAGTGTCGAAATTAACGTATCTACTTTTTCTCCAATGGGTTGATTCTTTTCATCTTTACTTATTAAATTAATACCGTATGTCATTCCTTTTGGTAAATTTTAAGGTATTCTAAGTAATGTCTGATTATATGGCATAAATGGTTCAAAAGACATAATATTTTAATCTTCTTCAAAATCAATTGTTTGATCGGATGAACTTTCTGAAGTATGATTCATTTTCTTAACAAATTATTAATTCAGATTTTAACTCTTTTATTGCCTCTTTATTTCCTTTTAATGCATCTTTCATTATAGCTAGATATACATATATATTAATTGTTAAAAATCCATTAGAATGTGTTTTTTCACCTTTTTCTATTCTTTCTCTTATACTTTTTATTTCTTTTAATATTTCCTTTCCTGATTCTGAAAACATTTTTAAATGTCTAATGTTTGTCTATTTTTTTCTATTCTTGTTGAATTTTGGTCACTCATATTCTTAAACTTAATGATTTCAAACATTTGTTTCATCTCTTTAATTGCTGAGTACTAGTAGATTCTTCATCTGATTCTCAATTTGTGTATCCATATCGACGATATATAGATGTTGATTTTCTACCTCTTCAATATATTTATTTTTGAAAAC
Organism: Chrysanthemum makinoi; assembly: GCA_910596185.1. Taxonomy (NCBI): domain Eukaryota; kingdom Viridiplantae; phylum Streptophyta; class Magnoliopsida; order Asterales; family Asteraceae; genus Chrysanthemum; species Chrysanthemum makinoi. The sequence continues at coordinate 138,683,401 of OU343216.1, forward strand.
ATATTTGGTGTTTCAAGACTAAGTAATGGTTCAAAAAGTTTATCTATATGAATTCTATCATTTGTTTTAAAAGTGATACTATGATGCGAGTTAGTGAGTGATAGTTATTTGATATGTTACTGTGAAAGGGTGATTTCCTTTATACATAAATGCTCTTCTTAATAATTCATATCTGATAGTAATACTTTTATTTATATCTTTGTCTTTCAGACTTAATCCCATTTGTATATTTACATCAAATTATTTTCCTTCAGATAAAAATCTTTTCTTTTAGCAATAATACTTCTTCTTTATTAATTATTCTATCATCTCTTATTCTAATTCATAGGTGTATTACAATCCATAAATGTACTTTTTAGTATTATTTGTATAGTTGATGTATGAATATACGCTATTTTACTTCTATCTTTTTCTTTCATTTGTTTTATTCGATCATTTATCGTGTATTTATTATAGGTATAATAATATTACCTTGTGTTTGTTCAATAGGAACTGGTTCTTCTCCAATTATTTTTCCAAAATATATAATATTTTTTCTTGAAAATATTTCTCTTAATGACCTTTGAATATCAAAATTATGTTTTTCAGATAATGTAAAATTAGATCTTCTAATAGTTGTTTTATCAATAATAGCATCTAGCATAAATCCTGATTCATTTTCCTTCATGAATAATAGAAATTTTTCTTTATCTAGTTGGTTGACCTTGACATGTTAATGACAAGCTTAAAAGTAGTTTTGAATGATACTTTTTGGTGAATTTTTTCTAAATAGTTGATGGTTATGTATAAATCTTATTCATTGAACGTCTGATATAATAAAGTATTAAATCTAAGTATTGCAATATAAGAACTATAGTATTAAGAAAGAATATTTCACTTTTAATTAATTGTTTTTCTAAAGAGTATTTCACTTTAATTAATAGTTTTTCTATTGTAATTGATAAAATTATGATATTAAGAAAGAATATTTCTCTTTTAATTAATAATTTTTCAATAATTGTTAATTTAACATTATTAAAATGATACCTTGCTATTTAGCAGTTTAATTCTTCTTGATGATTGCTGATGGTTCTGTCTATCTTCTTAATCGTTAGCATCGATTTTCTTCTATTTGGGACTAATTTTCTCCAGACTCTTGTCTAACTTTTTTATCTTGCTCCTTAGATCGTTGCATCGCTCTGATACCAGAAATTATACGCGGATGATATGGACGAAAAATATTTTTAAAAATCAATTCAACGCAACATGTTTTGGTGATAAAAATCATCTCAATTTAAAAATCATCCGTATCATCCGTATCATCCGCCCCATTTCAAATGAAATATTTTTCGTCCGTATCATCCGCGTATAATTTCTGGTATCAGAGAGATGCAACGATCTAAGGAGCAAGATAAAAAAGTTAGACAGGAGAAAAATTAAGTCAACAAATAGAAGAAAGAGGATGCTAACGATTAAGAAGATAGACAGAACAATCAGCATCATCAAGAGAAGATAAATGCTAAAATAGCAAGGTATAATTTTATAATGCTAAATTAACAATTATTGAAAAATTATTAAGAAAAGAGAAATATTTCTTCTAATATCATAATTTTATCAATTACAGTAGAAAAACTATTAATTAAAGTGAAATACTCTTTAGAAAAACAATTAATTAAAAGTGAAATATTCTTCTTAATACTATCGTTCTTATATGCAATACTTAGATTTATATTTTATTATATCGACGTTCAATGATAAGATTTATACATAAACCAAAACTATTTAGAAAAATTCACCAAAAAGCATCATTCAAAACTACTTTTAAACTTGTCATTAAACATGTCAAAGTCACCAACAATAGATAGAAAAAATTTATTATTCATGAAAGTGAAAATGAATCAGGATTTATGCTAGATGCTATTATTGATAAAACAGCTATTAGAAGATCTAATTTTACATTATTTGAAAAACATAATTTGATATTCAAAAGGTCATTAAGAGAATATTTTCAAGAAAAAATATAATATTTTGGAAAAATAATGGAGAAGAACCAGTTCCTATGGAACAAACATAAGGTAAATATTATACTATAATAAATAAAAACAGATAAATGATCGAATAAAACAAATGAAAGAAAAAGATATAAGTAAAATAGCTTATATTCATATATCAACTATACAAATAATACTAAAAAGTACATTTATGGATTGTAATACACCTATTGAATTAGAATTAAGAGATGATAGAATAATTAATAAAGAAGAAAGTATTATTGCTAAAGGAAAGGAAATTTATCTGAAGGAAAAATAAAAATTTGATGAAATATACAAATGGGATTAAGTCTGGAAAGACAAAAGATATAAATAAAAAGTATTACTATCAGATATGAATTATTAAGAAGAGCATTTATGTATAAAGGAAATCACCCTTTCACAGTAACATATCAAATAAACTATGCACTCACTACTGATCATAGTATCACTTTTAAAACAAATGATAGAAATCATATAGTAAACTTTTGACCATTACTTAGTCTTGAAACACCAAATATGTTTCAAAAAATAAATATTGAAAGAGGTAGAAAATCAACATCTAATATATCGTCGATATGGATACCACAAATTGAGAAATCAGATGAAGAATCTACTAGTAATCAAGCAGATATAAAAAAGATTAAACAAATGTTGAAATCACTAAGCATGAGAATATGAGTGATGCAAGGATACAATTAAAAAAAATATAATCAATCATAAGAATTTTTAAATTACTTATACATAC
>OU343216.1:138686257-138714787 GCA_910596185.1 Chrysanthemum makinoi
GATCCACGTCCAGATTTATGTAATTGCGTCATCACAAGAAAAACCAATTGAATGCAAGGTTGAAGCTACTTACCGATCACATAACCCACTTGATAAAATAATCCCAATATTACCCCACTTAATTAATTTTCTTATGGTTCGTTAAATGCATCGTGTGAACAGAAAAACTTAGTAGACTTTACTTTAACAAAGAGTTTATTACTTTTCAATTAGCGAGAAAAATTATATTCACTTAAAGCTGATTGTAGGTTAGTTACGGGTTATCTTCTAATCTTCTATGTCTAAAATTTTTGTATGACATTTATTTACTCATCTAAAAGTCATGCTTCAAGGGATATAGGTAGATGCTTGAGGTAATTTTAAAGTCATGAAATTATACATAGTATTGGTATTATCTCAATTTAATCTAATCCCTAAAATCAACTTTAGTTTATTTGATGATATGTTGTTATTTCACAATGCATAAGATTACCATAAGAAAACCTACATAAACATTACGCGATACGTTTACAACAACATTACGCAACATGCATTTACATAAAACCTATTGTAGCACCATAATTAGTGCCGCACGAAACATGTAAAAAAAGTAAAGAAACAAAACTACAAGAACTAAACTATAAATCAACAAAATAATTACCGTACGACCGAAATAGTTGATGCCAGATTTATAACAGCTCTTCATGGTTATAAGGTTTGAAGCAAAGCCCGATGGCTCGAAGAGTTGAGATATCCATAACTTACACAAATAATAACTATCTAAAATAATAGGAACCTAATGACCAAACATTTAGTTATGAAAAATTAGTCACAATCCGTGCATCACACGGGTTGAATACAATACAACCTCTCTCTATTAGCCATCTAAATACCGTCATATACAAACAAGTGCATCAACGTTACGAAAAAATAGTTAATTATTCGACCAATAGCACGTTTATCGCACATGTTGCATAAAATACCATGAAAATAACACACACATAAAAAACAAAAAAAACAAAAAAAAAAAGCAAAAAAAAAAAAAAAAAAAAACAATTTTGAGAATACATCATCTTCACGTGCCTATTGCACAAACCATAAACGCATAAAATCGTGCAATTTATAAGAGCAACAAACATAACAAAAGTGACAAATAAATATGGAAAATAACGAATATATACATAATTCATATTAAAATATTAAATAAATTACTTTAAATATAAAACTTATGATAACATTAGTTGCAATACCTTACATGTAGCTACTTGCATACAATATTACGTAAAAAACACGTATATATTCAAAATCATCGTGTTGTTTTTTGCCATGTTCAAAATCCATATGATGACCTAACGCTTCCATATCCATATGATGACCTAACGCTTCCATGTTCAAAATCATCGTGTTGTTTTTTGCCATTACACGCCTCAAACGATGACAAAAATCAAAAAGCAACTTTGATAATGCATCATCTTCACATGCCTGTTGCACAAACCACAAGCGCATACAATCATGCAATTTAGATGATCCTGAAATATTCATCAAATTCTCTAACAACTCAAAATTTGCCATTGAAGAGTACAAATAGTTATATAATTCCAAATAACAAAAGTCACAAATAAATAAGCAACAAAACACTTATGTAACTTACTCAAATTAAAATACTACATGTGAAAAGACTATGTTAATAAAAACTTTTAATAAAAATAAAATAATATAAATACAAAAGTAATTATAACATTATTAGGCATCTAAATATAGATTCCACAAAAATAATATAAACTAAAGTAATAATAACATTATTAGCCATCTAAATAATAAATACATTGCAACTTCTCTAATAGGTATCTAAATACCATCATATACAACGTTATGAATAAAAACATTACCCCTCAACCACTAGACCGGGCATCGCACGGGTTGAGGGAAGCCTCGTATATATAATGTTGAATAGGATAATGATGAAAAGAGATTAATTAAATGAGAAAACATAATGGTTCAAATGAAAAGACCATAGTATCCTTGAGTTACTATTCATTTCAAACTTTTTTGATGATTGATATTAAGGATTGATCAGAGAGATATCTTGGCTGCAATAACGTGCATCCAACTTGCTACAATCCCAATCAAAAAACAACATCGAATTACTGTTAAGACTATATGGCCGTTTAGATAACTTTAGGGCCAGCTTCAAAAGCTTTTGTGTGTTTTATACTTTTATCTATTAAAATTTCAGTAAAGCGGCAAAAGTGATGTTACTATGACATGTCAAAAGTCAAAACACACTTTTTGGTGTCACCTTAGCATATTCCTTTTAACACAACCTCATCACTCACACTCCCCAAAACACCATCCCTCATAACATGTCAAACCAACCCCCTTTTGGGAATTTGAGTACATGTTATATACAGGATAGATAGATACGTGAGATTGCTTTGATGAGAAAGACTGAATTATTTTGAATCTGACAATGCGTTTAGGATAAATCACCAACACTATATGTGTTTGTTTTTAAAAGATATACATTGCTCCTCCTTAATTACTGTTTGTACTAAATTATGTGTATGTATTTTTTTTAAGGAATGGACTATTGGGCTACCAAAATCATTACCTTCGGATACAAATGCAGAAGATAGTAGTAGTGAGGGGTCCGAAGATGAGGAGAGTAAGCAGGAGTCGATGTTGCTAAAACATACACCACGTACCATTTTTACCAGAGAGGCTAAGGAGGCTATGAAACTACAGCAGCAGAAATGTACCGACTGGTATAGAATGGTTGTTCTTTCTATCCCGAATTTCTCTATATTCATTATTATGTATAAATTGTATATTTTATCCGTACATTGTTAAATGTCTGCGTGCTACTAATTATTGATGTTATATCATTATAAAAGAGGATGAATATGGTCAACATCTCGCTGCCCCTCCCTCCACCACCACCGTTTATACCAGTACCACGATATACACCAGCACCACTATCATCAACAGCAGGATATATGAGTCCGGAAGAGGAGAAAAAGCAATTGGCTGAATTTCTTGAGAAACATCCAAAGAGTAGTGGTCATGATCAAGTGACGTCGTATCTTAAAAAGAAGCTGCAGAAAAGTATCAGTTTGATGGATCAATGAGGTACCTGGTTTTTCCATTAATTCTTCTTGAATGCATATTTATATACGTTACTATTTAATTTTGCATATCTTTAATTTTTCTTGATTAATTAATATAGTATTTATTCAATGTTAAATTATATCATCTCCTCACCCTTTTTCAGGTCTGACGTAGCACCTAGCCACATCCCTTTGACTATGATCTCTCGACTTTTTTATTGGACGCATTTAGCACAAAACCTGAAGTTCATTCTGATCCAGTGCTTCTATCTTTTTTTATTTTTTCTTTTTTTGGATTATGATGTAGCAACAAAACTGAAGCCTTAAACTTGTACTTGAATGTGACTTGTGTTTCTTGCTTGTCTTGTCGTTGTAGCATGCCCCTCTTATTAGTTACTTTTGCATACATAGAATCTGGCCATGTGTCGGCTTGAACAACATCCATGACTCTTTTCATCATGACCCCCTGATTATGATCGTCACTGTAGTCTATATTATAAAAGTATCTCATTTGGTTGGTGTTTGATAAACTTATTCAGGAGCATATTATCTTCGTCTATGGGAGATGTCTTGAGGTTTTGTTGAAGTTTCGGTGCATATTATCTGAGAAGAGAAACTCGTGAACTTTGGTACTTTTTTTTTTTTTTTTTTTTTCATCAATTTCAAATGCGTGAGGTTAGGCGAAGATTTGGCCCAGGTAATTAAATGTTGAGTAAGTGTGAGGTTTGGTTCGGGTGAGATAGATGGGGGCTTATCAACAGAAAAATGATTCTGACTAACCGATGGAGTCACCATCTCTGTAACAGTATCCGCAGGCGAGGATGATGCTATCGATTGTCCACGTAAATGTGGAGGTAGCGTGTGTAGTTTTTGCTCAGCAGAGATAGATGAAATGAGTTGAACCAAGTTCTGCAAATTCAGTGTTAGTAGATGAGTAGGTCACTACAGGTGCGTACATAGGTGAAATGCAGGTGAGCTTGTGTTGGCCCGGAATCTTTTATTTAGTAGGAGTATTAGACAAGTAAAACTGGACAAAGATGTGTTTTGAAGTTATTTTGCTGATGTGACAAGAAGGAAATTGAAGTACAAGAACCTAAAAATTTTCACTCTCTTAAAACATTGTAAAAAACATGATGGATTTTAGACCAATAAGCCTTATCCGTTTCCAATGCAAGATTATTGCTATAATTCTAGCCACACCCGTCTTGGTAAAGTCATTATTGCTTCGGTTGTTGTTGAAGCTCAAATGGTGTAAAACCCGAAAAATCAAAAACATATATAAGTACGAAAATACCCTTGGAACCAAGAATTTATAAAATACGTAAAATACGTTTATAATTAATTAACGAAATTAAAAACCTAATAAATAAGAACTTAAAGAATAAAATTACGTGAACGACTTTGGTACGACGAAGGACTTAAACTATTCGCCAATAATGTTGGGCCATTCGATTATTAAACGGGCTCGTTTGTTTTGTTTGTTTTGCGCCAAGCCGAGAATCAAGAGAAGCCACGAAGGGCGTTTGTTTGTGTTCGTGGGATCAAGGGCCGAAGCCCATTTTGGGTGAGCCTTTGAGCTCGGTTGGACCCAAACCGAACCCAACCCCCTCCAAAGCCCTAACTAAAATGTTAACTATAAATATAACTCATAATCACTAAATTGAAACCCTAGTTCTAGTTTGTGCCTCTTCTTTTCCTTGTTCCTATTCGGCCGAGACCCAAACCCCATTGGTGTCGAGATTTTGCTTCAAACAAGTAAAGGTATAACGTTTATTCGTCTTCCTTTGATGTACCATGCGTTAATATGTTGTGTTATATTTTGTTTGGTCGAGTTTCTTGTTTTCTTTTGTTGTGCCGAGCCGTGTAGACCAAAACAAGGGCAAACCATAAAGATTAAACCTTATAACTATTAAAGAACATGTAACGTGATATGTAATATTGAATCGGTTCATGTATATGTTGAGTTAAACAAGGCCGAACCATGCATGAGTTAGGACCGAACCATATATGTATTCGGCTAATGAATAAAACTTAATAACTTGAATATGTAACGTGTTTAGATGAGCTAAGACTTGCGTAAACCTACTAGCCGAAACCCTAGTTTAAACCGAACATATATACATGAGTTTTGAACGTGTACTAAACAAGTAAGGGTCACGTAAACATAAACCCTAGTTTAATATGTAAAGCGAATAAAGTATATCAAACCCTAAATGTTTGTGAACCGTGTCTCTTTTGTGTGCGTTATATTAATTCAAGTGAACTAGTGATTATGTACCCGTGTAATTTATCTGAGTAATAAGTAACTTGTATGTCACATAAAATCATAAACGTACATGGTAAAACCATAAAAGGAAAGATTGTTATTATTTACGTATTAGGTTAAGTAGCGAGTCATTAAGACGTAACATGTAAAGTAAATGCATATTAATGAGATATTAAAGAATAAGAAAACCCTAGAACATAAATGAGAGTCGATTAGGGTTTGAGCTAAATATAGTAATTCGTTATTTCATGTGTGAGTTATGACTTATAAACTATTTTCACATTTAACCCTAGACTTTAATAAATGATATAACGAACCCTAATCTACAACATTAATTATAAAATACTTAAGTCTCATTTAATAAAACCCTAAAGTAAGAAGATCATTAATATACATTAAGTATGAACACCAAATATTAAAAGATCATTTCGACGATTATGGAATCATAAATAACTTGGACGACCGTTAATGTCTATAGGTTCGGTTAGAGAAGAGGGAGTAATCCTTTGCCTTCGTCTTTACGCTTTTCGATCATTTTGCTTTGGAATAAGGTACAGATATTCTGACCTTTTCAGTAAAGGTTTTCCTTTTAACGTTTTCTTTCGTATTAGGGTTTCCTAAGCCTTTGCTATGAATCCCAAATCTGATTTGTTGAGCTTTTGCTTATCGAACTCGATTTGAATTATGAAACATCCGATTTTGAACTATCGATATGAAAACTGTGATTTTGGAAATATGAATGATTTTACTGATAAAATATGATATGTGTCGGTTATGACATTCGATTTGACCTAAGATAGTTTGACACCGAGCCAAATATTTAACTAGTCATGGGGTTCCATGTCCGTATCGATGATGCACCTCTCGATATGACTCTAGGCGTAGAGTGATGTTCTCCACGTCTCGGATGGTGAAGCATATTTGTGAATATGTAGGAAGGGCGTATGGATGCATCCTAGATCTGTTATATGTTATCTGTTATATGTTATCTGATGATTGCTGCTGCGTGCATGCACGTCCTTCATAACTCTGGTAGGTCTCCCCTACAAAATGTTGCCTTATGTGAATATGAATATGATCGATATATGTTTCGGGCTCGTGGTAGTTGACTATAAACTTTATTTTGAAAATTATGAATTATGCATTGAAAATGATTATGATTTTGCTATCGCTCATTCGCTTTATTTCATATTCGATATCGTTTGGTATTCGCTTTTGCTTTCATATCTGTTCACTGGGCTTTTGAAGCTCACCGCACTTTTTCTTTTCTTCGCGCGGTATCTAAGCATTGGAAGCTGGGTTGCTTTGGGATGAGTGCTTGAGTGGACTTACCTGAGAGATTTTAGCTTTGATTTTCTTATGATGCCATTTAAGACTTATTTATTTCGGATATTATGTTGAGGTTTATTATGTTTCCGCTGGGACCTATGTATTGAAGTCATTTTGACTTGGATTATTTCCGCATTTATGTCAAGACTTCTTTTGGTTATTTATGTTTTGCTTTGATATGACACCATTACTTGTGATTCCTTTACCCTTGGCGGGTCGGGGCGTTACAATTTATGGTATCAGAGCCAGGTTTACGACTTGTAGTCAGGACCTGTGACATATGGAGCCTAGGTTTTGAGACTTTAGAGCTTAGGATTTGACCTGTGAGGATTTGGGTAGACTATAGGATTCCTTCGTATTTCCATTTCGTATCCCAACTTTGTTCATTTTGCTAATCGTTTGGATATCGTTCAGATGGTTCAAACTCGTCGTAACGGTAACTCGGGCGGGGACGATGATGCTACTGACATGGATGATGCGATTGCGAATGCTCTCAACTCTCTTTTCCCTGGTTTGACTACATCTGAGATGATGGAACAGGTGATCAACAACATTCGTAATCAGAATGGTGCTTCGGGAAGTGGTGGAGGAAATCAACCCGTCGGCATTCACACTTGGCTCGAGCTTTTCGGTAAGCTCAAGCCTCTTTCGTTAACGCACTGCTACTCCCACCTTGGCGAGGACTGGATCACTCATATTGAGAAGCTGTTTGAAGTGCTGGGTTGTGGAGATGAATTTAAGACTCGTTTATCTGCATTCAAACTGGAGGGTGATGCTTTAAATTGGTGGAAAGCATTGAAACAAGCACGAGGAGGAGATGATTTTGCTATTACTTGTACTTGGGCGGAGTTTCGGACTATCTTCTATAACCGTTACTTCCCTGATGCGGAACAGAAAAGGTATGAGAGGGATTATCAGGCAATCTACCAGTTTGATCATGAGAACTCCAATGAGTACATGAGTAGGTTTATGAGGTTGGTAAGCTTTGTTGGAGCGATTGCTGGAGATGGTAGGCACCAAGCTAAGCATTTCAAATGGGGACTGAAGAAGTGGGTGTTGGACCGACCGCTTAACATGAGTATGAGGATGTATCGGCCTGCAATGATGCAGCTCGTAACATTGAGATCTTTCATGAGGGTTCGGGTTACAACAAGCGTAATCGCGATGGTGATCGGATTCAAGGTAGGACTCAAAGTAATGAGTATAAGGAAATCTTGGCGGAGTTACGATTCAAGGGGACAAGTGGATAAGGGTTATGATCGGTCGGTCCGGGAAGGAATGTGGACTCTAAGCTCGAGGAGGGGTCGATAGCAGAGCTGGCGGTAAGGGTGGAAATGATCGTCAAATCAAGGTAACAATAACCAGCATTACAACAAGGATCATCGGCTCGAGGATCAAATCAGGGTGTGTCTTCGGGATCTTCTAGTCGCAAGGGAAGTTTTGCCTCCCCTACCTATCTGTACTACTTGTGGAAAGGCTCATCCGGGACCGTGTTTCAAGGCCACTGGTGGATGTTTCTCTTGTGGTTCCACTACTCACAAGATCAAGGATTGCCCTAAGAGGAACCGGCGATTCACTGGAAACTACACCAAGCCGCCACCTACTCTTGGGCGTGTTTATGCTACTACTGAATCAGGGAATACTGTACCATTACGGGCAATCTTTTCATTGATGATTATTCTGTCTTCGTTTTATTTGACACCGGTGCCACACACTCCATTATATCTGTCACATGTGCTAAGAAACTTAATATGAAGCCACAACCACTAACGAATCACTTATCGATATCTACGCCTATGAAAAGCCACATGATCATTGATCATAAATACGCTAAGTGTCCTCTTCGTTTTGATGATCGTATTCGCCCTGCACATCTGTATCCTCTCGATATGGTCGACTTTGATATCATTCTAGGCATGGATTGGTTGGCTTATCATAGAGCTTCCATCGATGCTATGCTAGAAGCTGTGATCTTTGGAGACATAAAACATCCTGAATTCGTTTATTATGGTTCTAAACCACTCAAATCTGTTAAGTTCATTTACGCCATGAAGGCACGGACCATGATTGCTCATGGGTGTCAAGGTTTTCTAGCATCCGTTAAGGACACATCTTTGGAGAGTCCTAACATTGAAAACCTTTCTGTTGTTTGCGAATTCACCGACGTTTTTCCGATGAACTTCCTGGTATTCCTCCGCTAGAGAAGTTGAGTTTAGCATTGAGTTAATTCCGGTGCTAAACCGATTTCAAAGCTCCGTATCGTATGGCACCTAGACTGAAGGAATTGAAGGAACAGCTGCAAGAGATGATAGATAATGGATTCATTCGACCTAGTGTTTCTCCATGGGGTGCACCTGTTTTGTTTGTGAAGAAGAAGGATGGAAGTATGCGCTTATGTATCGACTACCGTGAACTCAACCGTATTACTATTCGAAACCGTTATCCTCTTCCGCGCATAGACGATTTGTTTGATCAAGCGCAAGGAGCTAAGTTCTTTTCTAAGATTGATCCGAGGTCGGTTATCATCAACTACGTGTGAAGGAGCAAGATGTTCCTAAGACCGCGTTTCGTACGGATATGGTCATTATGAGTTTCTCGTTATGCCTTTTGGTTTGACGAATCGCTGCTGTGTTTATGGACCTAATGAATCGTGTTTTCCATGAGTTCCTCGACAAGTTCGTTATTGTTTTCATCGACGACATTTTAGTTTACTCTAAGTCTGAAGAGGAGCATGAGCAACATCTCCGGATAGTTTTGGAGATTCTGAGAAAGAAGAAGTTGTACGCCAAATTCTCGAAGTGTGAATTTTGGTTAAGACAAGTCGCTTTCCTTGGTCATATTGTATCTGCTGATGGTATCACCATGGATCCGTCTAAGGTTGAGGCTATCACTAAGTGGCCAAGACCTACTGATGAGGTTAGGAGTTTTCTAGGACTTGCTGGATACTACCGACGTTTTGTTGAGGGTTTCTCTCGTTTAGCTTTGCCCTTAACCCAATTGATGAGGAAAGGTGAAAAGTTCGTGTGGACCAATAGCACGTTTATCGCACATGTTGCATAAAATACCATGAAAATAACACACACATAAAAAACAAACAAAAAAAAAACAAAAAACCAAAAAAAAAAAAAAAAAAAAAAAAAAAAAAAAAAAAAAATTTTGAGAATACATCATCTTCACGTGCCTATTGCACAAACCATAAACGCATAAAATCGTGCAATTTATAAGAGCAAAAAACATAACAAAAGTGACAAATAAATATGGAAAATAACGAATATATACATAATTCATATTAAAATATTAAATAAATTACTTTAAATATAAAACTTATGATAACATTAGTTGCAATACTTTACATGTAGCTACTTGCATACAATATTACGTAAAAAACACGTATATATTCAAAATCATCGTGTTGTTTTTTGCCATGTTCAAAATCCATATGATGACCTAACGCTTCCATATCCATATGATGACCTAACGCTTCCATGTTCAAAATCATCGTGTTGTTTTTTGCCATTACACGCCTCAAACGATGACAAAAATCAAAAAGCAACTTTGATAATGCATCATCTTCACATGCCTGTTGCACAAACCACAAGCGCATACAATCATGCAATTTAGATGATCCTGAAATATTCATCAAATTCTCTAACAACTCAAAATTTGCCATTGAAGAGTACAAATAGTTATATAATTCCAAATAACAAAAGTCACAAATAAATAAGCAACAAAACACTTATGTAACTTACTCAAATTAAAATACTACATGTGAAAAGACTATGTTAATAAAAACTTTTAATAAAAATAAAATAATATAAATACAAAAGTAATTATAACATTATTAGGCATCTAAATATAGATTCCACAAAAATAATATAAACTAAAGTAATAATAACATTATTAGCCATCTAAATAATAAATACATTGCAACTTCTCTAATAGGTATCTAAATACCATCATATACAACGTTATGAATAAAAACATTACCCCTCAACCACTAGACCGGGCATCGCACGGGTTGAGGGAAGCCTCGTATATATAATGTTGAATAGGATAATGATGAAAAGAGATTAATTAAATGAGAAAACATAATGGTTCAAATGAAAAGACCATAGTATCCTTGAGTTACTATTCATTTCAAACTTTTTTGATGATTGATATTAAGGATTGATCAGAGAGATATCTTGGCTGCAATAACGTGCATCCAACTTGCTACAATCCCAATCAAAAAACAACATCGAATTACTGTTAAGACTATATGGCCGTTTAGATAACTTTAGGGCCAGCTTCAAAAGCTTTTTTCGGTTTTATACTTTTATTTAGTAAAATTTGTAAGTAAAGCCGCAAAAGTGACGTTACCATGACATGTCAAGACCCACTTTTTGGTGTCACCTTAGCATATTCCTTTTAACACAACCTCATCACTCACACCCCCCAAAACACCATTCCTCATAACATGTCAAACCAACCCCCTTTTGGGAATTTGAGTACATGTTATATACAGGATAGATAGATACGTGAGATTGCTTTGATGAGAAAGACCGAATTAATTTGAATCTGACAATGCGTTTAGGATAAATCACCAACACTATATGTGTTTGTTTTTAAAAGATATACATTGCTCCTCCTTAATTACTGTTTGTACTAAATTATGTGTATGTATTTTTTTTAAGGAATGGACTATTGGGCTACCAAAATCATTACCTTCGGATACAAATGCAGAAGATAGTAGTAGTGAGGGGTCCGAAGATGAGGAGAGTAAGCAGGAGTCGATGTTGCTAAAACATACACCACGTACCATTTTTACCAGAGAGGCTAAGGAGGCTATGAAACTACAGCAGCAGAAATGTACCGACTGGTATAGAATGGTTGTTCTTTCTATCCCGAATTTCTCTATATTCATTATTATATATAAATTGTATATTTTATCCGTACGTTGTTAAATGTCTGCGTGCTACTAATTATTGATGTTATATCATTATAAAAGAGGATGAATGTGGTCAACATCTCGCTGCCCCTCCCTCCACCACCACCGTTTATACCAGTACCACGATATACACCAGCACCACTATCATCAACAGCAGGATATATGAGTCCGGAAGAGGAGAAAAAGCAATTGGCTGAATTTCTTGAGAAACATCCAAAGAGTAGTGGTCATGATCAAGTGACGTCGTATCTTAAAAAGAAGCTGCAGAAAAGTATCAGTTTGATGGATCAATGAGGTACCTGGTTTTTCCATTAATTCTTCTTGAATGCATATTTATATACGTTACTATTTAATTTTGCATATCTTTAATTTTTCTTGATTAATTAATATAGTATTTATTCAATGTTAAATTATATCATCTCCTCACCCTTTTTCAGGTCTGACGTAGCACCTAGCCACATCCCTTTGACTATGATCTCTCGACTTTTTTATTGGACGCATTTAGCACAAAACCTGAAGTTCATTCTGATCCAGTGCTTCTATCTTTTTTTATTTTTTCTTTTTTTGGATTATGATGTAGCAACAAAACTGAAGCCTTAAACTTGTACTTGAATGTGACTTGTGTTTCTTGCTTGTCTTGTCGTTGTAGCATGCCCCTCTTATTAGTTACTTTTGCATACATAGAATCTGGCCATGTGTCGGCTTGAACAACATCCATGACTCTTTTCATCATGACCCCCTGATTATGATCGTCACTGTAGTCTATATTATAAAAGTATCTCATTTGGTTGGTGTTTGATAAACTTATTCAGGAGCATATTATCTTCGTCTATGGGAGATGTCTTGAGGTTTTGTTGAAGTTTCGGTGCATATTATCTGAGAAGAGAAACTCGTGAACTTTGGTACTTTTTTTTTTTTTTTTTTTTTCATCAATTTCAAATGCGTGAGGTTAGGCGAAGATTTGGCCCAGGTAATTAAATGTTGAGTAAGTGTGAGGTTTGGTTCGGGTGAGATAGATGGGGGCTTATTAACAGAAAAATGATTCTGACTAACCGATGGAGTCACCATCTCTGTAACAGTATCCGCAGGCGAGGATGATGCTATCGATTGTCCACGTAAATGTGGAGGTAGCGTGTGTAGTTTTTGCTCAGCAGAGATAGATGAAATGAGTTGAACCAAGTTCTGCAAATTCAGTGTTAGTAGATGAGTAGGTCACTACAGGTGCGTACATAGGTGAAATGCAGGTGAGCTTGTGTTGGCCCGGAATCTTTTATTTAGTAGGAGTATTAGACAAGTAAAACTGGACAAAGATGTGTTTTGAAGTTATTTTGCTGATGTGACAAGAAGGAAATTGAAGTACAAGAACCTAAAAATTTTCACTCTCTTAAAACATTGTAAAAAACATGATGGATTTTAGACCAATAAGCCTTATCCGTTTCCAATGCAAGATTATTGCTATAATTCTAGCCACACCCGTCTTGGTAAAGTCATTATTGCTTCGGTTGTTGTTGAAGCTCAAATGGTGTAAAACCGAAAAATCAAAACACATATATAATACGAAAATACCCTTGGAACCAAGAATTTATAAAATACGTAAAATACGTTTATAATTAATTAACGAAATTAAAAACCTAATAAATAAGAACTTAAAGAATAAAATTACGTGAACGACTTTGGTACGACGAAGGACTTAAACTATTCGCCAATAATGTTGGGCCATTCGATTATTAAACGGGCTCGTTCCTTTTGTTTGTTTTGCGCCAAGCCGAGAGCCAAGAGAAGCCACGAGAGGGCGTTTGTTTGTGTTCGTGGGATCAAGGGCCGAAGCCCATTTTGGGTGAGCCTTTGAGCTCGGTTGGACCCAAACCGAACCAACCCTCCAAGCCCTAACTAAAAATGTTAACTATAAATATAACTCATAATCACTAAATTGAAACCCTAGTTCTAGTTTGTGCCTCTTCTTTTCCTTGTTCCTATTCGGCCGAGACCCAAACCCCATTGGTGTCGAGATTTTGCTTCAAACAAGTAAAGGTATAACGTTTATTCGTCTTCCTTTGATGTACCATGCGTTAATATGTTGTGTTATATTTTGTTTGGTCGAGTTTCTTGTTTTCTTTTGTTGTGCCGAGCCGTGTAGACCAAAACAAGGGCAAACCATAAAGATTAAACCTTATAACTATTAAAGAACATGTAACGTGATATGTAATATTGAATCGGGTCATGTATATGTTGAGTTAAACAAGGCCGAACCATGCATGAGTTAGGACCGAACCATATATGTATTCGGCTAATGAATAAAACTTAATAACTTGAATATGTAACGTGTTTAGATGAGCTAAGACTTGCGTAAACCTACTAGCCGAAACCCTAGTTTAAACCGAACATATATACATGGGTTTTGAACGTGTACTAAACAAGTAAGGGTCACGTAAACATAAACCCTAGTTTAATATGTAAAGCGAATAAAGTATATCAAACCCTAAATGTTTGTGAACCGTGTCTCTTTTGTGTGCGTTATATTAATTCAAGTGAACTAGTGATTATGTACCCGTAATTTATCGAGTAATAAGTAACTTCTATGTCACATAAAATCATAAACGTACATGGTAAAACCATAAAAGGAAAGATTGTTATTATTTACGTATTAGGTTAAGTAGCGAGTCATTAAGACGTAACATGTAAAGTGAATGCATATTAATGAGATATTAAAGAATAAGAAAACCCTAGAACATAAATGAGAGTCGATTAGGGTTTGAGCTAAATATAGTAATTCGTTATTTCATGTGTGAGTTATGACTTATAAACTATTTTCACATTTAACCCTAGACTTTAATAAATGACATAACGAACCCTAATCTACAACATTAATTATAAAATACTTAAGTCTCATTTAATAAAACCCTAAAGTAAGAAGATCATTAATATACATTAAGTATGAACACCAAATATTAAAAGATCATTTCGACGATTATGGAATCATAAATAACTTGGACGACCGTTAATGTCTATAGGTTCTGAGAAGAGGGAGTAATCCTTTGCCTAGTCTTTCTCGCTTTTCGATCATTTACTTTGGAATAAGGTACGAGATATTCGACCTTTTCAAGAAGGTTTTCCTTTTAACGTTTTCTTTCGTATTAGGGTTTCCTAAGCCTTTGTTATGAATCCCAAATCTGATTTGTTGAGCTTTTGCTTATCGAACTCGATTTGAATTATGAAACATCGATTTTGAACTATCTCGATATGAAAACGTGATTTTGGAAATATGAATGATTTTCGATAAAATATGATCTGTGTCGTTATGACATTCGATTTGACCTAAGATAGTTTAATACTCGAGCCAAATATTTCACTAGTCATGGGGGTTCCATGTCCGTATCAATGATGCACCTCTGATATGACTCTAGGGCAGTAGAGTGATGTTCTGCCACGTCTCGGGATGGTGAAGCATATTTGTGAATATGTAGGAAGGGGCGTATGGATGCATCCTAGATCTGTTATATGTTATCTGTTATATGTTATCTGATGATTGATGCTGCGTGCATGCACGTCCTTCATAACTCGGGTAGGTCTCCCCTACAAATGTTGCCTTATGTGAATATGAATATGATCGATATATGTTTCGGGCTCGTGGTAGTTGACTATAAACTTTATTTTGAAAATTATGAATTATGCATTGAAAATGATTATGATTTTGCTATCGCTCATTCGCTTTATTTCATATTCGATATCGTTTGGTATTCGCTTTTGCTTTCATATCCTGTTCACGGGCTTTTGAAGCTCAGCCGCACTTTTCTTTTCTTCCGGTAGTATCTAAGCATTGGAAGCTGGGTTGCTTTGGGATGAGTGCTTGAGTGGACTTACCTGAGAGATTTTAGCTTTGATTTTCTTATGATGCCATTTAAGACTTATTTATTTTGGATATTATGTTGAGGTTTATTATGTTTCACTGGGACCTATGTATTGAAGTCATTTTGACTTGGATTATTTCCGCATTTATGTCAAGACTTCTTTTGGTTATTTATGTTTTGCTTTGATATGACACCATTACTTGTGATTCCTTTACCCTTGTGGTCGGGGTTACAATTTATGGTATCGAGCCGGTTTACGACTTGTAGTCGGGACTGTGACATATGGAGCCTGGGTTTTGAGACTTTAGAGCTTAGGATTTGACCTGTGAGGATTTGGGTAGACTATAGGATTCCTTCGTATTTCCATTTCGTATCCCACCTTTGTTCATTTTGCTAATCGTTTGGATATCGTTCAGATGGTTCAAACTCGTCGTAACGGTATAAACCCTTCGGGGACGATGATGCTCCGGACATGGATGATGCGATTGCGAATGCTCTCAACTCTTTTTCCCGGTTTGACTACATCTGAGATGATGGAACAGGTGATCAACAACATTCGTAATCGAATGGTGCTTCGGAAGTGGTGGAGGAAATCAACCCGCGGCATTCACACTTGGCTCGAGCTTCGGTAAGCTCAAGCTCTTTCGTTAGCTGCTGCTGTACTCCCAATGAAGGTGAGGACTCGGATCACTCATGTTGAGAAGCTGTTTGAAGTACTGGGTTGTGGAGATGAATTTAAGACTCGTTTATCTGCATTCAAACTGGAGGGTGATGCTTTAAATTGGTGGAAAGCATTGAAACAAGCACGAGGAGGAGATGCTTTTGCTATTACTTGTACTTGGGCTGAGTTTCGGACTATCTTCTATAACCGTTACTTACGACGCGGAACAAAAAGGTATGAGAGGGATTATCAGGCAATCTACCAGTTTGATCATGAGAACTTCAATGAGTACATGAGTAGGTTTATGAGGTTGGTAAGCTTTGTTGGAGCGATTGCTGGAGATGGTAGGCGCCAAGCTAAGCATTTCAAATGGGTACTGAAGAAGTGGGTGTTGGACCGACTGCTTAACACTGAGTATGAGGATGTGTCGGCCTGCAATGATGCAGCTCGTAACATTGAGATCTTTCATGAGGGTTCGGGTTACAACAAGCGTAATCGCGATGGTGATTGGATTCAAGGTAGGACTCAAGTAGTAATGAAAGGGAGGCAGGAGTTACGATTCAAACAAGTGGATAAGGGTTATGATCAGGCCGGGTCGGTCGGGAAGGAATGTGGACTCTAAGTTACGGCCGAGGCGAGGGTGGCGTGGATAGCGAGCTGCCGTAAGGGTGGAAATGATCGTCAAAATCAAGGTAACAATAACCAGCGTTACAACAAGGATCAGTCGGCTCGAGGATCAAATCAGGTCGCTTCAGGATCTTCTAGTCAAAAAGGACAGGTGAAGTTTTGCCTCCCCTACCTATCTGTACTACTTGTGGAAAGGCTCATCCGGGACCGTGTTTCAAGGCCAGCGTGGATGTTTCTCTTGTGGTTCCACTACTCACAAGATCAAGGATTGCCCTAAGAGGAACCCGCGATTCCCTGGAAACTACACCAAGCCGCCACCTACTATGGACGTGTTTATGCTACTACCGGAATCAGGCGGAGCATACCAGTACCATTACGGGCAATCTTTTCATTGATGATTATTCTGTCTTCGTTTTATTTGACACCGGTGCCACACACTCCATTATATCTGTCACATGTGCTAAGAAACTTAATATGAAGCCACAACCACTAACGAATCACTTATCGATATCTACGCCTATGAAAAGCCACATGATCATTGATCATAAATACGCTAAGTGTCCTCTTTCTTTTGATGATCGTGATTCGCCGCACATCGTATCCTCTCGATATGGTTGACTTTGATATCATTCTAGGCATGGATTGGTTGGCTTATCATAGAGCTTCCATCGGCCTATGCTAGAACGTGATCTTTGGAGACGTAAAACATCCTGAATTCGTTTATTATGGTTCTAAACCACTCAAATCTGTTAAGTTCATTTCTGCCATGAAGGCACGGACCATGATTGCTCATGGGTGTCAAGGTTTTCTAGCATCCGTTAAGGACACATCTTTGGAGAGTCCTAACATTGAAAACCTTTCTGTTGTTTGCGAATTCACCGACGTTTTTCCCGATGAACTTCCCGGTATTCCTCCAGCTAGAGAAGTTGAGTTTAGCATTGAGTTAATTCCTGGTGCTAAACCGATTTCGAAAGCTCCGTATCGTATGGCACCTGTAGAACTGAAGGAATTGAAGGAACAATTTGCAAGAGATGATAGATAATGGATTCATTCGACCTAGTGTTTCTCCATGGGGTGCACCTGTTTTGTTTGTGAAGAAGAAGGATGGAAGTATGCGCTTATGTATCGACTACCGTGAACTCAACCGTATTACTATTCGAAACCGTTATCCTCTTCCGCGAATAGACGATTTGTTTGATCAACTGCAAGGAGCTAAGTTCTTTTCTAAGATTGATCTCGAGGAGGTTATCATCAACTACGTGTGAAGGAGCAAGATGTTCCTAAGACCGCGCTTTCGTACCGATATGGTCATTATGAGTTTCTCGTTATGCCTTTTGGTTTGACGAATTCGCCTGCTGTGTTTATGGACCTGATGAATCGTGTTTTCCATGAGTTCCTCGACAAGTTCGTTATTGTTTTCATCGACGACATTTTAGTTTACTCTAAGTTCAGAAGAGGAGCATGAGCAACATCTCCGGATAGTTTTGGAGATTCGAGAAGAAGAAGTTGTGCAAATTCTCGAAGTGTGAATTTTGGTTAAAACAAGTCGCTTTCCTTGGTCATATTGTATCTGCCGATGGTATCACCATGGATCCGTCTAAGGTTGAGGCTATCACTAAGTGGCCAAGACCTACGACAGTGACTGAGGTTAGGAGTTTTCTAGGACTTGCTGGATACTACCGACGTTTTGTTGAGGGTTTCTCTCGTTTAGCTTTGCCCTTAACCCAATTGATGAGGAAAGGTGAAAAGTTCGTGTGGACGGATGAAAGAGAAAAGAGTTTTGAAGAGTTGAAACGGAGGTTGGTGTCCGCTCCTATTTTGACTCTTCCATCGGTTCGGAGGATATCAAATCTATAGTGATGCATCTAAGAAAGGATTGGGCTGTGTCTTGATGCAACATGGTAAGGTGATAGCTTACGCTTCAAGACAACTGAAACCTTATGAGGAGAATTACCCAACTCATGACCTTGAGTTAGCTGCTGTGGTGTTCGTATTGAAGATCTGGAGACATTACTTGTATGGAGAGACGTGTGATATTTTCACCGACCATAAGAGCCTCAAGTATATTTTCACTCAAAAGGAACTCAACATGAGACAAAGAAGATGGTTAGAACTTCTTAAGGATTATGACACTAACATTCAGTACCATCCCGTAAGGCTAATGTAGTTGCTGACCACTTAGCCGGAAATCAGGCATGCTTGCAAGTATTGAGATTGAGCCTAGGATCATTCGTGACTTAAAGCGTTTGGATGTTGAGTTGTGCGTACGAGGTTTTGGTGGATACTGGGCTAGTATGAAGGTGGAGTCGAACCCTAATCGCAAATTAAGGAAGCTCAGAAGATGACGGCGAGCCAGGCCGTAGCTCAAAATGTTGAAGAAGGTAGGTAGCCGGAGTTTAAGATTGATAACGACGGAATTGTATGGTATGAAGATAGGCTTTGCGTTCCCAATGATCAGGTACTTCGTGAGAAAGTTATGACTGAAGCTCATAGTTCTCCTTTCACTATCCATCCTGGTTCTACCAAGATGTATAGGGATTTAAACAGATTTCTGGTGGAACGGCATGAAGCAAGATGTGGCGACGTTTGTGTCGAAGTGTATGATTTGTCAGTAAGTGAAGATCGAACATCAAAGAGCTAGTGGACTGTTACAACCATTGGATATTCCGACATGGAAGTGGGATAAGATATCTATGGACTTTGTGACTGGACTACCTCTTACTAAGAAGAAGCATGATGCGATTTGGGTGGTTGTTGATCGGCTAACCAAATCTGCTCATTTCTTACCAATTAGAAAGGATTATGGTATTGGTAGATTGGCAGATTTTTCAGAAGAGATAGTTAGACTTCATGGTACTCCGACGTCTATTGTGTCGATAGGGATCCGCTTTTTACTGCTTCGAAAGGTTTGTAAAAGCTTGGGGTACTCGACTTAATTTTAGTACGCGCTTCATCCTCAAACATATGGTCGCAGAGAGGACTATCAGACCTTAGAGGACATGCTAAGGGCTTGTGCTTTGGAATGGACTGGCACTGGATAAATATTTGTGTTTAGTAGAGTTTGCATACAACAACAGTTGGCATGCTAGCATTAAGGCAACACCGTTTGAACTTCTTTATGGAAGAAAATGTAGATCACCTACTTGTTGGGATGAAGTAGGTGAACGTCTAATCGAAGGTCCGAAAATGATTGAGATCACTAATGAGAAAGTAGCTGTTGCTAGAGAAAAGTTGAAGGAGGCTAGGTCTCGCAGAAAAGTTATGCCGACAAGCATCGTCGTGATTTAGAGTTTCGAGTTGGTGATCGTGTGTTTTTGAAAGTCTCGCCGTTTAGAGGTGTGAAACGTTTTGGAATCAAGGGCAAGCTCAGTCCTCGATTTATCGGTCCGTTTGAAATTTTGGAGCGTATAGGAGAAGTTTCAGATCGATTAGCACTACCAGTTGTCGCATGTTCATGGTGTGTTCCATGTATCTCTCCTAAGGGGATACAACTATCATCCATTACACGTTGCTTCGTATCCGTTTGATCAAATTCAATCCGATATGTCTTTATCTGAAGAGCCGGAAGCTATTTTAGAAAGACAAGAAAGAGTTATGAGAAATAAAGTCATTCCGTTCGTTAAGATTCTTTGGAAAAATCACCCGAGCGTGAGGCTACTTAGGAAACCGAAGAGTCGATGCGAGCTAGTTATCCTCATTTCTTTGAATAGTTCGGTATGTTCTCATCTCGCTGTTGTTCATTTCAATTTTCGAGGATCGAAAATTTTTTTAGAGGGGAAGAATTGTAAAACCCGAAAAATCAAAAACATATATAAGTACGAAAATACCCTTGGAACCAAGAATTTATAAAATACGTAAAATACGTTTATAATTAATTAACGAAATTAAAAACCTAATAAATAAGAACTTAAAGAATAAAATTACGTGAACGACTTTGGTACGACGAAGGACTTAAACTATTCGCCAATAATGTTGGGCCATTCGATTATTAAACGGGCTCGTTTGTTTTGTTTGTTTTGCGCCAAGCCGAGAATCAAGAGAAGCCACGAAGGGCGTTTGTTTGTGTTCGTGGGATCAAGGGCCGAAGCCCATTTTGGGTGAGCCTTTGAGCTTGGTTGGACCCAAACCGAACCCAACCCCCTCCAAAGCCCTAACTAAAATGTTAACTATAAATATAACTCATAATCACTAAATTGAAACCCTAGTTCTAGTTTGTGCCTCTTCTTTTCCTTGTTCCTATTCGGCCGAGACCCAAACCCCATTGGTGTCGAGATTTTGCTTCAAACAAGTAAAGGTATAACGTTTATTCGTCTTCCTTTGATGTACCATGCGTTAATATGTTGTGTTATATTTGTTTGGTCGAGTTTCTTGTTTTCTTTTGTTGTGCCGAGCCGTGTAGACCAAAACAAGGGCAAACCATAAAGATTAAACCTTATAACTATTAAAGAACATGTAACGTGATATGTAATATTGAATCGGGTCATGTATATGTTGAGTTAAACAAGGCCGAACCATGCATGAGTTAGGACCGAACCATATATGTATTCGGCTAATGAATAAAACTTAATAACTTGAATATGTAACGTGTTTAGATGAGCTAAGACTTTGTGTAAACCTACTAGCCGAAACCCTAGTTTAAACCGAACATATATACATGAGTTTTGAACGTGTACTAAACAAGTAAGGGTCACGTAAACATAAACCCTAGTTTAATATGTAAAGCGAATAAAGTATATCAAACCCTAAATGTTTGTGAACCGTGTCTCTTTTGTGTGCGTTATATTAATTCAAGTGAACTAGTGATTATGTACCGTGTAATTTATCTCGAGTAATAAGTAACTTTTATGTCACATAAAATCATAAACGTACATGGTAAAACATAAAAGGAAAGATTGTTATTATTTACGTATTAGGTTAAGTAGCGAGTCATTAAGACGTAACATGTAAAGTAAATGCATATTAATGAGATATTAAAGAATAAGAAAACCCTAGAACATAAATGAGAGTCGATTAGGGTTTGAGCTAAATATAGTAATTGCTATTTCATGTGTGAGTTATAACTTATAAACTATTTTCACATTTAACCCTAGACTTTAATAAATGACATAACGAACCCTAATCTACAACATTAATTATAAAATACTTAAGTCTCATTTAATAAAACCCTAAAGTAAGAAGATCATTAATATACATTAAGTATGAACACCAAATATTAAAAGATCATTTCGACGATTATGGAATCATAAATAACTGGACGACCGTAATGTCTATAGGTTCCGAGAAGAGGAGTAATCCTTTGCCTTCCGCCTTTCTCGCTCGATCATTTGCTTTGGAATAAGGTACGATATTCGACCTTTCAAGAAGGTTTTCCTTTTAACGTTCGTATTAGGGTTTCCTAAGCCTTTGCAATGAATCCCAAATCTGATTTGTTGAGCTTTTGCTTATCTCGAACTCGATTTCTAATTATGAAACATCTGATTTTGAACTATCTGATATGAAAACTGATGATTTTGGAAATATGAATGATTTTCTGATAAAATATGATCTGTGTCAGCTTATGACCTGATTTGACCTAAGATAGTTTGACACCGAGCCAAATATTTAACTAGTCATGGGGTTCCATGTCCGATCGTGATGCACCTCTGATACGACTCTAGGGCAGTAGAGTGATGTTCTGCCACGTCTCTGGATGGTGAAGCATATTTGTGAATATGTAGGAAGGGCTTATGGATGCATCCTTGATCTGTTATATGTTATCTGATATATGTTATCTGATGATTGATGCTGCGCTGCATGCACGCCCTTCATAACTCGGTAGGTCTCCCTACAAAATGTTGCCTTATGTGAATATGAATATGATCCGATATATGTTTCGCTCGTGGTAGTTGACTATAAACTTTATTTTGAAAATTATGAATTATGCATTGAAAATGATTATGATTTTGCTATCGCTCATTCGCTTTATTTCATATTCGATATCGTTTGGTATTCGCTTTTGCTTTCATATCTGTTCATTGGGCTTTTGAAGCTCAGCCGCACTTTTCTTTTCTTCCGCTGCGGTATCTAAGCATGGAAGCTGGGTTGCTTTGGGATGAGTGCTTGAGTGGACTTACCTGAGAGATTTTAGCTTTGATTTTCTTATGATGCCATTTAAGACTTATTTATTTCGGATATTATGTTGAGGTTTATTATGTTTCCGCTGGGACCTATGTATTGAAGTCATTTTGACTTGGATTATTTCCGCATTTATGTCAAGACTTCTTTTGGTTATTTATGTTTTGCTTTGATATGACACCATTACTTGTGATTCCTTTACCCTTGGCGGGTCGGGGCGTTACAAATGGTTTCATCAAGGGTCGTCAAATTATTGATTGCCCTCTTATAGTTGATGAGATTGTTTCTTGGGCTAAGATATATAAGAAGTGTTTTTTCTTCTAAGTTACTTTGAAAAAGCTTTCAACACTTTAAGTTGGTCCTTGAACTCGGTCAGGAGTCAAATGGGTTTTTACCCAAAATGGAGAGCTTGGATACTTTCTTGTCTTAATTCAACATATGCCTTGGTTTTAGTTAATGGGTCTTCAACTAACGAGTTTAAATTTGAGACACTTCTTAGGCAAGGAGACCTTCTATCTCCTCACCAAGGATTTACTTGTTGCACCTATAAGAAATCCAAGAGTTATTGAAAGAACGAGCACTATTGGATCAACTCTCATAGATGGGGCGGATCTAAACAAAATATCAAGATGGTTCTTTGAGTTAGTTAACACGAAATAATCAATAGAGTTAGGATCAAATAAGAAGAAAAATTAAAATGAGAAGGATAAGAAGAAACCACAACCACACATTTAAGATGCACCTATTAAAATAGATGCATCTCCCTTTGAAAATCTCTCCCTTATTTGAAATGTGAGGCTAAAAATTCTTCTTATTCTTCTCATTTTAGTTTTTCTTCTTACCAGATCCCTAGTTAAACTTATTAGTTAATGTGCCAAGTTAGATCGGGCCGAGTCCATTTTAACAGTCACATAATGAAACTAATCATCAAATATATTTCAAGCATTTACAAAATTAGTGCATTATCAAAACTTTCTTGTACATTAGTGCATTATCATTCATGCAAATACAGTTTTCGAGAGACAATTACGTGTTATAATTATTCCCCGTAATAAGAATTGGGAAACCATAAACTACTGTTGCGACTAAGTCTTTGTTTGATCTGTTGCAACAAACTATCTCTCAAGCTTTTAAAGATGATGAACCCAGGTTCCTTTTATGGATACATAAACCTCTAGAGCCATTAGCTTTAACTTTAGCCTTTCCTTTATTTGAGTTTTTGTTGTGGTCAATCTTTTCATGATGCCGCTACGCTACTAATTCTGCCCATATTGTATTTACCCAAGCTTGTGGCAGTTCTATAGTAAATCGCGTATCCATGATAGTGCCCCACTAGATTACCTTTTGGCAAGCTCTCCTGCGATAGTTGTCGAAGGATGAATAGTTGTGGTGCTATCTTTTAATCGGTGCAACAATGGTTACTATAGTAATCACGCAGTCCTGACGGTGCCCCATTAGACTTTTAGCAGCCTCTCCTCGATGCCAATTACAATCCAGATCTTGACAACTATCGAAGGAGAATCTGCTAAAAGGTAATCTAGTGAGGCACCATCAAGGACACGTGATTTACTACAGTAATGTAACCACCGTTGCACTCGATTAAAAAGACAGCACCACACCTATCAATTTTTTGAATCTCTTCATGCGACAATTGTATCCACACCGATGTAGGACTACCGGGCAATATATTGCTTGGTAAGAGTGAATCTTCTCCATTCACACTTAAGCATATGATTGGCAACTCAGGAAGCTTGTTAAAGAATTGAAACACGCATTCTTCAGGGTTCCCTACAGTATTCTGTGCAATTATATAACGTCAAATAAAAGGAACAGAAAATGAGCATTATGCTGACGTACTCACAAAAGTCAACTATGTTAACAGAAAATATATCATATTGAAACTGAACGATACAGACTTAAGATCGTAGAATAGCAGTACAGTCTTAGCTCACCAAGATTACCTAATCTCTTTTAATTATCTTAAGATTAAACCCCAATCTTCCTAAATTTTCTTATTTAAACTCTTTGCATATGAACTATTAAGATGATGATTTAAATCATACAATGTGCACTGTTTGCTAATATTATGATTTTGACTATCATGCCATAGAGACTGCCTACTGAATTATGCAACACAACAAGTAAATTTCTAAGGCAGATCCTGCCTATGATTATCTGATATATTAGGGATCAAATAGTTGATACAATTAAAGGAAAACTGACTATCAATTATCTTCCGTTTATGTTCATGTTTCTTAGACATGTGAAATTTGTTAAAATAATCGACACTATCAAAAGTAATTATTACCACTTTGTGCAACGAAAGCATATCAACTCTATCATGTAACACATTTTATTAAACTTGAATATTAACTCACATAATCACTTTTAGAACATATATCAACACTTTCCCTCAAGCAAATGGGAGAACAAATGTTCATAATAAAATGATAATACTCCTAAAGAATCGGGAAGAAAAACAAAAATGATAGTCAACTAGAAATTATTTTGTAACTCAATCAAATAAAGGTGTCACATATTAACCTCAACTCGATATGTTAACTAACAAACATAAGTAGAAATGTAGGCTAGATACATATAACAAAGATATAAGATAAGTTTCACAAAATGAGAGCAACAACAGTACAATAATAATTATATAAAACAGCATATTTGTTGAAATACTTACATCTTCCATGAGTTTCTAGCCTTCTTTGTTTCTCATACGAGCAATCAAACGTTAGTAGGTACCTTGCCCAAAGTATATAAAATGCCGAGCAAATGCGACACGTGAGATGTATTAATAGTGGTCAGCAATCAAAAATACTTGGAGGTCGAAGTAGCAAGAGCTCTTAATTACAATCTCGTCTACATACTAAATACAAGAAGATATTATTAACCTTGTAGCTAGTAAGATAAAGAAAAGAAACTAAATAGACCAAATCAAGCTATGTAAGACCCTTTAACTCAAAGAACAAAACAAGATTAAAAAATGGTTAAGATTCCAGTATTCTAATAACGATAAGTGGACAGAATACCTAGTGTTAATTTTGTATGCTGTGATATGATTGAGCACATACAACAGTTCATTTTCAGTGAAAAACATGCAATTTAAATAATCTTGGTCTTAATGTTAAGTGTTACGTATTTTTCAAATACAAATTTCCTACGAAATGATGAGCATTGCTAGAATCGCCATAGCTGCCTGGGATGTTTGGAAGTCGATACAACCATAGAAGTGCATATATAAAATAGAAATTATAATAATGACTCTATTACACGAATATAAGGAAATAACACTCTTATACCCATAATACAAGATTGAGGAGTTTTAAAAATTTTATGGTTTTAAGTTGGGTTGCGACTGTTTTCCATCTCCAAACGGTACACATTAGCAAAAGGGAAAGTAGAACCAGTACTGACAAGCATTTTCTTGTAACACACAACCCATTTATCACTTATATTGCTTAACATTTTAGAAGGTATCATTATTTCTAATAAAAATTGAAACATTCAGTATGGTAGTTACCTTGGATTATTATGTATTAAGTAGAGGCAACATGTCTCATATAAGATTGATATGTGTTGAGTTCCGAGAGCGTCTATTACAACATTAGCGTATACATCTTCCCTACGAAATGTACTTCTAGCCGCAAACACTTTCATGCTTGACATGCACCTAATACCTCGCAAATGTTTCAACTTATGTTTGAATCCACAACCTCGTGGGCGTCACTCACGTACTGCTGGGCCAAAGACCATTTGGCAATCTACCTTGTCTTTTGATATGTCCAGAAATTAAGTTTATAACATTGTCCTGTCATTTAAAAGACAGTCAGTGAAGAGGAGTAGGAATTCATATAATCAAGAGACTGGAACAAACAACATCGAACACAAAAATCTTCAACAAATTAAAGAAAACCACCGACACATTTTGAGTTTTGGCAATGAACGTGCTATAAAAATCACCAAAAAATAGCAATACAAAAACTTTGTGAGACCCTTTTTAGGACATAAAACACCTCACATGTACACATAAGCTACCCGGATTTGTAGATCTTGAACTTAAAACGAAGACAAACGGAAACTTAGAGACTTAAAGAAATAATATGAAAACAAACCTTTGGATGATGTTACAAACTTGTAAATGAGTGGTGTTGAGTGTTCTGGAAATAAGATGGAGAGATAGGTGTGTTTGATGTGTTCTGGTGTGTTTGTATATATAGAGAGGTGATAGAGAACACATTAACTAAGTGTCAGTTAGGTTGGTGAGTCGGTGGTGTGATTTTATTGCATATTCGTTTGATTAAGGTTAAAATCTACATATGCTACAATAAAATATTTAAAAAAAAAAAAAAATGGTGTCAATGTGAGTGTGAAATAATTAAGGTAAACACACATCTGACTATCTGAGTGGTGAAATAATCCTTAAGAAAAGGTACTGTAATATGCAAACAAATGCACATACTCAGGTTTCTCACCGGTCATATCTTTTGCGTAACAAATTAGCACAACAATGATGAGAATATAAGTTTACTCATCCATTAATTATTTATCCCTTTGTACCATTTCAAGATTGACCTCCGTCGAGTCTAGAACGTAGTTTGATAAGTTCAAAGCTTGTTTATAGCATCCATGGCCATCACACTAGCTAGAAAGTCTCAAGCTCGTTGCTTTAATGCTTTATTCTTGTATCGTTGTGTTCATTTTTTGGAACGAGAAATATTTGTGTCATTCTTTTACCTTTTTTTTTATTTTTTTATTAATTTATTTTTTTTTGGTGAGATTTTCCGTATTTTTAACTATCACAACTAAACCCTTCAATGATATATAGCAAACCACTGAAACACACAGCCACAAGTAACTATCATAGTAAAGACAAAGAAACCTAACTAACTGGTTAGAAAAGTGCAATGGTGGATGTGATACATTTATTATCTATCTTTTTTAAGATGCAAGAAGCTTTGATTTTGTGATAGATCGATTTGCAAGTTGGGATAAATTTCAAAAGTCAAATGAATTTGAAGGAATAGCGAGACAATTAACAAAATTTAAAGGCTAAACCACTTCACCTTTATAGTGTATTATAAGATATGACAACACATTTCTTTGTGTTTAGCTTTAACTCTGTTATACCTTTCCCAATCCCAAATTTAGACGTTGGAGTTTACAAAACCCTCTCATTTATGGACGGTCTATTCCACTTTCCAACCAAATCTCTCTTTATTCTGGCACATAAATGAAGGGGTCGAAGAGATTATGGCAGATCGAGTACTATTACTTTTACATTGTACGGATGATATCCATGCGATTATGCATAATTAAGAACTAAAAGACTCTTAATAAGCTTGCAATATCCAGATATGTACAACTATTGAAGTTGATACCAATGAACAAAACAATGCCTAGTGCTTTTAGTGGGTATTGAGTAAATGCATTAACCATTACAGTTTTAGTGTAAAACATCCAATTAGAATTAATAAGGAAATAAAACTATAACAAAGATGTCTAGAACTCTACCAAGTCTTTGTTACTATAGTGTTTAACGTGTGATTGAGGGATGACGGCGTATAGTCATTGACTCTATTACAAACAATCTAAGTGTGCAAGGTATGTGAGCAATCTTATAGCTCACATCAAGTTTTTCATATAACATTTTAATTGAAATAAAA
>OU343216.1:138714887-138741899 GCA_910596185.1 Chrysanthemum makinoi
GGAGGTGATGCTTTAAATTGGTGAAAGCATTGAAACAAACCGCGAGGAGGAGATGCTTTGCTATTACTTGTACTTGAAGAGTTTGGACTATCTTCTATAACCGTTACTTCGATCGGAACAGCAAAGGTATGAGAGGATTATCAGGGCAATCTACCAGTTTGATCATGAGCTCAATGAGTACATGAGTATTAGGTTTATGAGGTTGGTAAGCTTTGTTGGAAGATTCTTTGGAGATGGTAGTAGCCAAGCTAAGCATTTCAAAATGGGAGGCTGAAAGAAGTGGGTGTTGGACGGCCTTAACTGCCGAGTATGAGGATGTGTCGACTGCAATGAGTGCACTCGTAACATTGAGATCTTTGAGGTTGGTTACAACAAGCGTAATCGCGATGGTGATTGGATTCAAGGTAGGACTCAAAGTAATGAGTATAAGGGAAATACTGGCAGAGATTACGATTCAAGGGGACAAGTGGATAAGGGTTATGATCAGCGGGGTCAGTCAGGAAGGAATGTGGACTCTAAAGCCACGAGAAGAGATTAGGGATAGCGAGGCTGCTGGTAAGGGTGAAATGATGCGTCAAAATCAAGGTAACAATAACCGACATACAACAACAAGGATCGGTCGGCTCGAGGATCAAATCGGGGTCGTGCTTGGGATCTTCTAGTCGAGCAAAGGGCAGTGAAGTTTGCCTCCCCCACCTATCGTACTACTTGTGGAAAGGCTCATCGGGACCGTGTTTCAAGGCCACTTGGTGGATGTTTCTCTTGTGGTTCCACTACTCCAAGATCAAGTTGCCCTAAGAGGAACCGGCGATTCTGGAAACTACACCAAGCCGCCACCTACTCTTTGGGCGTGTTTATGCTACTACTTTCGGGTCGGTAGGGCATACTTGGTACCATTCACGGGCACTTTTTCATTGATGATTATTCGTCTTCGTTTTATTTGACCGCGGTGCCACACACTCCATTATATCTGTCACATGTGCTAAGAAACTTAATATGAAGCCACAACCACTAACGAATCACTTATCGATATCTACGCCTATGAAAAGCCACATGATCATTGATCATAAATACGCTAAGTGTCCTCTTCGTTTTGATGATCGTATTCGGCCTGCACATCTGTATCCTCTCGATATGGTCGACTTTGATATCATTCTAGGCATGGATTGGTTGGCTTATCATAGATCTTCAATTGATTGCTATGCTAGAAGCTGTGATCTTTGGAGGCGTAAAACATCTGAATTCGTTTATTATGGTTCTAAACCACTCAAATCTGTTAGTTCATTTCGCGCCATGAAGCGCGGACCATGATTGCTCATGGGTGACAAGGTTTTCTAGCATCTGTTAAGGACACATCTTTGGAGAGTCCTAACATTGAAAACCTACTGTTGCGAATTCACAGAGCGTTTTTCACGATGAAACTTCTGGTATTCCTCCGACTAGAGAAGTTGAGTTTAGCATTGAGTTAATTCCTTGCTAAGATTCGAAGCTCCGTATCGTATGGCACTGTAGAACTGAAGGAATTGAAGGAACAGCGCAAGAGATGATAGATAATGGATTCATAGACCTAGTGTTTCTCCATGGGGTGCACCTGTTTTGTTTGTGAAGAAGAAGGATGGAAGTATGCGCTTATGTATCGACTACCGTGAACTCAACCGTATTACTATTCGAAACCGTTATCCTCTTCCGCGCATAGACGATTTGTTTGATCAACTGCAAGGAGCTAAGTTGTTTTCTAAGATTGATCAGTGCTGTTATCATCAACTACGTGTGAAGGAGCAAGATGTTCCTAAGACCCGTTTAGTACGGATATGGTCATTATGAGTTTCTCGTTATGCCTTTTGGTTTTGACGAATCGCTTCTTGTGTTTATGGACGATGAATCGTGTTTTCCATGAGTTCCTCGACAAGTTCGTTATTGTTTTCATCGACGACATTTTAGTTTACTCTAAGTCGAGAAGAGGAGCATGAGCAACATCTCAGGATAGTTTTGGAGATTACGAAAGAAGAAGAAGTTATGCCAAATTCTCGAAGTGTGAATTTTGGTTAAGACAAGTCGCTTTCCTTGGTCATATTGTATCTGCTGATGGTATCACCATGGATCCGTCTAAGGTTGAGGCTATCACTAAATGGCCAAGACCTACGGCGATGGTGAGGTTAGGAGTTTTCTAGGACTTGCTGGATACTACCGGCGTTTTGTTGAGGGTTTTCTCGTTTAGCTTTGCCCTTAGCAATTGATGAGGAAAGGTGAAAAGTTCGTGTGGGGCGGATGAAAGAGAAAAGAGTTTTGAAGAGTTGAGACGGAGGTTGGTGTCCGCTCCTATTTTGACTCTTCCATGCAGTTCTGGAGGATATCAAATCTATAGCGATGCATCTAAGAAAGGATTGGGCTGTGTCTTGATGCAACATGGTAAGGTGATAGCTTACGCTTCAAGACAACTGAAACCTTATGAGGAGAATTACCCAACTCATGACCTTGAGTTAGCTGCTGTGGTGTTCGCGTTGAAGATCTGGAGACATTACTTGTATGGAGAGACGTGTGATATTTTCACCGACCATAAGAGCCTCAAGTATATTTTCACTCAAAAGGAACTCAACATGAGACAAAGAAGATGGTTAGAACTTCTTAAGGATTATGACACCAACATTGAGTACCATCTGGTAAGGCTAATGTAGTTGCTGACGCACTTAGCCGGAAATCAGGCATGCTTGCAAGTATTGAGATTGAGCCTAGGATCATTCGTGACTTAGAGCGTTTGGATGTTGAGTTGTGCGTACGAGGTTTTGGTGGATCTTGGGCTAGTATGAAGGTGGAGTCGAACCTTATCTGCAAATTAAAGGCTCTCGAGAAAGATGGCCTTGGTTGGGCCGTAGCTCAAAATGTTGAAGAAGGTAGGTAGCCGGAGTTTAAGATTGATAACTGTGAATTGTATGGTATGAAGATAGGCTTTGCGTTCCCAATGATCAGTGCCGTTGAGAAGTTATGGCTGAAGCTCATAGTTCTCCTTTCACTATCCATCCTGGTTCTACCAAGATTTATAGGGATTTAAAAGCAGTATTTCGGTGGAGCGGCATGAAGCAAGATGTGGCGGCGTTTGTGTCGAAGTGTATGATTTGTCGACAAGTGAAGATCGAACATCAAAGAGCTAGTGGATTGTTACAACCATTGGATATTCCGACATGGAAGTGGGATAAGATATCTATGGACTTTGTGGTGGACTACCTCTTACTAAGAAGAAGCATGATGCGATTTGGGTGGTTGTTGATCGGCTAAACAAATCTGCTCATTTCTTACCAATTAGAAAGGATTATGGTATTGGTAGATTGGCGAGATTTTTTGACAAGAGATAGTTAGACTTCATGGTACTCCGGCGTCTATTGTGTCGATAGGGATGCGTTTTACTTCGTTTACGGAAAGGTTTGTAAAAGCTTGGGGTACTCGACTTAATTTTAGTGCGGCGTTTCATCCTCAAACATATGGTCGGTCAGAGAGGACTATTAGGACCTTAGAGGACATGCTAAGGGCTTGTGCTGGGATGGACTGGCAGTGGGATAAATATTTGTGTTTAGTAGAGTTTGCATACAACAACAGTTGGCATGCTAGCATTAAGGCGACACCGTTTGAACTTCTTTATGGAAGGAAATGTAGATCACCTATTTGTTGGGATGAAGTAGGTGAGCGTCTAATCGAAGGTCCGGAAATGATTGAGATCACTAATGAGAAAGTAGCATTTGCTAGAGAAAAGTTGAAGGAGGCTAGGTCGTCGGAAAAGTTATGCCGACAAGCATCGTCGTGATTTAGAGTTTCGAGTTGGTGATCGTGTGTTTTTGAAAGTCTCGCCGTTTAGAGGTGTGAAACGTTTTGGAATCAAGGGCAAGCTCGGTCCTCGATTCATCGGTCCGTTTGAAATTTTGGGCATTATAGGAGAAGTTTATATCGATTAGCACTTCCTACCGGTTGTCGCATGTTCATGATGTGTTCCATGTATCTCTCCTAAGGGATACAACTATCATCCATTACCGCGTTGCCGTATCCGTTTGATCAAATTCAATCCGATATGTCTTTATCGAAGAGCGGAAGCTATTTTAGAAAGACAAGAAAGAGTTATGAGAAATAAAGTCATTCTGTTCGTTAAGATTCTTTGGAAAAATCACCGGGCGTGAGGCTACTTGGGAGACGAAGAGTCGATCGATAGTTATTATCATTTCTTTGAATAGTTCGGTATGTTCTCATCTCGTTTTCGTTTCGTTTCATTTCAATTTTCGAGGACGAAAATTTTTTTTTAGAGGGGAAGAATTGTAAAACCCGAAAAATCTAAAACATATATAAGTACGAAAATACCCTTGGAACCAAGAATTTATAAAATACGTAAAATAGGTTTATAATTAATTATGAAATTAAAAACCTAATAAATAAGAACTTAAAGAATAAAATTACGTGAACGACTTTGGTACGACGAAGGACTTAAACTATTAAGCCAATAATGTTGGGCCATTCGATTATTACGGGCTCGTTTGTTTTGTTTGTTTTCGCCAAGCCGAGAATCAAGAAACCCACGAAGGCGTTTGTTTGTGTTCGTGGGATCAGGGCGAAGCCCATTTTGGGTGAGCCTTTGAGCTCGGTTGGACCCAAACCGAACCCAACCCTCCAAAGCCTAACTAAAATGTTAACTATAAATATAACTCATAATCACTAAATTGAAACCCTAGTTCTAGTTTGTGCCTCTTCTTTTCCTTGTTCCTATTCGGCCGAGACCCAAACCCCATTGGTGTCGAGATTTTTGCTTCAAACAAGTAAAGGTATAACGTTTATTCGTCTTCCTTTGATGTACCATGCGTTAATATGTTGTGTTATATTTTGTTTGGTCGAGTTTCTTGTTTTCTTTTGTTGTGCCGAGCCGTGTAGACCAAAACAAGGGCAAACCATAAAGATTAAACCTTATAACTATTAAAGAACATGTAGCGTGATATGTAATAATGAATCGGGTCATGTATATGTTGAGCTAAACTAGGCCGAACCATGCATGAGTTAGGACCGAACCATATATGTATTCGGCTAATGAATAAAACTTAATAACTTGAATATGTAACGTGTTTAGATGAGCTAAGACTTGCGTAAACCTACTAGCCGAAACCCTAGTTTAAACCGAACATATATACATGAGTTTTGAACGTGTACTAAACAAGTAAGGGTCACGTAAACATAAACCCTAGTTTAATATGTAAAGCGAATAAAGTATATCAAACCCTAAATGTTTGTGAACCGTGTCTCTTTTGTGTGCGTTATATTAATTCAAGTGAACTAGTGATTATGTACCGTGTAATTTATCGAGTAATAAGTAACTTGTATGTCACATAAAATCATAAACGTACATGGTAAAACCATAAAAGGAAAGATTGTTATTATTTACGTATTAGGTTAAGTAGCGAGTCATTAAGACGTAACATGTAAAGTAAATGCATATTAATGAGATATTAAAGAATAAGAAAACCCTAGAACATAAATGAGAGTCGATTAGGGTTTGAGCTAAATATAGTAATTCGTTATTTCATGTGTGAGTTATGACTTATAAACTATTTTCACATTTAACCCTAGACTTTAATAAATGACATAACGAACCCTAATCTACAACATTAATTATAAAATACTTAAGTCTCATTTAATAAAACCCTAAAGTAAGAAGATCATTAATATACATTAAGTATGAACACCAAATATTAAAAGATCATTTCGACGATTATGGAATCATAAATAACTGGGACGACCGTTAATGTCTATAGGTTAGAAGAGGTAATCCTTTGCCTTCCTTCTTGCGATCATTTGCTTTGGAATAAGGTACAGATATTGACCTTTTCAGTAAAGGTTTTCCTTTAACGTTTTCTTCGTATTAGGGTTTCCTAAGCCTTTGCTATGAATCCCAAATATGATTTGTTGAGCTTTTGCTTATCGAACTCGATTTCTGAATTATGAAACATCTGATTTTGAACTATCGATATGGCGTGATTTTGGAAATATGAATGATTTTTTGATAAAATATGATCTGTGTCAGTTATGACATTCTGATTTGACCTAAGATAGTTTGACACCCGAGCCAAATATTTAACTAGTCATGAGGGTTCCATGTCCGTATCGATGATACCTCGATAGCGATAGGCGTAGTGGTGATGTTACGCCCGTCTCGGATGGTGAAGCATATTTGTGAATATGTAGGAAGGGCGTATGGATGCATCCTTGATCGTTATATGTTATCGATATATGTTATCGATGATTGATGCTGCGTGCATGCACGTCCTTCATAACTCTAGTAGGTCTCCCCTACAAAATGTTGCCTTATGTGAATATGAATATGATCGATATATGTTTACGGGCGTGGTAGTTGACTATAAACTTTATTTTGAAAATTATGAATTATGCATTGAAAATGATTATGATTTTGCTATCGCTCATTAAGCTTTATTTCATATTCGATATCGTTTGGTATTCGCTTTTTCTTTCATATCTGTTCACTGGGCTTTTGAAGCAGGCACTTGCTTTCTTTTCTTCCGCGGCGGTATCTAAGCATTAAGGGGTTGCTTGGGATGAGTGCTTGTGGACTTACCTGAGATTTTAGCTTTGATTTTCTTATGATGCCATTTAAGACTTATTTATTTCGGATATTATGTTGAGGTTTATTATGTTTCCGCTGGGACCTATGTATTGAAGTCATTTTGGATTATTTCGCATTTGTCAAGACTTCTTTTGGTTATTTATGTTTTGCTTTGATATGACACCATTCTTGATTCCTTTACCCTTGGCGGGTCGGGGCGTTACAAATGGTTTCATCAAGGGTCGTCAAATTATTGATTGCCCTCTTATAGTTGATGAGATTGTTTCTTGGGCTAAGATATATAAGAAGTGTTTTTTCTTCTAAGTTACTTTGAAAAAGCTTTCAACACTTTAAGTTGGTCCTTGAACTCGGTCAGGAGTCAAATGGGTTTTTACCCAAAATGGAGAGCTTGGATACTTTCTTGTCTTAATTCAACATATGCCTTGGTTTTAGTTAATGGGTCTTCAACTAACGAGTTTAAATTTGAGACACTTCTTAGGCAAGGAGACCTTCTATCTCCTCACCAAGGATTTACTTGTTGCACCTATAAGAAATCCAAGAGTTATTGAAAGAACGAGCACTATTGGATCAACTCTCATAGATGGGGCGGATCTAAACAAAATATCAAGATGGTTCTTTGAGTTAGTTAACACGAAATAATCAATAGGGTTAGGATCAAATAAAAACAAAAATTAAAAATTAAAAGAAACCACAACCACACATTTCAGATGCACCTATTAAAATAGATGCATCTCCCTTTGAAAATCTCTCCCTTATTTGAAATGTGAGGCTTTAAAATTCTTCTTATTCTTCTCATTTTAGTTTTTCTTACCAGAATCCCTAGTTAAACTTATTAGTTAATGTGCCAAGTTAGATCGGGCGAGTCCATTTTATGATCACATAATGAAACTAAACATCAAATATAGTTCAAGCATTTACAAAATTAGTGCATTATCAAAACTTTCTTGTGCATTAGTGCATTATCATTCATGCAAATACAGTTTTCGAGAGACAATTACGTGTTATAATTATTCCCCGTAATAAGAATTGGGAAACCATAAACTACTGTTGCGACTAAGTCTTTGTTTGATCTGTTGCAACAAACTATCTCTCAAGCTTTTAAAGATGATGAACCCAGGTTCCTTTTATGGATACATAAACCTCTAGAGCCATTAGCTTTAACTTTAGCCTTTCCTTTATTTGAGTTTTTGTTGTGGTCAATCTTTTCATGAGCGGCTTGGACGCAATCTACTAATTCTGCCCATATTGTATTTACCCAAGCTTGTGGCAGTTCTATAGTAAATCGCGTATCCATGATAGTGCCCCACTAGATTACCTTTTGGCAAGCTCTCCTGCGATAGTTGTCGAAGGATGAATAGTTGTGGTGCTATCTTTTTAATCGGGTGCAACAATGGTTACCTTAACTATAGTAAATCACGTGTCCTTGACGGTGCCCCATTAGATTACTTCTTAGCAGCCTCTCCTTCGATAGTTGCCAATTACAATCCAGATCTTGACAACTATCGAAGGAGAATCTGCTAAAAGGTAATCTAGTGAGGCACCATGCGTGATTCTACTATGTAACCACCGTTGCACTCGATTAAAAAGACAGCACCACACCTATCAATTTTTTGAATCTCTTCATGCGACAATTGTATCCACACCGATGTAGGACTACCGGGCAATATATTGCTTGGTAAGAGTGAATCTTCTCCATTCACACTTAAGCATATGATTGGCAACTCAGGAAGCTTGTTAAAGAATTGAAACACGCATTCTTCAGGGTTCCCTACAGTATTCTGTGCAATTATATAACGTCAAATAAAAGGAACAGAAAATGAGCACTATGCTGATGTATTCAACAAAGTCAACTATGTTTACAGAAAATATATCATATTGAAACTGAATGATAGACTTAAAATCGTAGAATAGCAGTATAGTTAGCTCATCCAAGATTACCCAATCTCTTTTAATTATCTTAAGATTAAACCCCAATCTTCCTAAATTTTCTTATTTAAACTCTTTGCATATGAACTATTAAGATGATGATTTAAATCATACAATGTGCACTGTTTGCTAATATTATGATTTTGACTATCATGCCATAGAGACTGCCTACTGAATTATGCAACACAACAAGTAAATTTCTAAGGCAGATCCTGCCTATGATTATCTGATATATTAGGGATCAAATAGTTGATACAATTAAAGGAAAACTGACTATCAATTATCTTCCGTTTATGTTCATGTTTCTTAGACATGTGAAATTTGTTAAAATAATCGACACTATCAAAAGTAATTATTACCACTTTGTGCAACGAAAGCATATCAACTCTATCATGTAACACATTTTATTAAACTTGAATATTAACTCACATAATCACTTTTAGAACATATATCAACACTTTCCCTCAAGCAAATGGGAGAACAAATGTTCATAATAAAATGATAATACTCCTAAAGAATCGGGAAGAAAAACAAAAATGATAGTCAACTAGAAATTATTTTGTAACTCAATCAAATAAAGGTGTCACATATTAACCTCAACTCGATATGTTAACTAACAAACATAAGTAGAAATGTAGGCTAGATACATATAACAAAGATATAAGATAAGTTTCACAAAATGAGAGCAACAACAGTACAATAATAATTATATAAAACAGCATATTTGTTGAAATACTTACATCTTCCATGAGTTTCTAGCCTTCTTTGTTTCTCATACGAGCAATCAAACGTTAGTAGGTACCTTGCCCAAAGTATATAAAATGCCGAGCAAATGCGACACGTGAGATGTATTAATAGTGGTCAGCAATCAAAAAATACTTGGAGGTCGAGTTGTAGCAAGAGCTCTTAATTACAATCTCGTTCACATACTAAATACAAGAAGATATTATTAACCTTGTAGCTAGTAAGATAA
Organism: Chrysanthemum makinoi; assembly: GCA_910596185.1. Classification (NCBI taxonomy): domain Eukaryota; kingdom Viridiplantae; phylum Streptophyta; class Magnoliopsida; order Asterales; family Asteraceae; genus Chrysanthemum; species Chrysanthemum makinoi. The sequence goes on from OU343216.1 coordinate 138,724,394, forward strand.
AGAAAAGAAACTAAATAGACCAAATCAAGCTATGTAAGACCCTTTAACTCAAAGAACAAAACAAGATTAAAAAATGGTTAAGATTCCAGTATTCTAATAACGATAAGTGGACAGAATACCTAGTGTTAATTTTGTATGCTGTGATATGATTGAGCACATACAACAGTTCATTTTCAGTGAAAAACATGCAATTTAAATAATCTTGGTCTTAATGTTAAGTGTTACGTATTTTTCAAATACAAATTTCCTACGAAATGATGAGCATTGCTAGAATCGCCATAGCTGCCTGGGATGTTTGGAAGTCGATACAACCATAGAAGTGCATATATAAAATAGAAATTATAATAATGACTCTATTACACGAATATAAGGAAATAACACTCTTATACCCATAATACAAGATTGAGGAGTTTTAAAAATTTTATGGTTTTAAGTTGGGTTGCGACTGTTTTCCATCTCCAAACGGTACACATTAGCAAAAGGGAAAGTAGAACCAGTACTGACAAGCATTTTCTTGTAACACACAACCCATTTATCACTTATATTGCTTAACATTTTAGAAGGTATCATTATTTCGAATAATAAAAAATTGAAACATTCAGTATGGTAGTTACCTTGGATTATTATGTATTAAGTAGAGGCAACATGTCTCATATAAGATTGATATGTGTTGAGTTCCGAGAGCGTCTATTACAACATTAGCGTATACATCTTCCCTACGAAATGTACTTCTAGCCGCAAACACTTTCATGCTTGACATGCACCTAATACCTCGCAAATGTTTCAACTTATGTTTGAATCCACAACCTCGTGGGCGTCACTCACGTACTGCTGGGCCAAAGACCATTTGGCAATCTACCTTGTCTTTTGATATGTCCAGAAATTAAGTTTATAACATTGTCCTGTCATTTAAAAGACAGTCAGTGAAGAGGAGTAGGAATTCATATAATCAAGAGACTGGAACAAACAACATCGAACACAAAAATCTTCAACAAATTAAAGAAAACCACCGACACATTTTGAGTTTTGGCAATGAACGTGCTATAAAAATCACCAAAAAATAGCAATACAAAAACTTTGTGAGACCCTTTTTAGGACATAAAACACCTCACATGTACACATAAGCTACCCGGATTTGTAGATCTTGAACTTAAAACGAAGACAAACGGAAACTTAGAGACTTAAAGAAATAATATGAAAACAAACCTTTGGATGATGTTACAAACTTGTGGTACGTAGTGGTGTTGAGTGTTCTGGAAATAAGATGGAGAGATAGGTGTGTTTGATGTGTTCTGGTGTGTTTGTATATATAGAGAGGTGATAGAGAACACATTAACTAAGTGTCAGTTAGGTTGGTGAGTCGGTGGTGTGATTTTATTGCATATTCGTTTGATTAAGGTTAAAATCTACATATGCTACAATAAAATATTTAAAAAAAAAAAAAAATGGTGTCAATGTGAGTGTGAAATAATTAAGGTAAACACACATCTGACTATCTGAGTGGTGAAATAATCCTTAAGAAAAGGTACTGTAATATGCAAACAAATGCACATACTCAGGTTTCTCACCGGTCATATCTTTTGCGTAACAAATTAGCACAACAATGATGAGAATATAAGTTTACTCATCCATTAATTATTTATCCCTTTGTACCATTTCAAGATTGACCTCCGTCGAGTCTAGAACGTAGTTTGATAAGTTCAAAGCTTGTTTATAGCATCCATGGCCATCACACTAGCTAGAAAGTCTCAAGCTCGTTGCTTTAATGCTTTATTCTTGTATCGTTGTGTTCATTTTTTGGAACGAGAAATATTTGTGTCATTCTTTTACCTTTTTTTTTATTTTTTTATTAATTTATTTTTTTTTTTGGTGAGATTTTCCGGTATTTTTAACTATCACAACTAAACCCTTCAATGACATATAGAAGCAACCACTGAAACACACAGCCACAAGTAACTATCATAGTAAAGACAAAGAAACCTAACTAACTGGTTAGAAAAGTGCAATGGTGGATGTGATACATTTATTATCTATCTTTTTTAAGATGCAAGAAGCTTTGATTTTGTGATAGATCGATTTGCAAGTTGGGATAAATTTCAAAAGTCAAATGAATTTGAAGGAATAGCGAGACAATTAACAAAATTTAAAGGCTAAACCACTTCACCTTTATAGTGTATTATAAGATATGACAACACATTTCTTTGTGTTTAGCTTTAACTCTGTTATACCTTTCCCAATCCCAAATTTAGACGTTGGAGTTTACAAAACCCTCTCATTTATGGACGGTCTATTCCACTTTCCAACCAAATCTCTCTTTATTCTGGCACATAAATGAAGGGGTCGAAGAGATTATGGCAGATCGAGTACTATTACTTTTACATTGTACGGATGATATCCATGCGATTATGCATAATTAAGAACTAAAAGACTCTTAATAAGCTTGCAATATCCAGATATGTACAACTATTGAAGTTGATACCAATGAACAAAACAATGCCTAGTGCTTTTAGTGGGTATTGAGTAAATGCATTAACCATTACAGTTTTAGTGTAAAACATCCAATTAGAATTAATAAGGAAATAAAACTATAACAAAGATGTCTAGAACTCTACCAAGTCTTTGTTACTATAGTGTTTAACGTGTGATTGAGGGATGACGGCGTATAGTCATTGACTCTATTACAAACAATCTAAGTGTGCAAGGTATGTGAGCAATCTTATAGCTCGTCACATCAAGTTTTTTCATATAACATTTTAATTGAAATAAACGTCCTCTCTCGTAAAACCAAAGTTACAGCTTCTTGAGACTCGCAACTACATATTTTACATTTGAAATAGTTATAAAAAAAATAACGAATCATTATAGCGATTTTTACTTATTAATTGTAAATGGGTGGCGTATGACCATTGAATTTAAATTATGTGAGTGAAGTTTGTTTTTATTTGTTTTGAAAGCTAAATGCTCCTAATACTTCAACACATGTAAACAATATGAGCTTTGCTACAACATCCTACAATTTTATCTTACAAATCCTCCTACACACACAACAATATTATGTAGTTTTTTCCCACTCATTATGTCTCTACATCCAAACCGATAGTTCTGCCACTTGGCAGGATCCTGTGAGTAGAACACTTTGTAGGATGAAAATGTAGGAATATTTAGCATTTTCCAAACAATATATGACAAATAGTAAGAAAAACATGGACATAACTACATAAGTATGATAATACCAACCAAAATAAGAAGACAACCCATCTGATAAAACTCCAGTTACAAACAAGTTAATTGTTGTTTAGCTAACACGCTTCCTAGTTCCCACCCTCCTTGCAAGGATTAAAAATTTGATTCATGGTATTCAAATACTTCTTAAAAAGAGTAAAGTTTTAAAATGTAACTATATTAAACAAATCCTTGTATTGTACCAACATAAAATACAATTTCACAAGACGAAAGGACTAAATGGCTGTTGTTTTATTTGTTTAATAAGCAGTCTATAAAAAAGATTTCGATAAAATGTTTTTTTTTTAACGGCGGCTTTAAATTAAAACTAGCAAAAGCTAGACAACATTACAAAGAGGTTATAGTAGCAATAGGGTTTTGCAACCAACCTAACCAACTAATCTTAACTTTAGGAGATCTAGACGAAATCTATAAAAAAGATTGAGAAACAACATTATCTATCATAGCCTTCTTAGGAGGATGAATAGAAAACAAAAGCGATTCTTGAAAACACCATATAGACCATAGAAGAACCCCTCCCACACCTTCGAGAAAAATACGGACCTTAGAGGAGATAGAAGAGGAGTCTAGCCATGTAAACCAATCCTCCAAGTTCGCACATAGAGGATTATCAATCGCCCACCAATTAGCCAACATAGCCCACAGTTGAGAAGCCACATCACATGTGAAGAAAAGGTGATTAAACGTTTCAACATCTTCTAAGCAAACGGCAAAGAACCGAATGAACATCAATACCTCTCCTATCCAAATTCACCCTAGAAGGAAGCTTGTTGAGTGACATCCTCCATAAAAAAACATTAACTTTGATGGGAATGATACGATTCCAACGAGTAGCAATAGAAGAAACCACAAGAATGCGATAATCAATATACGACCGAACCAAAGCAACTGAGAAACTGTTAGGTTCCCATATTTATAACACAAGCTTCAATATGAAGAAGTATAGATGAGAGAGATCAGTTGAACAATATAACACAAACACACGTATGAAATGAGACAAGTTATGCGTAGGTGAATGAGAAATAATGAACAACCAACCTTCAATAGAAGGTCTACAAGAGTATTTTTAGGAGGGAACTAGGGCAACACTCCAAGTTCCCATCCTTTTACTTATTGGGCTTGGCCTAGGCTTATGGGCTTTCTACATAAGCCTAGCCTTGATTACTAACATAAAAGCCATATTAAGCTAACTATTACATATGAATCACTAACACTTGAGAAATGGTTTATGAGTAATTCCAACAATCTCCCCCTAAGTGTTGGTGATGAATGAAAGAGTGATAAACGTTGTAGGTGCTGATGTAATAGTAGCTTTGACGTCTTCTGACATTCTTCTTTCTTGTGAGAAGAAGTGTCTTGATTCGAACAATCTCCCGGTGTAGAGAAATTGTTTCCTTTGAAGTGTTACGCTTTGAAGTCATCATTTTCTTTGTTCTTTAGATCTTTGTTCTTTGTGATGGTAGTGATAGTATGTTCTTGTTGTCTGCATCAGGTCTGCTTCATTGCTCTAGTGTCTCCATGTCTTTTTTCAACATGCTCACACGCTCTTTAATGTTGGAGTTCATCTTGATGAAGTTCTCTTAGTCTTTAAACTTTGTAGATTCTTTGACTTGACGAACAATCATTCTGACTTTGTGTTGCCCTTTTGAGAGAACTTCCATTAGTGATGTTGTTGGCATGAGCATGTGAAGAATCCGCACGATCAGGTCCGCTCAGCTTCCATAAGAAGAAAACATAAGAAAGGTTAGTAATAAGCGGATTCCGCACTTACAAGTTGAACTTTGAGAGTGTTAACAGCATAGTGTGAAAACATAATTCTAATTCTCACAAAGGCCGTTCCGAACGGAGTCCCACAAGTGAGATAACGATGTACGAGAAGTACATCTACGGTTGATGAGTCGTGAGGTACAGAAGCATCACCTCTGACTGTAGACCGTTTGAGACACACTAAGCATAATCCACGAGGAGTTACCAAAGTGACTGCTTTATGGCTTTTGATGTTGACCTGGCGGTTTCCATTCAATCAGGGATCACATGTGTAAACCTCTCATAAATGTTCTCGACAGTTGCTAAGATACGTGAAGGACGATAAAGTATCACTTGCGTTCTTATTGTTGAACGTCAAGCGATAAAAATGTCAAGCGTACCTAAGAGATCTTTTGATGAATCTCGTGGCTCTAGATTCAATAGTGCGTTTTGGTTTTCTTGGGCGGAGACTAGGGAGAGGGTCTCCTTCTTCAATACCAGCAATCTCTAAGAGAAAGCCGATAGATTATGTATGGTTCCTTGTGAGAATGAAACAAGCTTCTTTTGAGAGAAACTTGAGTGGCAAAGAAGGTTTAGTGCATGCGTCACTGGGTCCATGACGACTTTGATCTTCAATCCGGTGTCATCGGTGACAACCCGGTATATGAATTGAACCGATTAATGCGCCTAAGTTGAATAATCTGGAGGGCTATTTCTTTTCACCCTTTTCTTTGCTTTTCTTTTTAATTCTTCAACTCCTTCTTTCTCTGATTCTTATTTTCTTCTTTTTATAATCATACCTAAGGACTTCTAATTCTAACTATTGGTAGTGTCTTCGGGTAGATCCCTCCGGCTCTGGCGGATCATAGGACGGTTATTCCTAACATTAATCACCTTATAACTCCGTTGCCATAAAACCATTTTCATGAAAATCTCTAGAAGTGTTTGTAAATGAAAAACCATGTTTGAACACTTCAAGAGTTTTAGATTTTCAGAAATACTCCCCCTCCACATGTGCTTAAGAGTTTTGGCAATGCGCGGTGAGAGAAAAGCGCGCACTTTTGAATTGATCAACTCAAGATAGACAATTCCTTGCGAGACACGATTACGTTGCATAGTTAAAGAGATACATTGTCAGCTTTTAGATGACAACTAGCTCTAATAACTACCTTGCAGATGTGGACAACCCGAAGGTTTTCAAACCCATCAAAGTTCATGTCTATCAAGAGCTTCTCGAATGGGTACAATTTACTTGGATAAGTCTTGGAAGACAAATCTTTTAAATGTATATTCGGATCCGTCAATTCATGGGTTGAAGTCTTTTCACACGAGGATTCAATAGCAAAACACAAAATATTTCTTATCACATAATTTTTCTCCCCCTCAAAATGGCATATAAATATGTTATTTTTGAAGAAATGTTGAGAATAAATATGACCATTTTGAGTTTTGTGGGAAGATTACATGAAGAACAATTTGTGAACAAAGTTTTTATCAATTACTCCCCCTCAACAAGTGATATTAGCGGTTGAGTTTTAGAAAAACATAAGGGGAAGTATTTGTTCTTTTGAGCAAAACCGTTTAAAATTGAAAGGTTTGATAGGTTTTACTCAAAAGTAAGAAGCATTCACTCCTTTTATAAGGATTTTGGCACTGAAGCATACCACAGGGTCCTTTCATTACAAGAACGGGTTGTACACTGTTATATGTGCACAAACCATAGTCATTATAGAATCACACATCCAAATTAATATGAAATTGAAGCATTTAAGGGTACGAAAGTCCATCAATCTTTCCAGGAATGCGAAGCAGGCGTTGATAGCCGTGAGAGTAATCTGGGGCGACCACCTCTGGCTCTCGGAGTTCGAATTGGTCCCTGTATAACCTTTCATCGATCAGTGATGATCCTCTTAACATCCCGTCTGTCCTTAGAATTCCATCGCTTTGGAGACCCAATGCCTTCATGTATCGCCATCAACCTATAAGCCAAGCCGTCCACGACCTTCAGTGTGATCCCCAAACTTATGAAGATCTCTACCGCCATCAAGCGGTTCGCGTTGTTGTTCACTACGGTAAACTACTCCGAATGGTTTCTTGATGAAAGTGTATTGTGGAAGATGGTTGATGTCGGAAGTTCTAGGCGAGTGCGGTGAAGTTGACACGAGTGCGATCACGATTCAACGGCAAGTTGTAAATCTTCTACGTTCTGGATCACTATGCTTCGATGAAGATGAGCAAGGACTTGATGTATTCACGTTGAATTTCATAGAAGCGTCTCATTCTTCCCTGTACTTTGGCAAGATCTGGATCTTCAATGTCATTGAGAGACAAGTTCAGAAGTCCACTTCATAGAATTCATAGTCTCGTCTTGCTTGAGGAGAATGTAATCCCAGGCGAAGAGTGACATGCTTGCGATCCTTTGTCAATGTACACTTCATGTTGAGACTTTCGAACACTGGCAACTGTTGTAGTAGATTCGTCGGCGTTCCGCCAATGGTGAATCCGTTACATTGCATCAATGTCATACGCGTTCCACTTGTTGGAAAACATGTGGGTAGCCTTTTCTTCGATGGCTATGCGGTTGGAGTATATGGGCTGCCAGGGAGCGGATGTGTAAGTGATGTAGCATATTTCTTTGAACTATCGCTACCGTGTAGAAGAAATTCCAAGTCTTTGTTGAAGAAGTAGCGGAATGGAATCTTAGGTTGATCTGGTTGGCCAATCGTCGATAGAGGTTTAGACCATCGGTTGTAATATGGAGGGTTGTCTCTTACGGTGAAGTCAATTTTTGCTTCATGGTTGAGCCAATCAATGTTGTTAGACATGGCTCGTGCTATATTTTCAAGGTGATATGTAACTTCAATAGCACTTTCACAGCGTCTATGAGTAGTTGAAATGCTTCATTCTTGATTCGTTTCAACTCTGATTTCGTCATCTTCTTTACTCGGAACTTTTCTTGCAGTAACTTAGCATGCTCCAACGTCACGACCTTCTACCATATCACGGATCATCGGTTAGAAGTAGCATCAACAAGTGTGAGAACCATTCAAACTTCGGTGTCATCTTTGTCTAGCCATGAGGCGACATCGGCCTTAGGAGACTTCTTCTTCTTCTTTGGCCTTGATGAGGATGATGGTTTCTTTGTTGAAGCGGGAGAGGTGGGTTGTTGTTGGGGCTCGGGACTTCCTCAGCGTCACCGGTATACTCAAAGTGATCACCGGTTTTCTTTGTGCGGGGTGGTAACTTATAGTCTGAGGTTTGTCAGGCGTGGAGGAGATCGTCTTGGTGTTGGAGTCCTTAGGGGTGGTGGTGGCACATAGGAGGGTTCTCGGACTTCTTTGGGCGTTTAGGCTCGTCATCTTTATCCTTATCCTTATCTTCATCGTCTCTTGGGCGTTTAGGCCTTTGAGCTTCTTCTCTGCATGCTGATTGGAGTTGGTATTCTAGCAATGTATCAAACAATTTACCTTCGTAGGAAGTAAATGTTGCAGATTATTTAGACATTTGAGTTACCGACACGAAAACCAATTGACATCGAGAACACTATAGGATCAGTTGGGTTGATTGTTATGGTCATGGGTGTGGATCTTATAGTTTGCTTGGCGGATGCATCGGTGGATACGGTTATGCTTTGTACATTTCTCTTGTCATTCCGGGGCGGTGTGAGAAGGAATTTGTGAGTATATTCTCTTGCCGTCTTCTCCAATTCCTTTTGGAAATCTCCTTTGATAAACTTATGGATTTGTTCCCTTTCTTTCAACAACTCGTTTATCCCTTTTTGAAGAAAGTTGATTAGTCGGATGATTGATTTTTGTTGGTTACATCCTTCTTCCGTAATTGCTTGACAGCTTTGACAATCTTTGTTTTAGCACGGGATATCCAATAGTCTGTTGGTTTCTTCACAGATTTAGATGTGGATCTGGTTGTGTCTTTGGATGGTGGAGGTGAAGAGTGAGAAGAGGAGTCAGGTGACTCTAGGTCCTTTGGTGGCTCAGAAGTTTCCTCCTTGGAGCGTGCAAGACTATCTAGAAGAAAATTATCATAATCAGTGTCTTCATCATTTCCAGACTTAGCCATTTGTTCTGCCTCAATCTTGGCTTCTTCATCAGCTTTTTCTTTCTCAGACTTCTCCTTTTCTGGTTCCTCAAATTCATAGGTGACGGTATCTTCCAATCGTTGTTGTTGTGGATGGTGGGTGGTGGTACCGTTCCTTATTGGGTTGATTAACCGCATCGAGGGAACTGGTATAGATAGTGCACCACCACTTGACCCTCCGAGGCCACGAGTTTGATCCTTTACAAATTCATCGGCAAGATGTTTGAGTCGAGGTTCTTTAATTTCTTTTGATATTCTCTTTCCTCATCAACTGTTCTTCTTCAGAACTTTCCTTATCATGCTCAAGCACAGGAGTTTTCCCTTTTCCTTTATCGGCTATTGGGTGGGAGGCTTAGCTATTGTTGGAGTGTCATCGATTGTCGTTTGAGTAGGTGACCTCTTCGATGCGATTCGGTTTCCTCGAGCTTTCATCCACTAGCTTTCTTTGCGGTTCAGACTTTGGAATGGGAATAGGAATAACTTCCTTAGAGGGAACCGTCCTTTTGAGTGGAGGTTTCCTCTTAGGGAACTTTCTTTGACTCTCAGTGCTTGTAACACTTCTGCCTGCCTCTCGGTTTTTCTAGTAGGTGTACCGGAGGACTTTTCATCAAGAAAACCTACTTTGCCTTCATCAACCGCCACCAGATACATTTTGTATGAATGAAGTTGTTTGACTGTATCAGTTAGAAGGTGATCTGGCAACAATGCACCTTGTTTCTTTGTTGTTGATTCCTTAAATCGGTATTTGTAGAGTAGGCTCATACAGCATGGAGTGATTGTTGGGGTCATTGAGTCTCTCGAGGATATCAGGATTATACCCAAGAGCTCTTTGGATCAACATTTTTGTATATCTGATGTATGGGATTTTGGAGCCAAGCTTTTTTAGGAATGACATCATGTCGTCCCATATCAGAACTTCAACTTCAATGTGTTTCATGTTGACCAAAGCCCAAAAATCGTAGTTCAACGAGCTTGGGATGCTCATAACCACTATCACGTCCAGAAATGGATTTGGTGATGATAATGTAGAGGGTTCTCCATGGCTGAGGAATATTCTTAAGATCACGTATGAATGCTTTGTGATTGCTCACGAAGCTTCGTCATAACCAATGTTGATCATGAATTGCGTAACGGCCTCTTCAATTGGTGTGGCAAGTGTATTCGGTTGGCTCGATGGCAGGAATGAGGAGAACACCCTTAAATCTGCGGTGTGATGGTGACTTGTTTGTGGTTGAGCATCACGTCCACGGCATTTTGACCTTTGACCTTTTGCATTGTATGCGGGCTGGTGAATGTAGATCTCAAGCACTGTAGCAAAATTAGTGAGCATGTTCTGATAAGGATGATTCTTCAGAATGTCCACAGCAATTAAACAAGAAGACTCGGGCGGGTGAGAGTATCAAAATCAACACGAAGGTTGTTCATTCCAATCTTCATCGGATAGCCATTAGGGAAGATATCTTCAATGGTGAGAATGTTTGGTGCTTCCACATTCGCATTTGGCGTCCATGTCGTGATCTGAAAGATATTTAGCCAAAAGAACCAACATATCGAAAGACATTATGTTAGTCAATAGATGGTTTTATTGTCTAATTATTGAATGTGATATGTTGATGATTGTTACGAGTGCAATGTCACTTGTTTGTCCGATAGTCCAATGATGTCATGATAAGTTTCGTGAGTTGATTAACTTTAAGTTTTAAAGTCCATGTTTTCACTTATTTTTCACAACATATTAAACGTTTAAGCTTATTGGTGACATTATTGGTTTCGTGGCGTTATGATTTATTTATTTACAAGTTTGCACGCGTAACAATTCATAAATAAGGTTAAAAACTAGGCTTAGGCGTAGAAATGGCAAGCTTATGCGTAAACAAAGGTGATTATACGCGTAATCGTAAGCTTATGCGTAGGTTCTTAACTTACGCGTAAGAAATATTACTCGTAGGAAAAGAGGTCCTTATGCGTAGAGCTTGCGTGGCGTATATGGAACCTGCGTAAGGCTTACCGTAAGAGTCAACCTTATGCGTAGAGGTCATTGTTTACGCATATCCTTCCGATATCGCGCGTAGTCCCTTATGTAGAACCTTACGCGTAAACGTTACGCGTAAGATTTCTCTTACGCATAACATGCTACGCGTAAGGTGATCCTTATGCGTAGATTGCAAGTAACCTTGATTCTGAATTTTCAAGCGTAGAAAACCTGAAATAAATTCATCTTAACATCAACATTAACACATACATTCATTCCTATTTCAAATCAAATCATGAATACTTGTTTAAGCAATTAAGCGTAGAAACAGGTTACTCGTAACCTAAACCCTAAGGTTCAATTTTTACGAGTAAGATTTTTAACCATGGGATTAAAACCAAACTTGTTCTGGGATGTTTAAGAAGCCTAATGAGTTGTTTTATCCACGTTTTAACATCGAAATCTAAGCAGATCAAGAATACCCAAAAACTAAGAACATGAACCCTAATTTTCAATTAAATCCTATTTAGTGTTTCTGGGTGATTTCTAGCATTAGATATGATCAATTCAACATTAAAACAACATCATACAACTATCTTTTTAACTAGAAACACTCACTATTGAAAACGCCCAAAATAACGCATGAACCCTAAATTCCAAGTTCAATCAATTAGAGTTTCTGGGTGAGTTTCAGTGATAAAAATGGGTTCATAATGGTTAAACAAACATTTTAAGTTTACCATTTTAACCAGAAATACACACACTTGATTATGTGTTCATACGCTTATGCGTAGAACACAAAATCACGCATAAATGAAATTCTAACCGTTGTTTTTTGAAACGATTTAAAACCCATGTTTGTTTCAACTCAGAGATTGATAAACCACTTACAAAATAATGATCAAAATCACGGATTGGAAGGATGAGTTTTACGCGTAAGATCTTGGTGGTTGGGATATTAAATGAGGTGAATTAATGAGTTAGGTGGGTGTTTTATCAAAATAACTTTGAGCTTTTGACAGTTTTAGCCCCTCCACCTTTTCCATTTACATCCAATGTCCATAACTTCCATTTTGGTTACCAGACGAAGGATATTTGGAAAGAATTTTGACGACACTCCCTCTCGACTTAATAAATAATGAAGTTTTATAAATTTTAGTCGAGGGTGTGATAAACCGAGAAAAGTGACCACCATTTAAAGAAACAACCGGGATAAAGTAACATGCAAGTAGAAAGTTTTATGAAACTGAAAAATATTTGCTTTCTCCCCCTCAACACTTGATCAAAAAAATACTGAATTTTGAAAGATTTGAGTGTTGACGGAAGATTTGTACTTGCCACGTTAAAAGAGATATAGATAAAAGAATATTTTTGTTGTTTTATCTGATTTTATAATTTTGTATTTTGTTTTTGAAAAATATTTACAAAAGAGGTTTTAGTGTTTGACTGGTTTTTAAGAATGTTTTAAGAGTTCATCCAGTTCCTCTTGAGTCAAACACCGCATACCTATCCGGTAGACCAACTCATTAAACCTAGCAGGAGCTAAGGCTTTGGTGAGGAGATGCACCGATTGGTATTCTGTACCCACAAAGTATAATTCAACAGTACCCTATTCCACGTGGTCCTTGATGAAATGATATCGAAGATCGATGCGCTTTGATTTCGAATGTTGTACTGAGTTGCACGAGATCGCAATAGCACTCCAATTTTCACAGTACATCGGGATTCTGTCAAATACATAACCATAGTCTTTGAGTTGTGTTCTCATCCAAATGACTTAAGCACAACATGCTGACATGGCTACATATTACCTTCTGTTGAGACAGCGATGTACAATCCTGCTTCTTCGATTGCCATGACACCAGTTTGTCACCAAGAAATTGTAATGCTCACGAAGTACTTTTCCGTGAATCTAAGCATCTGCGTGTCGGCGTCGAAAAGGCTATTAGTTCAAAACCATAATCCTTCGGATACCATATCCCCAAGTTAATGGTTCCCTTGATGTATCGGAGGATTCTTTTAGCCTCAGAGAGGTGGATTTCAGTTGGTCTCGACTGATAACGGGAGCAGAGATATACGGCAAAAACAATATCAGGTCTGCTAGCTGTTAGATACATGAGAGACCCAATGATACTACGGTATTTGGTAGGGTCCACCAATTTCCCATGTAAATCAGCGTCTAGCTTCTTGGTATGAGCCATTGGTGTGGCATAGGTGTCACAGGTTTGCATTCCAAATTTGTTAAGAATTTCAAGGGCATATTTGGACTGACTCAAGAAAATACCACGGGGTGATTGATGAACTTGTAATCCTAGAAAGAATGTAAGTTCACCCCTCATGGACATTTCAAAATATTTCTTCATTAGTTTTGCAAAAGCGATTGAGTACTTTTTATGTGTTGACCCAAAAATGATGTCATCCACGTAAATTTGAACAATTAAGATATGTGCCCCGTGATATTGTATGAAAAGAGTTGGGTCGACCGAACCTTTGGAAAATTATTGGCAATGAGGAAAGATGATAACTTATCATACCACGCCCGAGGAGCTTGTTTGAGTCCATAAAGAGCTTTGTTCAGTTTGTAGACATGGTTCGGGAACGCGGGATCAAAGAATCCTTAGGCTGGTGACATAAACCGTTTCTTTCGGTTGACCATTTAGAAGCGGTTTTGACGTCCATCTGAAAGACCGTTATATTCATATGAGCGAACGCGAAAGATCGAACAGACCTCAAGACGAGCAAGCGGAGCAAATGATTCTTCAAAGTCAATACCCTCTTCCTGTCTATAACCCTTAGCCACCAGACGTGACTTATTTCTGATTACGTTCCCTTCAGCATCCAATTTGTTCTTCCAAATCCATTTGAGACAAATAACGTAGACCTCTGTTGGTCTTTCAACCAGTTCCCATACTTCAAGACGTTTGAATTGGTTGAGTTCTTCTTGCATGGATTCAATTCAGTTGTCCTTTGTCATTGCGTCTTTAATGTTTTTAGGCTCAGATTGGCAGACGGTGAGTGCATAAATGCAATGTTCACCGTCTGTGTGAAGACGTTGTCTTGTTACGACTGGTTGATTCGGGTTGCCAATTATGTTTTCAAGAGGATGGTCTTTTGTCCAACGATGTGTAAAGGGTTGATGTTGGTATACATTGTGCAGATTTTGAGGATTCAAATGGCTTGTAGATGATTCGCAACATCAGTGCAGCGATTTCATTGGAAACGGGTTAAAGAACGCATTTGGATCAAAATCTGCAAGTGGGGGTACTTCATTAAGAACATCATCAGCTGGTTTAACGTCGTTGGATGCATGTTGTTCAACTGTTGTTGTAGAGTCAACTGGTGGTGCTTCTTCAACCGTTGTTGTAGCAGGTGTATCAGGTATTGGAATATGATCAGGTTTTGCAGTGGAAACATCGGATACACCTGGAGCACGTTCATCAATGTCATCACTAAACAGCGGAGCAAATAGCTTTTCCATTTATTGACGAGTGAGCTAGGGGCTTGGTTCAGCTGATGATAGGGTTTGAGGGAAGTTTAAATGGTTGTGACCGGGTTCCAAGCTGTTATGCTCAGAAGCCATTTCTGTAAGCTCATCAAAATTAGCATGAATCGTTTCCATAACCTGTTCTGTACGACGATTCCAGATCCGGTAACCTTTAGAATTCTCACAGTATCCAATAAAGACTCCAATGTCAGCTTTGGTTTTGAGCTTACCAAAGTCATCACGATCATTATTCGGATAGCAAAGGGATCCAACTACATGAAAGTGTTTGAGATTCGGTTTTCGGTTGTGGATAAGCTCAAATGGTGTTTTGTTGTGGCGTTTTGTTATCATTGAACGGTTGTAACGCCCCGACCCGCCAAGGGTAAAGGAATCACAAGTAATGGTGTCATATCAAAGCAAAACATAAATAACCAAAAGAAGTCTTGACATAAATGCGGAAATAATCCAAGTCAAAAATGACTTCAATACATAGGTCCCAGCGGAAACATAATAAACCTCAACATATAAATAAGTCTTAAATGGCATCATAAGAAAATCAAAGCTAAAATCTCTAAGGTAAGTCCACTCAAGCACTCATCCCAAAGCAACCCAGCTTCCAATGCTTAGATACCTGCCGCGGAAGAAAAGAAAAGTGCGGCTGAGCTTCAAAAGCCCAGTGAACAGATATGAAAGAAAAAGCGAATACCAAACGATATCGAATATGAAATAAAGCGAATAAGCGATAGCAAAATCATAATCATTTTCAATGCATAAATCATAATTTTCAAAATAAAGTTTATAGTCAACTACCATGAGCCCAGAAACATATATCAGATCATATTCATATTCACATAAGGCAACATTTGTAGGGGAGACCTACCCGAGTTATGAAGGACGTGCATGCACGCAGCATCAATCATCAGATAACATATAACAGATAACATATAACAGATCTAGGATGCATCCATACGCCCCTTCCTACATATTCACAAATATGCTTCACCATCCAGAGACGTGGCAGAACATCACTCTACTGCCCTAGAGTCATATCGGAGGTGCATCACTGATACGGACATGGAACCCCCATGACTAGTTAAATATTTGGCTCGGGTGTCAAACTATCTTAGGTCAAATCAGAATGTCATAACTGACATAGATCATATTTTATCAGAAAATCATTCATATTTCCAAAATCACAGTTTTCATATCAGATAGTTCAAAATCAGATGTTTCATAATTCAGAAATCAGAGTTCAGATAAGCAAAAGCTCAACAAATCAGATTTGGGATTCATAGCAAAGGCTTAGGAAAAACCCTAATAGAAAAAAACTAACGAAAGAAAACGTTAAAAGGAAAACCTTCTTGAAAAGGTCAGAATATCGTACCTTATTCCAAAGCAAATGATCAGCGAAAGAGAGAAGGCAAAGTATTACTCCCTCTTCTCAGAACCTATAGACATTAACGGTCGTCCAAGTTACTTATGATTCCATAATCGTCGAAATGATCTTTTAATATTTGGTGTTCATACTTAATGTATATTAATGATCTTCTTACTTTAGGGTTTTATTAAATGAGACTTAAGTATTTTATAATTAATGTTGTAGATTAGGGTTCGTTATGTCATTTATTAAAGTCTAGGGTTAAATGTGAAAATAGTTTATAAGTCACAACTCACACATGAAATAAGCAATTACTATATTTAGCTCAAACCCTAATCGACTTTCATTTATGTTCTAGGGTTTTCTTATTCTTTAATATCTCATTAATATGCATTTACTTTACATGTTACGTCTTAATGACTCGCTACTTAACCTAATACGTAAATGATAACAATCTTTCCTTTTATGTTTTACCATGTACGTTTATGATTTTATGTGACATACAAGTTACTTATTACTCAGATAAATTACACGTGTACATAACTACTAGTTCACTTGAATTAATATAACGCACACAAAAGAGACACGGTTCACAAACATTTAGGGTTTGATATACTTTATTCGCTTTACATATTAAACTAGGGTTTATGTTTACGTGACCCTTACTTGTTTAGTACACGTTCAAAACTCATGTATATATGTTCGGTTTAAACTAGGGTTTCGGCTAGTAGGTTTACGCAAGTCTTAGCTCATCTAAACACGTTACATATTCAAGTTATTAAGTTTTATTCATTAGCCGAATACATATATGGTTCGGTCCTAACTCATGCATGGTTCGGCCTTGTTTAACTCAACATATACATGAACCGATTCAATATTACATATCACGTTACATGTTCTTTAATAGTTATAAGGTTTAATCTTTATGGTTTGCCCTTGTTTTGGTCTACACGGCTCGGCACAACAAAAGAAAACAAGAAACTCGACCAAACAAAATATAACACAACATATTAACGCATGGTACATCAAAGGAAGACGAATAAACGTTATACCTTTACTTGTTTGAAGCAAAATCTCGACACCAATGAGGTTTGGGTCTCGGCCGAATAGGAACAAGGAAAAGAAGAGGCACAAACTAGAATTAGGGTTTCAATTTAGTGATTATGAGTTATATTTATAGGTAACACTTTTAGTTAGGGCTTAGGAGGGGGGGGTTTGGGTTGGTTTGGGTCCAACCGAGCTCAAAGGCTCACCCAAAATGGGCTTCGGCCCTTGATCCCACGAACACAAACAAACGCCCTTCGTGGCTTCTCTTGATTCTCGGCTTGGCGCAAAACAAACAAAACAAACAAGCCCGTTTAATAATCGAACGGCCCAACATTATTGGCGAAACGTTTAAGTCCTTCGTCGTACCAAAGTCGTTTACGTAATTATATTCGTCAAGTTTTATTTATTAGGTTTTTAATTTCGTTAATTAATTATAAACGTGTTTTACGTATTTTAAAATTCTTGGTTCCAAGGGTATTTTCGTACTTATATATGTTTTAGATTTTCGGGTTTTACAATTCTTCCCCTCTAAAAAAAAATT
>OU343216.1:138741999-138767948 GCA_910596185.1 Chrysanthemum makinoi
CTAGTGATCAGATTTAAGCTTGAGGTGAAATTTGAAAAATTCTTAAAAATCACAAGAATTGAAAAACTAATTTTTTGTCTCACTTTGAGATAAAAATGATTAGAAATAATTTCCTTGAATTGTTTAATTTGTCCACTTAAGTGTTTTGAAAGATGAGAAACAGTTTGTGAGTATTGAAGCGGAAATATGGTGAGTTATGATGTGTTGATAAATCAAGAGGCATTTTGGCTAATATCTTAAGTGAGCCTTTAGTGGGTCTAAGCCTTTCTCATCCTTGAAGTGGTTCTAGTTGGATTCTAAAATCATATGCTTGGCTAATGTGATGTTATCTAGAAAGTTATCTTGAAGCAGGGAATGCTGTATTGTTGATCTGATGTCACGGATCCCACGGTTCCCTCAAGGGAGGGATCCGGCTAGGCTAATCCTAGGGATCCGGCACATGCAGATCAGAATCTTTACAGAAATGATGTGCAGATTTTGCACACTAATAACTCTATAAGCAAAGCAATAAGAACAAGTATGTCATCACAAAACACTACTTATGAAAGCATGATAAAGTAACAATACCCAAATTACCATAAGTCAAAAGTGTTAAAACGTAATCATCCAAACATAAAATAAAGGAAAAATGAGCATATTCCTATTGTCTCTTTCGTCAATTCTTTCTTTTCCTTTTTGACGGCTTAGTGAGGTTGTAAGTGAGGTTTTGAATCATGCCCCTCAATTGTTTAAATTCCGCGGTCTCGTTTGGAATGGTTGGAAGGTGTTCGTAGTAGTCAAAGGGTTCCAATTTGATGTTGGCTATGGGGTCGACGTCTTCTTCATTTTCTTCTTCTTCACCGGCCGAGGAGTCCGAGAGGGCTTCAGGTTTCTCTCCATTAACCATGAACCGTTTAGGAGGTTGTTTGGTAAGAGGTACCATGACGTGATCGGAAAGGTAATGATCATCGTTGATAGGAGATGGTTGCAATGTACCAACATACTTACAAAGTCGTGTTAGGAGCATACCATATGGAAGTACCATGTTGGAAGCTTTGAATACCCCAGCCATTCTCCTTACCATGTAATAGGCAAGATTAAATGGCCTTTGGTGGGTAAGACAATAGATCATTTGCACAAGACATGCGTTTGGATGATCTTTGTTTCCAACTAGGCTAATGACGTTTTCCCTAAGGATTTCTTCCCATTTTCTAAACAAGGAATGCATTTCGAAAAGTTCCATTTGAAAGGGATCACGGTGAATGAGCTTTTTGTTACGGTTGTACATGATTGGTCGGGTCCTAACTTTGACGATAGTATCTCGAATGGTTTCGGGATTGTCGAGAGGAGTGTTGTAGAGAGGCTTAGGATCAAGTGCAAGGTTTTGAGCGTTAATTGCCCAATCTTGAGAGTACATACAAATTCCATCACAAGGAATGCGAAGAATTTGAGCAAAGGTGTTGAGAGGAAGAATAAAGTTTTGTTTGTTGATGATGAAGGCGATTGAGATGCTATTGTTGGTGTTTCTAATGATCCTAAAACTTTTGTAAAATTCAAAAATTAAGACCGGACAAATTTGTTCATCCATGTCAAGGAGACAATCAAAGTTGATTGTCGAGAAAACTTGACGAATGTTGGTATCTTCAAGGAAACATTCCTTGACTACACGACCTTCGTGGATAAGTCGTTTTACAAGGCTTTTGAATATTTTACGGTCGGTTTTGGTCAATCCCTTTTACGATAGTAATGAGTAAGGTAATGAACGGTGTCATGATGATCTTGTTGAGTAGCTTTGGGCATGGTTGGTCCTAAATATACAAATTTTCCAATTAGGTAATTATGTTGGGATGGGTTTATGGTTTTGATTTGTATTAACAATGTTATGAACACAATGTGATTTTGTTAAAACCCCCTTTTCATGATTAATTTGAAAACCCCTAATTAAATTAATTGATTAGAAATTAAGAAACCATAAACCCTAGGATGAGGATGATGAAAATTAGAACAAGTTAATGTAATTACTTACAATGGTGTTCTAGGAAGGAATACTTGAAAATATGGAAGCCAATGAGGATGAATTTTGTAGCTTAGTCGTTTTTGTGTTATGTGAATAGAGGGAAAAAGATCAGTGGTGATTTTTTGAAAGCATATAGTTGAGTTCTGTTCCACGGTTCCCCCAGATCCCTTGTATTTGGGATCCGGCTAGTACAACTAGGGGGATCCGGCTACTGCAATGACAGAAAAAGGGTTGTTTGGCATTATTTTTGTAGTAGGCTTATAACTAGCTTTAAAAAAATAGTTTGGAAGTATTAGATGAGGATTGTTTATGGATGACGGGTTTTGATGAATCACATATCGAGGGTTCGTATGTGACAACGACGTTAGTTTGACGAATCAAGAGGAATACTATTCCTGACGATGAAAAAGACGAAGAAGTGACGAAAGAGACTTCTTATGATGCTAGTAATTTTTAAACAAAGAAAACTATGAAATCAATTAAACTCATGTAACCTATCTAATGAAAAGTAAAACATACCTCTATGCTTCTTGGTTTGGCGTAATACCAAAAATACTTCATGAGCTTTTAAAGTAATCCTTTGTACTTGGTGTACGTAAGTTGTGATTACTTTTTAGATCCTTCCTTGAATGTTGACTTCATTATTCTTTGAATAGAGATGAAGCTTTTTGGAGAGATTCTAGCATGAAGATTTCTTAAAAAAAATTTGTTAGAATGATCTATCAATGTCCAACAAAATAATTTAAAAGAAATATGACCCTTAAAAAAAATCCTTCTTTGTAGTTTTCAAACATACACGGATCGTATCAAGTCTTTAAAGTACAACATACTTTAAGAAACTTGGTAACGAAGCTCTGATACCAATTGTGGAAAACTAGAAGGGGGGTTAAATAGTTTTACCAATTAAAAACTTCATTTTAATTCTTTAGATCGACTTATGTCAATCTATTTGGTTGTTTTATGTTGGACGTTGATAGATAAATATATAAACGTGTAATGAAAGATAAAGAGTAAGAAGCACATCACCACGACACAAGTTATTTATAGTGGTTCAGCTACAAGGACACCTTCCTTGCCCTACTCCACTCCCCGAGTCACCTACTCGAGAGTTCGTAAGCACTACACCAACTCCTTATGGCGGAGAAGCCTTCACAACGTCGCTTAACCTTTTTCCGGTACAAAGCTAAATACCGAGTTCCTTCACACCAAGGCGAACCACACCTAACACAACGTCGCCTACCCTTTATACGGTGCTAGGCTAACCACCGAGTTCTTTCACACCAAGGAGAACTAATCCTATCACAACATCACCTACCCTTTATTAGGTACTAGGCTAAGCACCTAGTTCCATTACTATGGAGGAACTACTACCCTTCACAACACAACACCTAATATCAACTCCTTGTTACACCATCATCAAGGATATCACCATCCTTGGAAATAAGTAAATACTTATATGTATAACGATGCACCTCATCGATTATACGACCTAGGCATTCTTCCCAAATGCGACTTGATTTGATTCTTCGGCATCCTTTCACTAATGCCTTTGACACAACGCTTGGCACCCTTCACTAATGCCTTCGTCTTGACAACTTTAGCATTCTTCACTTAATGCTTTGACACGGATGATGAGCACCTTTCACTAATGCTTTCATCTTGACACTTTCGGCATTCTTCACTAATGCCTTCAACCCAACATCTATGAAGAAAGGAAGAACTATCAACAAGAGAACCTTAGTTGTCTTGATGATGACGAAGCATGACAACTCATGGACTTGAGCTTGCACATCTTCAAGAAGTGGTGATCTCGCCTTTAAGAGGAACCTAGAAGATCACACAAAAACAAAAGACAATCTACATAGATCACTTGGATATGAGGTTAGAGGGTTATAATACTTGGGAAGTATGTGTGTAAAGTGATGAATAGAAAGGAAGAAATGGCTCTCTATTTATAGAGAAAATTCTCTACTGTTCCCCGGATCCTACGGATCCCTTCCACTTGGGATCCGGCTAGCACAAAGCTAGGGATCCGTGGAACGCTCCTCTTTGCCCATGGGTATTTTTGGTTATGGGTCATGGGTCATGGGTTACGGGTTGATCCATGGTTTTCTTTCTAGATACAATGAACTTGGTTAAGTGGTATATATAAAACCATGGGTTATGGGTCAATACCATTTGCTAGTTTTACCATTTAGTATATACTTGTTTTACCCATTTAGTATATACTTGTTTTTACCCATTTTAGTATACTTAGTTTAAGTATATGCTAACCCAATATGTAAACACTAGTTGTTGTACATATGTATCTAAATCATAAAATCACTTATATTTGTTTTAATGTTTTATGTGAAAACGTAAGTGTGTTGGGAAACTATTTACGTATTCTATTTGTTTCGTTAAAATGATTTTACGTTTGTTATCGACAAAACGTTAGAAGATCGTAAAATATAAATAAACATTTTTATGGCTTATTTGTATTAACAAACTCTTATCTACCAATGTTTCTGGTAAACATACAGCTTGTCCATTAGTTTCCATATTTCAGTTAGCAATAACTACATGCTTACAAGGAATCCCTATTAGCTCCCATCTCCTACAACTACATTTGCTCCTAACAACATCAATTGCACATTGATCCCCCATGGCTCACTGCACTGATACTTATCATTGCCATTCCACTAAATAGTATACTTACTTGCTTTAGTTTTGGTGTTTTTCAGTATAGTACTTGCAGTAGGGTAAAGAGGACCAGGACATTTATCAATCACTTTTACAACATTGACAATCCTTTTCAGGCAGTACTCCCTAATGAACAATAAAGTAGTGATAATTGGTTTATCCCTACATTTGACAATCTTACCATTTAGAACTTCACATAAATTATTTGGAAACACATCTAACATAGATCTTCCTACAAACAGTTAAAAAAATATGACTTAGCATCAATATGAAAGTATACATCGTGATTAAGAATTGACTTAAGCATGACCACTTTACCAGAAAAGTGTGCTCTTGACCAATGTTCAGGTGAAATATGTGATTAATAAGCATGTGCAGCAGGAGAAAACTCCTTAAGTTCATTCATTGCGGATTCAAAGCTTGGAAGTTTTGTAGATGTAGCACATTTCCATAGTAGTTGCTTATAAGCTAATCAATTCCATTGCTTCTTCATGTTTTTTTTATGGATATGCCTTAAGCAATATTTATGTAATGCACTTGGAAACACTTCAGCTAAAGCTTGAATGGTACCCTAAACCAAATAAAAAGTTTAAAATAGTTAAAAGAGTAGTTGTAAATACTTTTAAGCGGTTAACAAAGTATAAATATTGTAAATACCTTTTGTCTATCTAAAATGAAAGTAAAATTGGAGTTTCTGTATAGATCAGGGTCATCTCCCAACATGTTTAAAAACTAACACCATAGTCTTTGCATTCAGCTTCCACGATGGTATATTCAACAAGATATATGTCATTGTTAGCATCAATTCCCAAAGTTGTTAACACTTGTCCAGGGAATGGTCAATTCATAAAAGCCCCATCCAACCGTTCTCTTCCACTAGCTTTGAATCCTTCTCTTAATGCACCATGACACACATATATTCGCTTCAAAACTCTTGTAGGAGCATTATGATCATTTGGCATTTCAACTTGACATTTGAATGTGGTTCTAGGATTTTGGGTTCTTAACTCTAACAAATAATCTCTTAAGATAGCATATTGTGCCTTATTATCACCCCTTATCAGCATATCAACTTCTGCCTTTGCTTTGAATGCCTTCATATGAGAAACATTTAATTCCCATTTCTGTTGAAGTCATCTTGTACTGCCCTTGTAGGAATATCTTGATCTACAGTTACTTGATCCATGATATGATTTGATAAAAGCATGTAGTTGCAAGCTTTAATGTCTCTTGAATGTAAACATAAATGTTCATTTAAATGAGTCTTACAAATCCAAGATTCCTTATCATCCTCTTTAGTGCAACACAGTACCCTAGGACACTCCTTTATTTCCTCTTCAATTACTGCTTTTCCCTTGTCTTTTTTCTCCACCGGCTATTTTTACCTAAACCTAGTAGTTAGACCACTTGACTGACTTGCAGATTCTATTGAAGGTCCATCTTTGGATGGCCAATTCTCACGAACTCCAAGAACTGGAATTAGCCCAACACATTTGGCTCTAACTCTCCTTTTGTCATTCCTTACATTAGTTTCCTTTTTGTTTCAATTGAATGCATGTAAACTCTATCCTCTTTTACTTACTAGAACCAAATCTTTGCCCTATATAAAAATCATACTTATTCACCACACCATCTTCTAATTGTTTCTTCTTTCTTAATTATAAGTTTTCTATTCTTAATTCTCTCTAGGTCATTCTCATCTCCTGAATCACTTTTAAAATCTTCATTATCAATAACATATAAATCATCCACATCAAACATGTAATTTGGAACTTGAGCATTCAACCTTAGCATATCATGTGTTTCATTCACATTCGTTCCAAACAAAGTTACTTCTACTTCAGCTTCATCAATGTTGGTATCCTTATCAACAAAAACATCATCTTCTTCATCCTCCCTTTCACTATTATATTCCTCTTGACTACCTCCTTCATCAACATAATTGTCATCATCTACTCTGTCACTTGAAACAACATCATCATAATTCTCCTCTACCCTCACAGAATCATCGATTCCCATATCATTAACATCCTCCATCACAGTATCATTATTTGCAGACTCATTGTTACCATCTTCTCCTAAACCTTGGTCATCCATTCCTAAATCAGACCTTTCTTCTACTTCATCTTGACTAACACTCTTAGCAAAACTTAAGTTATACTATCAAATACCTCATCTATTTCAGCAAGTTCACTATCTAAAGCTGGGAAATAATTAACCTGAGTATGTAATCGATTAAACCTAGTTAATTAATTACTAAGTTGAGGTGCTGGCTCCTCATTATGAAACATATGCAAGACTAACCTCTTACCAGCTTTATGAGTATGACTACTACTAGGTACACCATTGTCTTCATCTATTTCATCAATCACAACACTCATAGTCTCTTTTGACATAAAATATGTGTCTATTTTGGACACACGAGTTCTATGTAAACTTCAATTAACTTATGCTCAGATATAAACTTACTTAAAAAACGGGCATCATCATCACAAGATAAAGCATGCAATCCTACATCAAGATCGTACCCAGTTTGAACCATAAAGTTGTAATAAAATATCTAACCATCTGTGTAACCTAGCTACTCAACCATATCATTTAACTCGTGAATTGAGAAGGTCTCAATATCGACAATATCAACATTTCTTACCTCCACAATAAGCCATTCCTGGATAAAACCTAAAACATCCACCATGATTTATCCTCGTGGTAAACAGAGTATGATGGGTTTCTAAAAAAAGTCAAATAAGAAAATATTAAAACATAATATTTTGAATTAATCTTTAAAATATTAAAGAAATAAACCCGAGCTGAAGAGAACTTACTGTTAGCCTTGATTATTTTTATTAGAAGTGATGGTCATTCACGATTAGGAACTTTGTAATGTGTGTTAGATATCGTGATAGAATAGTCAACGGGCTCGTGGATTGGGCTAAGCTAATTGGGCATTAGTTATGTTAAGCTAGCCTTGTCTAGTTCGTGAAACCCAAGCCCAATCCAAGTCCATCTCAAGGCCCATGGCCAAGCCTTAGGGCATCATCTCTCTTACTATAAATACCCCTCAAGTATGTCATTTGAGGGGTGTGCTTGAAAGTGTGTGTGTGTGTGTGTATTTTCTCTCTCAAGGAATATACAACTTATTGTTTGCATATCTTATCATCACATACACGGGTTTATATATCATTCAAGTCACCATCTAATCTTTCTCATCTTACTTCTAAGCATAACGTTTGTGTTTGTAGTGTTTGGTTTAACGTGTTTATAAGCATAACGTGGGTATTGGTTTGTGATAAGGTTGATAAAAGTGAGGTCCTACAATTGGTATCAATCGCCTAACAATGGTTTAGGAGTGTTTTGGTTGAAGTTTTTTTTTGTAGTATACGCGTAGCTCTCGCTATTCAAAGTTGTCACGCATAAAAGTTTTATTTTTGCACTTAAATCTTCAAGATTCTTATGGTCTAAGGTTTATATAGTGTTAAAGATTCTAGTTTTGGCAAAAAGTTCGAAGCTTTACGTGTTTTAAATCATTTTTAAGCTCGTATTTGGTTTTTGGTCATTTCTACTCGTAACTTTTCTAGGCACTTTGGGTGAAAAAGGTCAACATTTTTGGGTTATTCGAGTGTTTTTAAGGCTATCTGGGCAAAAGAAATCATTTGAATCGTTGGAAATTTCTTATGAGTAGAAGTCAAAAAGTCAAAACCCTAGTTTTCTACTCGTAACTTTTTGGTGAAGAATCTTCGTGCTATAACTGTTACTCAGTGCTTCCCTCACTTGGATAAGTGTGTGGAACACTTCGACTTGTGGATATCCCTTACACTGTGATAGTGTAAAGGATTTTTGGATTCTACGCGTAAGCCATTCCTACGCGTAAGCCATTCCTACGCGTAAGCTATTCCTACGCGTAAGCACTCTTGCTACGCGTAAGTTGGGTTCTACGCATAAGAATTTCCTACGCCTAAGGATTCCTACGCCTAAGCATCCTACGCATAAGATCCTACGCATAAGATCCTACGCATAAGCACCAGATCCTACGCCTAAGCCTCGTCTACTCGTAACTTCTGTTTCTACGCCTAAACTCTTTCTACGCATAAAGGTTTAAAAAAAAAAAAAAAAAAAAAAAAAAAGAGTTTTTTGGCGGGAAAACTTGAGTAAAATTTAAATTTTTGAGGAGACTAAACGTTCAATTTTTACGCGAGATTCAAATTTTGGTTTAACTGTGAAAATTTTGGTCAAAAATTCAAATTTTTGGGCCTAAATTCAAATTTTTCGGGTCAAATTTGGCGTCAAAATTGTCATAACTCAAATTTTTCATACGACCTTAGAATTGATTTTTATAGTGAATTTCAAATTTTGGGCGGAAATTTTTTGAACCAAGGTTACGAGTACGACTTTCGGAAACACCTCAACTGAGCTTAATCTTCATCAACCACAACTCCTTTATCGTTGAATCGATCCTACATCAACTTTATCAGATCATATCTTCATCAATGGCAACTCAACAAGATATTCATGCAGCCGGTGCCGAAAACCGACCTCCTATGTTGGCAAAAGGTGGTTATCTTCAATGGTCAAGTCGTATGCTCCGTTACATCAAGACTAAACCTAATGGAAAACTCATGATTAACTCCATTCAGAATGGACCATTCAAGCCTCGTCAAATCCAAGATCATGGAACTCCTGACATCCCACCATCTTTTCATACTCAAACTGAATCAGAATACACTGCAGAGGATCAAAAGCAAGTCGATGCAGATGATATGGCAATTCATATTGTCCAACTGGGTTTACCAATAGACATCTTTGCTGCGGTAGACAGTTGTGAAACTGCTTTCGATATGTGGGAACGTGTAAGACGGCTTTGTCATGGAACAGAAATTGGTCAACAAGATATGGAGAACAAGCTGCTAACTGAATGGGAAAAGTTTACTTCCACTCCAGGAGAACCCATTGAATCCTACTATGGAAGGTTTTGCACTTTAATGAATGAGCTAATTAGAAACAAGTTGGCACCCAGAACTATCGTTCAAAACATCAAGTTCCTGAATAATCTTCCAGAAGAATGGGGACGATATGTCACTATTGTCAACCAAACAAAAGACTTACATCAGGTGAACTTTGATCAACTGAATGATTTTCTGAAACAAAACCAAGCTGAAGCGAATGAAGTCAGGCAAGAAAGATTGGCAAAGAATCATGATCCATTGGCACTCATTGCAAAGACTCAAACTCCAGTGAATACACAACAACAAGCTTCATCATCTTCCAACAACAACAACTTGCAGCAATTCATTCCACAACCACAACAACAATTCTATCCAGAACAACAATACCAGGAACAAGGAATCACTGATCCTGAAAATGACCCAGAAGCGACCTTGCAACAGATATACTCTTTCTTGGGTAACGCACTAAAAAGTCGCTATTCCACACCTACTAACAACAACCAAAGGATATCATCAAACACTCGCAACAGGCAAATTGCACAGCCGGGTGTGAATATGGGAAATCAAGGACAAATGGTTGGAGTTATTGGAAATCAGCAGGGATATGCTACTGGAATTCGTATGGGTAATCATCGGCGTTCCATATCAGGGTAATCAGTTGGGTCAGAATGTTGGAAATCAGATTGGACAGAATGTTGGGAATAGAGCAGTGGGTAATCAGAATGGGAATGTAGCAGCTCCAGTCGTTGGGAATCATGGAAATGTGAATCAGGGTAATCAGATTAAGTGTTATAACTGTCAAGGGATGGGTCACATGGCAAAACTGTTCCCACTAAGCCGCACAAAAGAATGGTGATTTTCTTCGGAAAGCTGCTTTGTTATATAAGCAAGAAGCGGGTTCATTGAGTGCTGAGGAACATGACTTTTTCGCTATTATGGATGATTTGGAAGACCTCGAGGAACTCAATGTGAACTGCATCTACATGGCAAATCTTCAAGAGACTAAGTACGACCTGACTCGACAGCACCTCCTGTCTATGACGCAAATGCAGTATCTAAGGTACCAATCATTGAACCATGCTATAACAATGTCATATTTGATGTGTTTACTCATGACGAACAGCATTCTGTGACGCCAGCACCTACTTATGATACATATATGGACAATCCGAGTTGTAGCAATACTAACTCTGAAACTCCAGATGTGGATCCTAATGGAGGCTTGTGGCACAAAATCTGAGACCGATGAGGAAAGCGTGCTTATTTTGATCATTAATCCATAAATGTGGCATTGAAATTGAGAAAGTCAGTAAGGTCAATGCGAAGTTAAGGCCCCGAATGTTACATTGACCGGCAGGAAGTTACAAGGAAACGCCAAAGCCTATGAATTTCATACAAACAAAATGTCCGAATTAGAAATTGGTTATCGAGATTCGTTTTTGGAAAAAGAATTGCAAATCAAGTATAACACACTTGATGTGAATTCTCACTTGAAAATTAAATCTTTAAACAAGGAAATTTCAGATCTAAATGATCAACTTTCTAAACAAAAGCCTTGTTTTCTGATCTTGAAAAAGAGAAGAAAAAGTTGATTGCTGATTTTTCAAAACGAGAAGACTCTCTTCTTGATGAAATTCTGGATAAAATGAGAAAATTAAAGCTTTGGACAATTTGCTTCTCACAACGGGTCATTCAGATAAAACAAACAAGTCTATGACGCAAATGCAGTATCTAAGGTACCAATCATTGAACCATGCTATAACAATGTCATATTTGATGTGTTTACTCATGACGAACAGCGTGTGGCCTTGACACCTACTTATGATACATATATGGACAATCCGAGTTGTAGCAATACTAACTCTGAAACTCCGGATGTGGATCCTAATGGAGGCTGTGTGGCACAAAATACTGAGACTGATGAGGAAACGCGTGCTTATTTTGAATCATTAATCCATAAATGTGGCATTGAAATTGAGAAAGTCAGTAAGGTCAATCGCGAAGTTAAGGCCGCGAATGTTACATTACATTTGAGCTTGAGAGTTACAAGAACGCATAAAAGCCTATGAATTTCATACAAACAAAATGTCCGAATTAGAAATTGGTTATCGAGATTTTGTTTTAAGAGAAAAAGAATTGCAAATCAAATATAACACACTTGATGTGAATTCTCACTTGAAAATTAAATCTTTAAACAAGGAAATTTCAGATCTAAATGACCAACTATCTAAACAAAAAGCATTTTACGATCTTGAAAAGAGAAGAAAAAGTTGATTGCTGATTTTTCAAAACGAGAAGACTCTCTTCTTGATGAAATTCTGGATAAAAATGAGAAAATTAAAGCTTTGGACAATTTGCTTCTCACAACGGGTCATTCAGATAAAACAAACAAGTCTATGACGCAAATGCAGTATCTAAGGTACCAATCATTGAACCATGCTATAACAATGTCATATTTGATGTGTTTACTCATGACGACGATTCGTGGCCAGACACCTACTTATGATACATATATGGACAATCCGGTTGTAGCAATACTAACTCGAAACTCGGATGTGGATCTAATGGAGCGTGTGGCACAAAATACTGAGCGATGAGAAACGCGTGTTATTTTGAATCATTAATCCATAAATGTGGCATTGAAATTGAAAAGTCAGTAAGGTCAATGCGAAGTTAAGGCGAATGTTACATTGTTGAGCTTGAGAGTTACAAGAACACGCACCTATGAATTTCATACAAACAAAATGTCCGAATTAGAAATTGGTTATCGAGATTCGTTTTAAAGAAAAAATTGCAAATCAAGTATAACACACTTGATGTGAATTCTCACTTGAAAATTAAATCTTTAAACAAGGAAATTTCAGATCTAAATGACCAACAATCTAAACAAAAAGCACGTTTTGATCTTGAAAAAGAGAAAAAGTTGATTCTTGATTTTTCAAAAGAAAACTCTTCTTGATGAAATGGATAAAATGAAAAATTAAAGCTTTGGACAATTTGCTTCTCAAACGGGTCATTCGGATAAAACAAACAAGATGCTTTCAAACCAAGTAAATCAGCGTTTTCATACTTCACATAAAATGGCACTTGGTAACAACCCTTCTTCGTTCCTCAAAAAAGCTCAGAAATCTCAGAATGTGTTGAACAATGGAAAACCTTTGCATGAACCCATAATTGTTCGTGATTCTCTTGACACGTTGGAACTATCTGGAGAGTAGATCAAAAATGAAACAAAAGAATCCAGATCTTAAACCGATTGATTATAACAAATGGAACAAAATTAATGGAATCACTTTTGTTAATCAAAAAGAACAATCAACGTTTTCCACCACACCAAGTGTTTCAAACAAAGAGTAAACACCCGTTTCAACACGGTTCAAAACGGTTTCAAAACGGTTGTAGTTTCCAAATCTCTTTCGAAAATCGAACAAATGTCTTCAAACAATCCTTTTAACACAAGTGATACTCGAAGCATTTTAGATGACGTTAAAACGAGAATAGGGTATCTTCAAGGGAGTGTTAAATCTAAAACCATAATACAACAACACGGTTTTCTAGTTTTGATATTGAACAAAAAGGTTTTTGAAAATGAAATTGCCCCTCAGGTGAATGCAATCAGTGCAAGGGTAATTCATGTTGAACAAGCACTTTTGAAAGAAACAGTGACTTTGTCAGGACCATAAATCCCTGGTAAAGCAAGCTAATGAAAGTATTGAACACATCAAAGTTTTGGAAA
Source organism: Chrysanthemum makinoi (assembly GCA_910596185.1). NCBI lineage: Eukaryota > Viridiplantae > Streptophyta > Magnoliopsida > Asterales > Asteraceae > Chrysanthemum > Chrysanthemum makinoi. The sequence continues at coordinate 138,755,357 of OU343216.1, forward strand.
AACTCAATGATTCTCTCTTCGAAGATGTTATGACTACCGATATCATGTCCATTATCTTACAAACATATTCGGTTGAAGATCATGAACTCGTCTGAGACCTCATAATTGTTTCAAAATATGAAAATGCTCTTGCAAAACTTGAAAAAAGCGTGTCCTATTTTTAAACAACTTGATCGAAAATCTGAGGAATGCAAGTATGACAAACTGACGTATGAGCGTGCTTAAGGACATGAAAAGAGCAAAATGATATTTTGAGTGCTCAACTGGGAAGTCTAAAAGGAAAGGCATGGATACTAAGTTTGCAAACCATTGACTGAGGAGAAAACAAATGTTCCCAAACCGGTTTTCAAACCAACAATGTCTCTTTCTATCACTCCAATAGTCAATGAGAAAAATGATTTGTCAAAACAATCCTCCACAGACTTTGCCTATCAAAAAGAGAATTATCAAAGCTTTTGAAAAACCTGTTTTTGAGAAAGAAAAAGTGTTTACACATGACATTTCTAGGAATAGTACGAATCGACCAAAAATCCAGTTAAAGAATGCATGGATTCTAGACATGGTCAACAATCACTATCTAGAAGAAGCTAGGAAAAAGGCCAGACTCGAAAAGACAATTCTAGGTGCAACATCTAGGGTGATGAATCCTACAAGATTTCAAGACCTTTGCTAGTAGTAGTAAACCATACCTAGGAACACTCTACAAAAGACTAGGGATTGGCTTGCATCTAAGAGTAGTTGCACAACAGAAAATGCTATGCCCTTAGAAAACAACACTAGGAATTCTATGCCCTTAGAAAACAACACTTATGGGTCATCGGAACTTTGCAGAAAACTAGATATCGCTGCCGCTAGGCGCGGGTACTCGTCTAGTTTATAAAATACATTTTCGTATTCAGTTTTCAAGCATTTTGACAATGACATGTTGTTGGGCCTCATAAATTTATGATATTGTCAATGAAATTTTGGAAAGGTTTATGGATACCTCTTAAATTAGAGTGGTATGCGGATACCCACTTCCTAAGGGTTTCTTGATAAACTCAATCTCATACTTAGTAATACCAAACAATTTTTATGACTTTCAAATCCATAGATTCATACCATACCTGCATACCAAACGCACCCTTGGTTGAGTTTTGGGAATATGGGGGTGTCTGGGGTTTTGTTTATTTTCATTTCTTTGACGGGACACAAAGTGCGGTGATATTTTAATTACTCCGTATTTTTTACATGGTTATCGAGATTGTGATTTCGATAGCTTGCAATTTTAGGTAAGAAAACATCTGAGAGATTGAAGTAAGTCGGAATGGATAGGATCAAAATAAGATTGTAAGATAAGAATTGAGATTATAGATTTATTAGTGATCTTTATCTTTACGACTCGTATTGAATGATTTTTTTTTCAATAAATCGTTAAGTTAACAACTGAAAACGTGTTTGAACTTTCAAATTTTCATTCTATTAATATAAAGGTGTCTCTAATATTGAATATAATGTATAAGTGTATAACAGCAAAACCTATGTTAAATAAATTAACATCTAGTATAACTAAATAATTTCGATTAATTATAGACATAAATTGGTTTAGATAGGATCTTGATTTTTATAGTTTTGTTTATAAGTCTATATATTACATACAGAGTAAATAAGATCAACTACTATTTATTGGATGTTTGATTTAGATTATTTAGTTGGGGTTTATTTAAAACTTTGAATTTACAATATTTTTAATTTTACTTTTGAGTTAGAAGCTTAACAAAATTAGTAAAACTATTGATTGTTTAGAATTGTTAGGTAAAAAAAACAAAAGAAAAAGAAAACAACTTTATGAGTTTGTTTTCAAACAATCTCATAAAACCAACTAAATAATCTATACTCCACATCCCTCCGCATTAATATATTAACTTTTCTAATATAAGACTACACATAATGGAGGGTGCAACATCACCCTCTTTGTCACACGCCATTTCCATTCAAGCACGAAGCAAAAAGATAAAGAAAAAAAGTGGTGAGGGAGCTTACTATTCTTATTTTATTTTATTATTATTTTAGTGTGAATGAAGTATTTGTTGGGATTTTATATTCTAAGACTTAAACACGCTAGATGTTTATTGCCCTACTACATGTTAAATAAGAATTCTACTAGGACTTAAACACGTGAGATGTTTGTTGCCCTACTACATTCAACTGTCATGATAAAAGTGTAAAGATACTTAAACATTTGACTACATGTTTTAGTCAACATAATTATGGTTATATGATAATGATCATAATTCTGAAGTATAAAATTAACTTGAAATTACTATAGAACTCAAGAGTTTGCGTTCATGATTACTTTTGTTAGTATAATTATGCTTACATGTTAAGACATAAAGTCCTTGAATTAATCAATGACTTATAACATAAAGTATATATATATAGTAAAATTGTTATGCCTTCTAGTTAACAAATAAACATGAGCCCTTTGAATTATTCAAAAACTTATAATGTATTATTGACATGTTATGTTTTCTTGTAAACACATGAACATATAATTCTTGAACAGTTATGTCTTCTTGTGAACACGTGAACATAAGGTTCTTGTATTATTCAAAGAATATACATTATAGCATGCACTTGGTTCGTAAATACTTAATATGCAATTTGGCTCGACCCAGTTGACAAGTATTTGGTCCAAAGAGAATTAAGTTATTTGTGGAATTCTGATATAGTTTCACAATTCTAATACTCATAGAATACGATTTCATTATGGTATGTCTAATGTATTGAATCAAACCTTTTTTATATTGTTTGATTCATGATAGCTTTAATTGCCCTGCCTCCAAAACATATCAAGGTTAGAAATTGCGTGTGTCATGGATACACTCAATATAGTTCAAACCTAGAAGGTATTCAAGACAACTCATAACTGAAAACCCTAATTCATTAGGGATTTTAGGTTTTTCCACTCAAACCAATCGAATCCTAAATCTTTTTGGATTTTTGATTTATCTACACTTCTTAGCTTGAAGATTGTAGTTTTGGTGTTCTTCTAGCTGATGAAACACAAACTGTTGCTTAGATTTTGGTTAAAAGTGATACTTAATTAGAGTTTTTACAAACCCTAATGGTGTTGGAAGGAATTCCATTATGTCTTGAATTAAATTCTGAATTTGTTAAAATCTTATGAAGCATTTTATTAACAAATCTAGAGATGAGAACTTAAAATGTATTTTGTGGTTCCCAATAATGCTTAAATACTTAGTATTTAGAGAATTGTCTATACTTACAAAAGTAAGTGGGAGCATATACAAATCTCGAAGTTATTTGAGAACAAAATACTTAACCTTCTAAAATCCACTTATTAATGTCATACTAAGGTTAAACATGAAAATTTCGACCGAAGTATAATGATTACTCTCATTCATAAATCCGCAAGGTTGCCTCATCACTTGAGTGATATTTTTAATATCATTCTTTGAGGATATAAGTTAAAAGATTGTTGTAAATCAGCTAACTACTAAAATACATTATCACATCTTGAATCTGATAAATGTTTTTGAACTATGAATGACAAAATGCAGTCCTTAAAAGGCAAATCAAGTTTTGGGCTTGGTTGTTATTTCGCATAACAGTTAACATATGAGGTTGGAATGAGTTTCTTTTGAAGAAAGACTCACAAGGATAAAATTGTATACATATTAATGCATGGCTTTTAATAAGAAGTTTTTAATCATACATAAGCAATTGACTATGATTAGATTTTCTTATATATGCATGTATTAATTATATAAAGATAATTAATTGTCAAACATGTTTTCTTGTATGTGGAATATGGCAATTAAAATTTTATAACTTTTTTTTATGATTACCTTTTGCGAGGACGGTGTGTAATCAAAAGGGTTATGAATCTATATTATCTTTATGTAGTATACAAAATTCAAGCAATTCAGGTTTAGGATTTGATCATTCATCTAAGAGCTGAGATCTTAAATTTAATTACAATATGATTCTGATTAAATTAAGATAAATCTTGAGTACATCTGACATTGAGTGGGAGCAATGTGTTTTTCCTTAAAATTTACATGTTGAATATATCATTCCAATTAAGCTAGATATTGATCCTTAAGCTTAGAATAAAACTTCACTTGGAATTTAGGGAATAAAACAAACAACCTTGAAATAGATGTGTTAATACAAATATCGTCATTAAACGGTATTTATATTTTTGATCTTTGCCTAAGTTTTGTTAACGACAAAAGTAAATTTAATTTTCATAAAGCTTAAAGCTTGTCAAGTTTAATAGATATTAAAACAAGCTTTTTCAAACAATATCTTCATCATTTAAGCATTTACATTGTGACTAATCATATCTTAATATGAGTCTAAGCATAATGTATTTGCATATTTCTAAAAATAGAAAAACAACACATGACATCATGTGATGCATCATGGAAATCATTGGAAGATTTCATTAGATATTTTGTGTAGATTTGTACTCTTCATATCTTACACAATCTTACATAGATATGGTTGACTTTAGCAAGATCTTGATATCTTCTTTGTCAGACCGGCGGCACCAAAATATATAACGGACGGAACCCTTTCAAGGGGTCCGCGTCCGTGAAGTGCCTGCTGATGGTTTTGGCTATAAATAGCAAAGCCAAACCAAGTAGTTTTTCATCCCTTTCTATCATACACTCTTACATATCTTCTCTCTAACCTTTCTAACTCAGTTTCATATCATATTAGTGATCTCTTTTGTAGCAAAGAAGATCAAGTCACATTCAAGCTTCAAACGAGAAGTTGGAAGTCTTGTTTGTTTAGTGTTGTATGATCTTGTGTTGATTCATACTTCATTGTTGTATTAAACCATCATAATCTTGTGAGTGTGAGTGGTTAGTATTTTAGTCCTCAAAATACATTGTGTGTGGGAGTGGTTGTACCCTTGGAAAGAACTCGACATCTAGCTTAGTGTCGGAAATAGTGTAAGCGAAGTGTAAAGGTTTCTCCGCCGGTGAAAGGAGCTTGTTGACTAGTGAAGTTAAACTCTCGAGTGTGAGACTCGGGGAGTGGAGTAGGGCAAGGAAAAAGAGTCCTTGTAGACCGAACCACTATAAACAACTTGTTGTGGTTTGATCATTTCTTTCCTTATTTACTCTTTACATATTGCTTGCATATTTCATTAACATATCTAAGATCAATATCAATTGATCTTTCAATAAGTTTCAAAACAAAGTATTTAATTGGTAAACTATTTCAAGAATTTCTAAAATAATTTGTATTTTATAAACTTGAAACGATCCATGGATTCTGAAAACTTTAAAGAAGGGCAATCTATGCAAAGACCACCACTCTTTGAAACCAATGGATTTATCTATTGGAAAAACCGTTTTGAAACATATGTAAAATCAAAAGATATAGATCTTTGGTTTGTTATTGTTAAAGGGATTTTAGTTCTACAACAAAGGATATTTCCGTTGATGAACAAAAAAATTTGTTGCTAAAAATAATGAAGCTAAAATGATGCTTTATAATGCTTTACCTAGAAAAGAATATGAAAGAATTTTTATGTGTGAAACCGCCAAAGATATTTGGGAATCTTTGATTGTTACACATCAAGGTAATTCACAAGTCAAGGATAACAAAATTGATCTTCTTGTTCAACAATATGAACAATTTGTTATCCCTGAAGATGAAACCATTGATTGTGGCTTTGCTCGCTTTAATACTATTATTACATCACTTAAAGCACTTGATGAATCTTTTCGTAGTAAGAACTTTGTCCGGAAATTTCTTAGAGCACTCCATCCCAAATGGAGAGCTAAAGTGACCGCTATTGAAGAATCAAAAGATCTCTCCAAAATGTCACTAGACGAGCTAATCGGTAACCTCAAAGTACACGAAATGGTGATGGAGAAAGATTCGGAGATCATCAAAGGAAGAAGAGAGAAGATCAAATCCGTTGCTCTTAAAGCAAAGGCCGAATCAAGTGATGATGACGAATCTTGCTTCGGTAGTGAAGATGAGGAGTATGCCATGGCCGTTAGAGACTTTAAGAAGTTCTTTAGAAGAAGAGGAAAGTTTGTAAGACAACCTCGAGAAGAAAAGAAGCCATTCGAAAAGATCGGGATGACAAAAAGGGTAAAGGTGAAAGAAAGTGTTTTAGATGTGGTGATGCAAGTCATCTCATAGGAGAATGTCCCAAGCCACCTAAAAGCAAAACTCAACGAGCTTTTGTAAGTGGTGCTTGGAGTGATAGTGAAGACGATGAAGAATCAAGCAAGGAAGAGATCGCTCTAATGGCACATGAGTCAAACGAGGTACTTTCCGACTCTTCTTATTCTTCTATTGATGATGACACTTTGCAAAAACAATATAATCAATTGTGTGAGCTAAGTCTAAAAATCATAACTAAAAATAAATTTTTAAAAACCAAAAAGGAATTTTTGGAAAATGAAGTTTATGAGTTAAAAGAAAAAGCAAAACGACTTGAAAAGGGAAAAGCAAATGACGATGGTTGTAAATCATGTCAAGAGCTTAATCTTGAAATAGAAAAACTAAAGCTCACACAAGATGTTCTAATCGAACATAATTCTAAATTTAAAAGGTTTAACAAAACATCGCTCTTGCCGATGAAATAGTTAAAATCTATAAAACACCAGGAGACATGAATGGGCTAGGATTTAATGAAGTATTAATTCCAAAGAGTCAAAACAAAACGGCCAAAAAGGACGAACAAACGTCAAAAGCTGCTAAAGCACAGCACGGACCAGACGGAACCAAAATAAGGGTTCCGTCCGTTGAAAAGAATGGTGCCGTGGGTACTTCGAGGATACAGAATGTTTGTGTACGGACCGTACTAATTTGTCAAAGTAACAAAGAAAACCAAGGATAGTGTTAAACTAAAACCATTGTTACATCGAGTAGGACTTGCTAAAAATGAATTTAGATCAAAAACTACTCAACAACGATATAAAACACCTTTTGCCAAACACCCCTTTCCTAAGAGCAACCACAACGTACAACCCAACTACCAACACAACGGTTGGAATCAAAACTTTTCTAGACCATATCAAACTCCAGATTACATGTCATGGAACTCTTACCCATCATTTCCATACATGAATCAAATAAATGGTATGTTTAACCCAAACGGACCCATGAGATATTGGGGACCAAATGCTTGAGTTATTTGCTTCTTAGGTATGCTTGAAAGTTGGATTGGAACCCGATGAATGGATAAAAGATAGTGGATGCTCACGACACATGACGGGCAACAAAAGTCTCTTCTCATCATACCAAGAGTATGACGGAGGTAATGTCACTTTTGGTAGCAATCTCAAAAGCAAAATCATTGGCAAAGGTACGATCGCTCATAACTTCCTAACTATTGAAAATGTTGCTCATGTAGATAGGTTAGGATTTAATCTACTTAGTATTAGCCAATTATGTGATAAAAAGTATAAAGTACTATTTGATGAAAATGGTAGTAAAATACTAAAAGATGGTATCACCATAGCTAAAGGAGTTAGGAAAAATAACATATACGTCATGAAAATAGATAAAACATCTAATGACAAACTTTGCCTAACAACGTTAGATGATAGCTCATCTCTTTGGCATAGGCGCTTAGGTCACGCTAATATGAGACTTATACAAAACCTATCTTCAAAAGAGCTAGTTAGGAATTTACCAAAACTAAAATATGACCAACACTTTTGCGGCGCTTGCAAAATTGGTAAACAAACCCATAGTAGTCATAAATCTAAAAATATGGTGTCCACATCTAAGTGTCTAGAATTATTGCATATGGACTTGTTTGGTCCATCCGCTATAAGAAGCTACGGAGGCAACTTATACACTTTGGTCATAGTAGATGATTACTCAAGGTTTACTTGGACGTTGTTTTTGAAAACTAAAAATGAAGCTTTTGATAAATTTGAAATTCTTAGCAAGAAAATTCAAAATCAACTAGGTGTTAAAATTGTGTCGATCCGAACGGATCATGGTCGTGAATTTGACAACGAAACTCAATTTGGAAACTTTTGTGATACAAATGGTATAACACATAACTTTTCGGCTCCACGAACACCTCAATCAAATGGAGTAGTAGAACGTAAAATAGAACAATTCAAGAAATGAGTAGAACAATGCTTAATGAACAAAACATTCCTCAAAAGTTTTGGTGTAACGCGGTTGACACTTCTACATATATTTTAAATAGAGTCTTAATCGTCCTTTCCTAAACAAAACACCATATGAGCTTTATAAAGGTAAAAAGCCAACTTTAGGATATTTTAGAGTTTTTGGTTGTAAATGCTTTATTCTTAATACTAAAGATTATCTCACCAAGTTTGACCCAAAGTCTTATGAAGGTGTATTTCTTGGTTATTCTCAAACTAGTAAAGCTTACATTGTCCTAAACAAAGAAACAATGATAGTCGAGGAATCGTTGAACATAACATTCGACGAAAGTCCACCTCCCTCTAAGACATCACCTTTGGTAGATGATGACTTAGTTGAAAGTCAAATGATAGAAAGTCAAGAAATAATTAATAATAACAAGGAAGATGAACCATTAAATAAAGAGATTGTAAACATCAAAGAATCTAAAAGTCATCCTTTAGACAAGGTCATAGGACAACTTAATCAAAGAACCTTAAGGTCACAAGCCCAAAATCAAAGTAATTATTTTTGTTTTGTATCCACCATTGAACCAAAAAACATAAATGAAGCAATAAAAGATGAATCATGGGTAATTGCCATGCAAGAAGAGTTAAACCAATTCGTTAGAAATGATGTTTGGAAATTAGTTCCAAAACCTAAAGATCAAACTATAATTGGAACAAAATGGGTTTTTCGAAATAAAATGGATGAAAATGGTGTAGTATCTAGAAACAAAGCTAGGCTTGTTGCACAAGGTTATAATCAACAAGAAGGGATTGACTATGATGAAACTTATGCACCGGTAGCTAGACTCGAATCTATTAGAATATTACTTGCTTATGCATGTGCTTATGACTTTAAATTATTTCAAATGGATGTTAAAAGTGCTTTTCTTAATGGGTTTATTAACGAAGAAGTGTATGTTGCTCAACCTCCGGTTTTACCGACTTTGAGAAACCACATCATGTCTTCAAACTCAAGAAAGCATTATACGGTCTTAAGCAAGCACCAAAAGCTTGGTACGACCGACTTAAGACTTTTCTTATTGATAACAAATACACTATGGGATTAGTAGATAATACTCTTTTTACCAAGAAAAAGGAATCACATATTATCATTGTTCAAATATACGTTGATGACATTATATTCGGATCAACTTGTCAAGAGCTATGTGATGATTTCTCTAAAATCATGCACGACGAGTTTGAAATGAGTATGATGGGTGAATTAAATTTCTTTCTAGGACTTCAAATTAAACAACTAGAAGATGGCATATTTTTTAACCAATCTAAATATATAAAAGACATGCTTAAGAAATTTGGTCTTGAAGATTCCAAACCAACTAAAACACCCATGTCCTCGGACACTAAACTCACCAAGGATGAAGAAGGTGAATCCGTAGATAACACTAAATATAGAGGAATGATTGGTAGCCTACTCTATCTTACGGCTAGTAGACCCGACATTATGTTTAGTGTTTGTCTATGTGCTCGCTTTCAAGAAAACCCAAAGGCATCACACTTAGAAGCCTTAAAAGGATTTTTAGATACATTAAGGGAACAACGTGTTTAGGATTATGGTATCCCAAAGGAACGGGTGTAGAAACCATAGTGTATGCCGACTCGGATCATGCCGGTGATTATGTCGATAGAAAAAGTACAAGTGGTATTTGCACTTTTGTTGGACATTGTCTCACCTCATGGTTTGCAAAGAAGCAAACGGCTTTAGCCATCTCAACTACTGAAGCCGAGTACGTCTCAGCCGGAAAAGCATGTCAACAAGCTCTTTGGATGAAGCAAGCTCTCGTAGATTACGTAATTCATCTCAACGACATTGTGATACTTTGCGACAACAAAGGAGCCATCGATCTCAGCAAGAATCCCGTTCAACATGCTCGTACAAAGCATATTGAAATCCGTCATCACTTTCTTCGCGACAATGTTCAAAAAGGAAACATCTCAATCGAGAAAGTATCCTTCGAAGACAACATTGCCGACATCTTAACTAAGCCTCTTAAACGAGAACCTTTTAATCTTCTTAGACTTGGTTTAGGGTTAATGGAACCAAACATGTAGGATAAACATAGCCCAAAACATTAGAATAGTCAAAACAAAATAATTTTGTTTTGTATCCTGCTTGTAGCCACGACAACAAACGACAACACGGACAGAACCAAAAATTTGGTACCGTTTGGTCCGTGGTGTCTACAGAAGCAAAACTGCTACCTACAAAACATCTTCTTCCTCAAAACCCACTTTACCAAAACGTGTAAACATTAAACCAAGCTCATTATTGACACCTTCCCACTCACTAATCACTGAAGATAACATCATTGTAAGTATCCTAACTACATTTTATCTCTTAATTCTGAGTCTAGGATTCTTATTTATGCACAAAACCATTACAAATCATTACATGGGGTTTTATGTATGCTTTTATACTAAATATGAATTCAATTGGCAAATTGCATAACTAGTCATTGAAATTAGGTACTACATTATCATATTGCATAAACAAATCATGCTTCCCACTAATCAATAGATAATGACTATAAGGCCTTATTCAAATAACCAAACACCCCATGTCAAAAAATTTGAAAAGCTTCTCACTTGTAGGAAAACAATTTTTCATTGTTAATACAAATAGAAACGTTAGACTTTCATCACTTGCATGCTCTTGAATACTAAAGGTATTGCATAACTAATATGCATTCCCGGGTATATTCAAATGAAGCCACATTGAATTAGGAGCATTTGGGTTATCTCATGGTATTTGCCAAACACCCCACTAAAACCATTTTTGTGCATAAAATGAGTCGAGATAACCGCAACTCCAAATTGTTTTCATATAGGCACACACTAGAACCAAAACGTTAAAGTTTATTCTCATTTTTAACATATTAATTCTTGCTCCTAGGAATAACCATGGTAGCCGCAAGATTCTATGATCACAAGGACACCCTTGGCTACATTCCCAAACATCACAAAACCAAAGGACTTTCCAAGGAACAAGTAGAAATCTTTAAGAGTCTAGAATCAAGGTATTTCCATGAGGGTAGAACCATTCACCCATCTTTCATTGAAAATACCAATCTCCGTGAAGAACTAGCCGCCATTCAATTCGATTGTCTTCTTGACATCGATGAACCAATTTGTCCTAGGTTTGTGTTAGAGTTCTATGCTAGTGTGACCGGCTTTAGTGATGAAGATGATGATGAGTTTTGTCTTAGGTTTAAAATCAATCAAAACGACTACACCATCACCTTAACCAACTTTGCTCAATTGCTAGGAATTCCCAACCGAGGGACATGTGTCTACTCGGATAAGTGGTCACTCACCGTTCTTGATGCAATCAATGACCGCATTTCTCCCTACCAAACCCTCTAGCAAATAAGGATGTCATCCGTGAGCACCTATTTATCCCAAGGGGAGATACAACCCGAGTCACCCGAAAAGGAAAAGAAGTGAACCGAGACCCATATGGAATGGAGCTAAATGAGCTAACGTCATTAGCACCATAGGAAATAGGGATCACATCAATGCTTGTCTTTGCCATATGCTCTACAACTTGTCCACCCGTCAACCATTCAATTTAGCCTACTACATCGCTAGGAGAATGATTGATATTCCAACTCAAGGTTCGGTTGCTCTTCCATACGGGATGCTTCTCACCCGTCTCTATAGAAACTTTGCACCAATTCCACCAAGCCCAAAAGGGATGCACCTTCACTATGAGCTCATCCCTCACATCTTTGTACCTTTGAGTGATGCACGAGTTGCTAAGACAAAAGGCAAGAGAGCAAAACCTCCAACTCCATCATCATCATCATCAAATAGCTCCGATGATGGTCTTCCAAACTCTCGCCTTCCACCTCATGAGTATTATGCATCTCTTCCCGAGATTGAGAATGAATCAACGGAGTTCAAGCAAACAAGGGATGTTCAAGTGCCTTGGTAGGATGATGACCAAGATCTACAAGAAGTTGGATAAGTGAGAATCGTTTTAAGGAGTGTTTGGAACAATACATTATCTCTAATGTTTGATACAATTTGGTTGTTTTATGGTGTAGGATGATAATATAACTTAAAACAATGATGTATGCTAACAATCTTATGCAGGGGGATAGCACAAGTATGCTATCAAATTTTACCCATTTTCACTATAATGTGAAAATCACTTGGCCTTGCTCAAAATCTATGCTCCATTATGTTTGTACATGTGTTATTTACTTTTCCTAACTAGAAATGTTTAGTGTCACATGTTTTGAGAAAAATTTCAGGTTTCGGAAAAGTCCCCGACACCTTAAAATGCACTCTGTGAACTTTTCTGCACTGTACGGATCAGACGGCACCAACGATTTGGTTCCGTCTATTATAAGAAATGGTACCGCCGTACATGTACAAGCGGACCATACGGCATCCTTTTTAGGGGTCCGTCCGTGTAA
>OU343216.1:138768048-138787945 GCA_910596185.1 Chrysanthemum makinoi
AAGAGGATAAGAAACAAGTCGGCAGATGACATGGCAATTCACTATTGTCAACTTGGTTTTACCAAGAGACATCTTGGCCAGAGACGCCTGAAACCGCTTTCGATATGTGGGAACGTGTTAGACGGCTATGTTTTGGAACCAAATTGGTAAACAAGACATGGAGAACAAGTTGCTAACCGATGGGAAAAGTTACATCTACCTGTGAGAATCCATTGAATCCTACTATGGAAGGTTTTGTACTTTGATGAATGAGTTTATCAAACAAGTTGGCACCCTTAACTATCGTGAAAACATCAATTCTCTCAACAATCTTCCAAAAGAATGGGGACGATATGTCACTATTGTCAACCAAACAAAAGACTTACATCGGGTGAACTTTGATCAACTCAACAATTTTCTGAAACAAAACCAAACTGAAGTGAATGAAGTCCAGAAAGAAAGATTGGCAAAGAATCATGATCCATTGGCACTCATTGCTAAGACTCAAACTACAGTGAATACACAACAACAAGCTTCATCATCTTCCACTAACAACAACTTGCAGCAATACATTCCACAACCACTAGTTGTTTTCCCTCAACAACAATTCTATCCACCAGAACAACAAGTCATTCAACAACAACAAGATCCACAATACCAGAACAAGGAATCACGATCCCTAAACTGAACAAGAAAAGCTTTGTCACATGCATTTGCATTTTTGGGTAAAGCATTCAGAAGTCGCTATTCCACACCAACCAACAACAACCAAAGGATTTCATCAAACACTCGCAATGTGCAAATTGCAATGTACCGTTTGAATATGGGTAATCAAGGACAAATGGTTGAGTTATTGGGAATCACAGGATATGCTACTAGATTTCGTATATGTAATCAGCGGTTCCGTGATCGTGGTAATCGGGCATTTAATGTTGGAAATCGATGGGATGTAATGTTGGGAATAGAAAGCACCGGGTAATCGAACGTGGGAATGCGTGCAGCCGCTGGGAATTATGGAAATGTGAATCAAGGTAATCAAGTGTTATAACTCACAAGGAGGTCACATGGCAAGGAATTGTCCAACTAAGCGAAAAAAGAAGGATCTTGTATCTTCGAAAGCTATCATGTTGGTACAAAAGGAAAAATATGGACTTCAATTAAGTGCTGAGGAACATGACTTTATGGCTATTATGGATGATTTGGAAGACCTCGAGGAAATCAATGCAAACTGCATCTTCATGGCAAATCTTCGAGACTAAGTACCATTAATCGACTCGACGACTCCTGCTATGACGCCAACGCACTATCTGAGGTACCAATCATTGATCCATGCTATAACAATGTCATATTTGATGTGTTTACTCATGACGAACAAGATTATGACATCCGCACCTACTTATGATACATACCGACAATCCAAGTTGTAGCAATACTAACTCAAACTCCGATGTGGATCCTAGTAGGAGGCTGTGGCACAAAATACCGAGACCGATGAGGAAACACGTGCTTATTTTGAACATTAATCAATAATCGGCATTAAAATTGAGAAAGTTAAAACGGTCAATCGCGAAGTTAAGGCCGCTAATGCTAAATTGACCGCTGAGCTTGAGAGTTACAAGGAGAACGCAAAAGCTTTTGAATTTCATAAAACAAAGAGTCAATTAGAAATTGGTTATTGAAATTCAAGAGAAAACAATTGCAAATCAAGTATGACACACTTGATGTGAACTTGAACTTGAAAATAAAATCTTTAATCAAGGAAATTTCGATCTAAATGACCAACTTTCTAAACAAAAAGCAACGCTCGATCTTGAAAAAGAGAAGAAGAAGTTGATAATTGATTTTTCAAAACGAGAAGATTCTCTTCTAGATGAAATTTCGATAAAATGAAAGATAAAAATTTGGAAAATTTTCTTGTTACAACGGGTCATTCACCAAACAACCAATATGCTCGATTAATCAAGTTAACCGATTTTCATACTACTCAAAAATGGCTCTTGGTAACACACCTTGTTTCAAGAAAGCTCGAAAGAACGGAATGTGTTAAACAATGGAAAACCTTTGCATGAACCCATAATTGTTCATGATTCTCTTGAAACGTTAGAACTATCTGAGGAGAGTAGATCAAAAATGAAACAAAATCATCCGAAAATCAAACCAATTGATTATAACAAATGGAACAAAATTAATGGTATTTCTTTTGTTTCTCAAAAAGAACAATCAAAGTTTTCCATAACACCCATGTTTCAAACAAAGTGTCAACACCGCCAAAAACCAGCAAAACCTTTAGTTGTCTCAAAATCTATTTTGAACATTGAACAAATGTCTTCAAACAATCCTTTTAACACAAGTGATGCTAGAAGTATTTTTAGAAATGTTAAAACTAGAATTGGGAGACTTCAAGAGATCATAAATCTAAAACCAATATTACAACTAACATCCGGTTTTCTAGTTTTGATGATGAAATAAAAGTTTTTGAAACTGAAAAATTGCCCCTCAGCTGAATAACATCAACTCAAGGGTAATTCATTTTGAACAAGCATTTTTGAAAGAAACAACTGACTTTGTCAAGGACCATAAATCCTTGGTAAAGCAAGCTAATGAAAGTGTTGAACACATCAAAGTTTTGGAAAATTTAAATGATTCTTCTTCAAGATGTTCGACTAATATATTATGTCCATTATTTTACAAACATATTCTGTTGAAGATCATGAAAGACTCCAGATGAGACCTCCTCAAATTGTTTCAAAATATGAAAAAGCTCTTGAAAAACTTGAAAAGAAAATGTGTCATATTTTAAACAACTTGATCGAAAAACTGAGGAATGCAAGTATGACAAAATGTCGTATGAGCGTGCCTACAATGACATGAAAGAGAAAAATGATCTTTTGAGGGCTCAAACCGAATGTCAAAAAGGAAAGGAAGTGGATACTAAGATTACAAAACCATTGATTGAGGAGAAAGCAAATGTTCCCAAACCGTTTTCAAACCAAAAATGTCTATTTCTATGCCTCCTCCAAAAGTCAATGAGAAAAATGATTTATCAAAACCAGCCACTCCACCTGCCTTGCCTAAACAAAATGTTGAAAAAGGAAAAGCGGTTATCGAGAAACCAAAAGTTTTAGCACCTGGCCTTTTTAAGATGAGTACCACTAATGCGCCTGCCTCCACATCTAAAACATATGGAACAAACGACATAAGTTTAGAAAAGCACTCTAAAGAGACTAGGAAAGCTGAAACCATTTCTCTAGATAAAAATGTGAATCCTAATGTGTGTGCCTTACCTTCTACAGGACTAGAAAGCACCTCTAGGAGCAGCAGACTAAAGCCTAGAGCAATAGAAGGAACAATAGAGTCTCGCGATGCCTCTAAGAGTAGTAGCTTGAATAAAAGAGAAAGTAAAAAGACACCCTAGAAATTTTACCGACTTTATTAATAAGAGAAAGACATTTTCATCGAAATGTAATGAACCTGTGAAACTTGCTAAGTCTAATGAATGTGTTGAATCTCTTTGTTTAACTTGCAAGAAATCTTTAATTAATGTTCAAGATGATTGTGTTTCTAAGAATGTGAATGATAAGCTTTGTTAAGAACGTTCCAAAAGAACTTGCTAAGCGAATAGGAAGACTGGTTGAAAGACTTAGGCTTTTACACTCTGAATGGGAGCATAATGTTTACTTTAAGGATGACATTTGGAAACCTGGTAGAATTTTCCACACTCGAAATGGTACAATGAGGTGACCAGGCTACCCAATAGAAAACTTCTTTGAGTGTGTCCAGTTTTACCTAACCCAAAGGAACCAAAATCAAAAGCGGTTTAAAATCTTCTTCTTGTTATTGGCGAGGTTAGAAATATGTCTTTGGATCATGAGCTTCGGGTTGCTCCAAGCACATAACCAATCGAGCTGGCGATCAATTTCGTCGGAAATTCACCCAAGTACATTTGGAAATGATCATGTAGCGGCTATCATGGTTTATGGAGATCTACCTTTTGGAAATATTTGATCACTTTCGGGTTTACTATGTCGAGAAGGTTGGGACACAATTTGTTTTCGGTGAGGCGGTTACGTGATGCGATTTAGAGGTTGCTTTTAGGAAAAATGGTTGCCGTTAGAAACTTGGATGGAGAAATCTCTTAGCTGGGAATCGTGATACAAACTTGTATGCTATCGACATAAACCAAATGGCCTTTTCATCACCAATATGTCTTATGACACGACATCCGGAACAAAGTCACGGTTGTGGCGCATCCGTTATCTCATCTCAATTTCGACACCATAAACAAAACTTGCCAAATACAACATCATTCAGATGGACTTCCAAAGTTAAAATACACCAAGGATCACTTATGTCCATCATGCGAACAAGGAAAAAGCAAAAGAGCATCATATAAACCCAAATCGTACCTAGTTCGGATGCAAGGTTGCATATGTTGCACATGGACTTATGTGGCCCAATGAGAGTTGAAAGCATAAATGGGAAAAAGTATATTCTTGTTATCGGTCGATGATTATTCAGGATACGTTAGGTTTCGAGATCAAAGGCGAAGCAATCATCATCATCTCACCTTTACGGCGTTATTCAAGTACTTCTTCAAACTCCGTAGGGTTGTAAGAGCAGATATGGCACATAATTCACTAATCGAGGGGTTAAGAGCTTATTTTGAAGATGTTGGAATCACACATCGGACATCGGTTGTTAGAACTCCACGGTGAGAATGGGGTAGTTGAAAGAAGAAATCGAACTCTTGTGGAGGCACTGCAATGCTAATCTATTCTAGTGCACCGTTATTTCTATGGGCTGTATGTTGCCTTTGCTTGTTTCACTCGAGAACCGATCCTCATCCATCCAAGATTTAATAAAAGCCCATATGAACTAGTGAACAACGGCCCGATATCTCTTACTTTCCGCGTATTTGGTGCTTTGTATCCCTCTGAGAATGAGAGAAGATCTAGGAAAACTAAAAGCTAAAGGTGATATTGGAATCTTCATTGGATACTGGATAGCTTCGAGGGCATTCGGGGTGTATAATAGGAGAACTAGGAGGATCATGGAGGCGATGAATGTGGTTTTGATGAACTTTCACAAATGAGCCACGAGAGAGACTAGAACCCGCACTAAACCCATGAACTTACGGACACATCGGTTGGGACTGCATTACCTCAAAGAGCTCAATCAACTTCGTTTAACAATCCTAAAACAAGAATGGGAGAATTTCTTTGAGTTAATGTTCGATGAATACTATGGTGGAACTTCAAAAAATACATCAAACCATCATTCCGCTGCACCGCTCAAATCATCCACCACCACCAGAGAAGATGCATCTACAACAGTCAAAACCAATGCACCAACTCCATCAACATCATCTACATCTACTCCAGTTCTTGAAACCATTCTACCAACGGTTGTTGAGCAAAACCAAAACATATCATTTCCAGGAGAACCTTCACAAAACAGGAACAATGCAGCGTTAGATGAAGACTTATTTGAAAACCCGTTTGCTAAGGTCGGTGAATCATCTTCAAGCTTACGAGAACCATCTAACTTCATCACGTTTAACCAGCGGTATCCACTACGAAGTGGACAAAAGACAACCCAATTGAACAAGTTATTGGTGAACCTTCAAGGCCAATTCAGACGAGATGCCAACTTGCCACGATTTAAACATGCGTTTATCTTTGCTCAATTAGCAATATAGAGCCAAAAGAACATTCGAGGCAATGGCGAACCGGCATGGATAGAAGCAATGCAGGAGGAACTTCTCCAATACCGTCTACATGACTCTTGGGATATGGTTCCAAGACCAATTGACATTCGAGTCATTGATCTCAAATGGTTATGGAAGAACAAAAGGGATGAAGATGATTGTAATTACTTAATAAAGCTCGCCTTGTGGCCAAAATCTGATGGGAAGAAGGGATAGACTTTGAAGAGTCATTCAGCGCGGTAGCCGGACTAGAAGCGGTCGAGGGATATTCTTAGCCTATGCGCTCACAAAAACATCCGCGGTTTATCGGATGGACATTAAGGCTGCGTTCTTGAATGGAACTCACGAAGAAGAGTGTCGTGGAGTCACCCGAAGGCTTCATAGACATGGAACATCGGACTCGTCTACAAACTCAAAAGGCAATCTATGGTTTGAAACAAGCTCCTGGCGTGGTATGACAATCTCTTTTCCTTATCTAAACAACTTCACCAAAACGCATTGATCCTACCTTGTTTACACAAAAATGCAAAAGCGACATTTTGATTGTTGATTTATGTGGGCGACATCATTTTTGGGTCCACTAATCAGAATATTTCAAAACATTTTGAAAATCTCATGAAAAGCAAATTTGAAATGTCCATGATGGGGAACTAAAATTTTTTCTTGGTTTACAAATTCATCAATCCCCACGTGGAATTTTTATTAATCAAGCTAAATACATAACTGAGATTTTGAAAAATCATGGTATGGATAATTGTGACTCTGTTGGCACAATGGTAACTTCACCAAAATTGGAGCCGATTTGTTTGGGAAACCTATCGATCAAGAAGAAATATCGGTATGATTGGTTCTCTCATGTACCTTACGCTAGTGGCCGATATTCATTTTCTTTGTTTGCTTATTAGCGGTTTTCGGGCAAAGCCTACCGAGCGCACCTCAAAGAGGTTAAAAGGATCTTCGGTACTTGAAGACATCCATTCACAAGGGTCTTTGGTATCCGAAGGAATCGGTTTGATCTAATTGCTTTTGAATCTGGGACCACGAGGTGATCAGAGATTACGACAAAAAGTACATCGGGAGGAGCAATTTTTGGGTGAAAAGTTAGTAGTAGGCTGGCAAAGATTGCCTTGCACTTTCAACCCCGAAGGCAGTATGTGTCTCTATCTGCGTGTTGTGCTCAAGTTCTATGGATGAGAACACAACTCACGATTATGGCTTTAATTTCGATAAAATACCTATGTATTGTGACTCGAAAAGTGCCATAGCCATATCATGCAATCTGTTCATCACTCAAACTAAGCATATCGAGTGCTACCACTTCATAAAAGAACATGTGGAAGAAGTACGTTGAATTATTTTGAAAGGCCGATTACCAACTTCGCGATCTATTTACTAAAGCCCTTCCAAAAGAAAGGTTTGACTATTTAGTTATTAATTGGAATCAGAGCCTAACCCCGAGGAGTTAGAGCGTCTTCTCGAATCTTCTTGAAAATGATTTTCCAACAAGCTTACATACATATTTTTGAAAAACAAAATACAAAATTTGAAAAACTTTCAAAAGCAAAATATAAAAAAATAAAACTTTCAAAAATACAAAAACAATATAAAATCAAAAATCCAAAAATATTCTTCTCACAACATGTCTCTCGTATAATCGATATTCTGTACGTTTCTAGAAATGTCATTCAACAATGATCTGGGACATATGAGATGCTTGGCGAGTTCTTTAAATTTTTTCTAAAACATGTCGTTTCTCAAAAATTTCTTCAAAAAATGGCTTTTGTATACTTGATGAAACCGGACTAAAATGATGACTTTTGATTATTTCAAATCAAAACTGCGTGTTTTAAAGAAAAATCAAGTGTGCGCTTGATTGCACTATATTTAAAAGCTGAGAAATCATCATCATCATCTTGAGCACCTTTTCAAGATTGTTCAAAAGATTTTCAAAATCTTTCAAAATATTTTGTGCTCAAGATAACTCCCTCTAAAACCCTTTAATTGATTGTGCTTTATTAAAGGAGGTATAAAACTAAAATGTTCCAATTCATGCTTAAATCAAATCGGTTGTCTCCCAAAAGATTTTATAAATGTTGTTTAATCATTGATATCAAAACATCACATTATGCTATTTTTGAGGGAGAAGGCGTGATTAAAATGTGATCAAAAAGTTTAATGATGCGTTGTTTGAATCTCAAAATGCTCATTCGGTCGGAACAAATGAACGGCGGGAATCAAAGAGTAAATGTACCATCTCGAGAAACTTGTGATAGATATGCACTTTCATGGGTCTAACATTCTTTTCAAGGAGTGTTTACAACTTCAAGTTAGTTATTAGAGCTAGTTGTCACCTAAAGCGACAATGGAACTCTTTAACTATACAAGCGTAATAGTGTCTCGTGGGGAATTGTCTATCATGAGCCGATCAATTCAAAAAGTGCGATCTCTACCCTCTATGCTGATTTACTGTCAAAACTTATAAGCACATGTGAAGGGGAGTGTTTACGAAAATATAAAACTCTAGGAGTGTTTCAAACATGTTTTCTATCATAAACACTTTGAGAGATTTTCAAGAAAATGGTTTTATGGCAACATGGGGACGGTCATGGAGTTATAAGGTGACTAAGGATGGTAAATCCGTCCTATGATCCTTGAGGCGGGAGGGATCTACCCAAAGACACCACCAATAGTTAGTATTAGAAGTCCTTAGGTATGATTGAAAAAAGGAGTAATGTGAGAAAGGAGAAAGAAGGGGTTGAAAGAATTAAAAGAAATATAATGAAAAGGGTGAAAAGAAATAGCCCTCCATATTCAACCTTAGAGGAAACCGGGTTCAATTCATGCGCTCTTGGTTGTCACTAGATGACAGCGGTATTAAGACAAAAGGCGTCATGGACCCGGTGGCCGCGCACTAAACCTTCTAGCCACTCAATTCCTCTTATAAGGATTTGTTTCATTCTCATTGGGAACCCTACATAATCTATCGACTTTCTCTTAGAGATGGTTGGTATTGAAGAAGGAGACCCTCTCCAGTCTCCCTCAGGAAAACCAAATAATGCACTATTAAGTCTAGAGCCACGAGATTCATCAAAAGATCTCATAGGAACACATGACATTTCATAAACATTGTTCATCAATAAGGACACAAGTGATATACATTCTAGAGTCCTGAGATCTTAGCAATGCGCGGAGAACATTTATGAGAAGTTTCATCGTAATCTTCACCGATTGAATGGAAACTCTGCCGGGGTCAACATCAAGCGTACGACGGCCAGTCACTTCGGTAACTCCCGTGGATTACGCTTAGTGTGTCTCAAAGCGGTCCTGATCGTGGAATGATGCTTGGTGTACCGACTCATCGAATTGTAGATGTACGGTATATCGCGTTATCTCACTTGTGGGACTCCGTTCAGAGCGGCCTTTGTGAGAACTAGAGACGTGTTTTCACACTATGCTATTAACACACTCGAAATTCAAACTTGTAAGCTATTGGATTACTTCTTATGTTTTTTTATGTTTTTCTTCTTATGGATGCTCGCGGGAGGAAGAGATCGTGCAGATTCTCCACATGCTCATACTAACAACACATGAAAGTTCTCATCAAAATCAAAGGCTACTCAAAGTTAAAAATGATTCTTCGTCATTGTCAAAGAATCTACAAAGTTTAAAGACTAAATAACTTCTCAAACATCAAAGTCAAAAAGAAGTGTGAGCATGGTGGAGAAAGGCGGTAGAGACACACATCAAAGAAGTGACAAATGGCTCTATACCACATTAACTGATCACAAAGCATGAAGGAATGAAAATCAAGACTATTCTATATCTACACACAAAGTTCAAGCTCAAAGAAAGTAAAGACGATCAAGTGGGCATCTTTTGATTGACCACTTAGGCAGGGAGATTGTTAGCCATAATAGTTTTTATTAGAAGTGATGGTCATTCACATTTAGGAACTTTGTAGCGTGTGTTAGATATCATATTAGAATAGTCAACGGGCTCGTGGATTGGACTAAGCTAAATGGCTAGAAGTTATGTTAAGCTAGCCTTGTATAAGTTGTCATCAATCAAGCCCATCCAAAGCCCATTAGGGCACATGTACTTGTACTATAAATACCCCTCAAAGTCTCATTTGAGGGGTGTGCTTGAAAGTGTGTGTGTGTGTTTTTTCTTTGATAGTTAAGTTCTTCTTTTCATCTTTCTCTCTACACACATATACGCATAACATAACATATATCAAGTCACCATCTTTCCTTCTTCTTAATCTCTTTAACGCGTTTGTGTTTGGGTTTCACGTGATATCGCGTAGCTTGTTATCGATGTTACTCAGTTTGGTAGAAGTGTGGTATGGCGTGAAGTTGATATATTTAAGGTCCTACATGATAGGTAC
The DNA here is from genome assembly GCA_910596185.1 of Chrysanthemum makinoi. Lineage (NCBI taxonomy): Eukaryota > Viridiplantae > Streptophyta > Magnoliopsida > Asterales > Asteraceae > Chrysanthemum > Chrysanthemum makinoi. The sequence goes on from OU343216.1 coordinate 138,778,122, forward strand.
CAATGAATGTAGCCGTTGCTGATGCTCCACCACCATACGCACATCAACATCTTTAACTCCACTTACTCATACTCATGTGATTCATCATCATCAAGTTAAAGACAAAGATATGAAAGAAAAAGAACAACAACAAGTACAAGTATATCAAATATCAAGTCAAGATTGTAACACCCCCAAATTAGAGCAACGGAATGGTTAACTGAGGGTGTAACGTCATGGAATAAGATACACAGTATAGAGAACGACCTACATGAATCGTTCTTTAACAGAAACATTTGATTTAAAGAAATAAGTTTACATCATAATTAAGTCATTACATTACATGGTCCCAAATAGAAAATAGTTTCATTACAAGATACACCTCATGATATAGCCAAGCAGGAATAATCAAACACCTGAGAAAACATGTTTAAAAGTCAGCATACTTGGTGAGTTCATAGGTTTAAGTAAATACAGTTAAGTGGACCATTAGTTTTAAGCATATGACATTACAACGCATATAACTCCATACAAAAGTATATTATGCTAGCACTAAGTCATGACACCGAAGCTACGATTGTAGTGTATGCCAAGTTAAAGCTTATAGTATACCGGCTCGGTAAGTGTCTAACCTTCGACACTTAAGTTTCGACATGGGATATGTTCGTTTTTCCTATTTGGTCAACTGAACGGGGGAGTCACCCTGATAAATCTATCTATAGCACTCGCGCTTCCCGCAGGAACTGGCGGTTCATAAAATTGGGCATAATAGGTTACAATGCTTAGGCTATCACATAATAGTTTAACAAGGAAAAGAGTAATTTGGTCCAAAATAAAACGAGCATGTTTCTCACCCCAAGTTTATAAAACATGTATTAAAAGATTAAAATGAGGCTATAAACTCACCCCAGTAAAGTAGGCAATCCGGGAAAAAGTATGTCAAAGTATAGAAGGTTTCGGCTCTGACACGCGACCTAAGTATGGTTCGACTTATTTTATACTAAATGAAACGCAATAAGTGTAAAAGTGTTCATAGACTTTGTATCACCATGACATGTTTGTGCTTTAGTTTTCTGTAAGTAAAAAGTCATTCTACGTCAAGTTATGGAAATATATACGTTTCAAAACTTTAATAAATATTCCCGTGTTTACTAGTTTAAATAATTATGTAATGAAAATAATCTCATTTTTATCTTAAGTATTTAAAACAAGACTCTTTTATAGTTTATAAAAATATTTCATCTTTTTGTCGATTTTCGTCTTTTTTTTGTTGGTTTTCGTCTTTTTGTCGGGTTTTAAAGATAATAGTCATTTTACTACTTAAGTAAGTCTAGTTTTGTCTATTTTGCGTGCTTATAACAAATACTACATCCGTCCCATAATAATTGTCCACTTTGATTTTTCTAAGTCTTTTTTATTCAACTTTAGAAAAATATTTTATTTGAGTATATAATACTTGATGAAATATATCTGAATAGATTGGGTTTTAAATGTATTTTCATTTGTATAATTTTCATCCGTATTATATAACACAAATAAAAATATTAATAAAAGTTGAGCAGAAGCTTCAAAAAAAAGTCAACCCAGACAATTATATCAGAGACGGAGATTATTTTTACCGTTTAATAAAGTCTTTTTCGACAGTTTAGTTTTTATATATGTTATGAATATTTATTATAATGATTGTACACATTCATGTCCTCTAACTAGTAACCTTCACTTTTATGATTACTTTGTAACTTCTAATATTGTACTTAATATCATTCATGTTGAGGTCTTTATAAATAGAGGCACCTAATGTGATATGAGACACACCAATAATAAGTTATATTTTCCCCTTCCATACTCTTATACATTTTCTTGTTTATTGTTCTTATTGTGTTCTTGATTACGTTGTTTTTAACACGTTATCAACATATCTCTAAAACTTTGTTATATTGATTTCTAAAGGTACGTTTTGAACCCTTGTTTCATGTTTTACGTCTTTATTTACCGTTACTAGCATACATCTTCCACTTGGTTGACGGCAACATTACTTCTGTTTTCTTATGGGTACTATTTAATTCAAATCAAAATAAGAAAGCCATATCATGCATAGATAATGAATCGGTGTACCCTTTTTATATTATTTGATTTGTTTATTGATTGATGTGATTTCATTTATTTATCAAAAGAAAAAATTCTTTTTTGGTTACTTGATCACTAGGGTATTAAAATATGACTATTAATGGTTATTTGCACGTGATTGTAAAATAACTTTATTCCATAAAAAAAAATTGCCATCATAAATATAAATAATTAAATTTTATGTTAACTATCATTTCTATAATAAACAAATAAATAAAACTTAGCAGTCGAAGTTTTTTTTAAGAAGAAAAAAAAAAAAAAAAAAGATACATAGATTTATGTATGATTTTATGTTATATAGATGAGTTATGATTTTTACCTTTGTTTGATGTTTGCGTGAGACATGTTTGTATTCGTCATCTAATAGTCATCGATTGTGCTTATAAAATTTGTTTACTTTAAAAACCTTCTCTAATAGATATTATTTGGTTTGAAAGCTTTAATAAGAAAAAACAAAATGTGTCACTTATTTATGCCTATGTTAAATTGTGTGAGTTAGAATTATTTTCCTTGTGCCTATGATACTTATCTAGCCTAAATAGACCTATAAGTAATTATCATCATAATTGTGTGCCTGTATATGCCTAAACTGTTTGATATTGTGATAACTATATATTGCTTCCTACAACCATTACTGCTTTTGATTGTTATCTCATAAATTTGATTTGATTTCTTCTAATCATGTATCTTATTTAAAAGAAAGGAATTTATTGGAGGTATTAATTTGTGACTACTCATCGATATTGATCAATGGTCTAATGTATACTACTAATAAGATGTTATTCTTTTTAGCCACTTACTCAATATACTGGATGCTTAAAACCTTAGAAAAAAAAAGCCCTAAACAACTAGGAGTTTTAGCTCGGTATATTACTATTATAATTAAACGGTTTAACTCTGCGCACTCCCATAAGCTCTTAATGACTCAATATATAAATAGTGTTTTAAAAGACTTCTCTTGATGTATTGAAGATGAATATGAAAATTGCGTTTTGGTCTGGTTTAAGAGATTTTATGATTATGTATCATGTGCAATTTATATGTAAACTAGGGAAGAGTTTTTTTATATAAAAAATAAAAAAAAGTTATACGCATTTTCTTAAGCCCTTGTCTTTTCTGGTATCTATTGCTTAATGAGAATAAAATAAATTAAAATATACTTAAAATAAACACACATCTGCTTTTTTACAATCTCAAAAGGCATATTAACAAAGCGATCGAATAATTGTAAAACTATTTTTTTGTGAGGTGGACAATTGCTGGTGCCAAAAAGCACCCAGGGTCAGGGTGTTCCCGCTAATATACACTTTTTGTGGAATTGTAAAACTATTTTGATCAAGTAAAACTATTTTGTTAGTGCAGATTTTGATCAAGTTTAATATACATTAAAATACTTATCGATACACATGGAATAAATGATGACACATATATGATAGTGCCCAAAGTTAGTTATAAACCCCTGTATGTGTTTCATTTATATATAATACTATAGCACAAGGACATTCCAAACCATTGTTTTTTATTCCTGATTTCTTTAAGGGTCCGTTTGGTTCCCATAAATGGGAAATGAACTATGACTTTCAAAGTCACAGTAGGTGTTTGTTTTGTTTTGTTTTGTGGGCCCGGTAATGAAATGGGTATATCGTAGTAATAGATTCAATTACACACCATTTGGTGTCTATGAAATCCATTCCTAGGGCCGTCTTTACCACTACAAAATTTAAATATCTATACACTTTTTCATACCATATTTTATCAACCAAACATAAACAATCGTAATCATACACTTTTTCATACCCATTATCATTCCATCTCATTCCAAATCCGATACCCATTGTCATTTCTAGCAACAAACCAAACGGGCCCTAAAATATTATTTGGGCTTCCTGTCATACCTTCAGCCAGTACTAGCTACAATTCAGCCCAAAGTGTGTTCTGGCCCTTTTTCTTTCGATAATTGTGGAAGAGACCGACTGTCTCACACTATACACACACGTGTATTGTATCTAACATATCTGCTTATGACTAACCTGAGTCAGATCCCTAAATATATTAGTACCTATTTTCAACCAAAGTCTTAAAAGATTTTAGCAGTGTCATATTACAAAAATGCCAGTAAAGCTCGCGAATGTCGTCGCTTTTAGATTATTTGGTGGTTTTCGAACATTTCAAGTTACTACTATTCTGGGTATTTGTATCAAATTTATACATATCACTGATTTGGAGCGACATTTTGTTTTTGGGCAGGTATAATCGTGGTATGTTAACGATCAAATATATAGAATTATATAGCACGGACGTGAGACTACGCTTCAGCCAGGTGCGATATTACATGTGCCTTTTTTTTCTTTGTGGACTCCTGGAGGGTGGGATTGTAGCTGGGCTGTTTGTGATAGTGTGAGTGGCGGCAGCGGGTTATGTGGTTAACAAAGGTATTGGAAGAAATTGCGGGATTGACAAGGACTTTAGGTGCTTATAAAAATCCTTTGGTTTTTTTGTCGCACAACATAATTGTAGGTGGGGAAGATTTTCTAAGAGCGATCTAGGGCGATGAGCGAAAAAGTTTTGCTATTGTTGTTAGTATTAGATCTATGGTTTTAGTTTTTTGGTTTTCCTCTCAAACATACACATCCTTATGTCTTATGTGGCTAACGATGTTTTTGGGATACCATCAGTCCAACACGATAACAATTTGATTTTACTCATTCAAAGGCGTTGCATGACTCAATTCCGGAGGGGATGCGATGCTACTCAGAGAAAGGGTCTGCCACGCGCGTCCTAAATTTGTAAGTGACCCATTGCTTTCCTATTTTATCGCAATTTCCTTTTGAGACATAAAAATACATATGCACACATGCTAAATGATGAATGTTACCCCTGGTACAGATGCAGTTATTGTATGCAAAATGATCCCGTCAAATGACTGACGGCATTAACTGAAGGCACATAACAGTGATTGTATGGTATACATTAAATGATAAAATCCCGCTACGAGTAATTAGAACTGTGTCATTTATTGATGTATACTACTACGAGTAATTAGGATTATGTCATTAACTGATGTATACTGCTACGAGTAATTAGCTGATGTATACTTAAATGTTACCCCTCAAATGCTAAATGATAAATCCCTGCTACGAGTATTGTCCTTCAAATTCTTCTAGATCATGCGAGGGAGTTTTTAAACTTATAATGATATTTCTTTGTGTGAATTATCATCTTCGTGTGAATACATATCATTTGTATTAAGTTGTTACATCATTTGAGTTCAAGATTCTTTTAGAACCTTCAGATAAGGTTTTTTTATTTTTTTTTTAATTATTTATGCACCACTCTATCAGAATATGATGCCATTGATTACAAGCATGAATTGCAAAACGGAAGCTTAGTGCTGTTGATTTGGGTTGGAATAACAACATGGTGGGCAGCGGCCGTTTGCAGCAACGACGGTTTACTTTTTCATCCGAGCGTGCAGTGACCCAAGAATTACATTTCTTCTTCAGGTTAGCAGCTAAGAGCATGAATGCACATTGTAATTTTATACCTTATATATTATTTAATTTCCTATGCGTCTCTCTGATTATGCTATTTTTTCTAATCAGGTAGTTGACATCTTCTTCATAATGAAATTCTCTAATTATACTTATTGCAGTTAGAAGATCATGAATCTTATTTATGGAGACCAGGTACAATGAGAGCTGCAACAAACTTTTGAAGGTACAAAAACCATTGGTTTTTATTGCCTTATCCGAAGGAAAAATACATCTTACATGTTGCGACAGTCACTACTTCTCTAAAAAGGGTTAGCCATTACGTTTACTTCACTGTACCATTCATTTATTCCATAACTATGACTGCTCATTTCATGAATATTAATTTCTTAGGCGTCACCATGGATTTATACTGCTTATTTGTAATTTCTTATTGGAATAGGTGTCACCATGGAACTACAGAATATCAGTTTCAATCTGCAAAACGGATATCGCATGTCTACGTTCTTGCGCTGGAGGTAAAATGGAATATTACCATCGTTGTCAGCTGAATTTGGTTTGGATTTTGCATTCATTTGTCTATTTTTTTCTGTATCGATTATCAACAACTATCGTCGGCCTATATATGTCTAGGAAGCTACGGCAAAGTCTGCCAGCATTGCAACACACTCTTTTGGTACAAACGTACGCTTTGGTGCCTATTGGCCTTCCCACCCATTTGACCTGCTTTCTCAAAACGTAACTTTATAATATGTTGTGTTATTTCCCTTTAGCATGTAAATTGTATCTTACTGCCTGTTTCATTAATTTCAGGTGCTCTTATCCTCGGGGTGCTTACAACTGTAGTCTCAAATCTGTATCCATCGCTTCGTTATGAATCTTCCATGCCCTTACTAACCCCTTAGTCCTCTCCCACATCAGGTAATTAATTAGCTTTTTCAGCATACAACTGTAATTGATGAATGCTGCTAAATTCAACGGTTTGAGTGAAGGGTCAAACGCGATTTGTCATGACTGGTAATTTTGTTCATCTGAGTTGGGGCAAATGTGTTATGGATTGCTTATATAAGTACTTACAACTTATTCCAAAATCAGACAAGAAATGAATTGTTTGGATAAAGCGGCTTTTATGATTTTTTTTTTAAAGTAAATAGGTTCTATCATATAACAAGTTGGGTATTTCCAATGAAAATGTTCACATAATCTGGACGAATTAAACAATATAGGATTTAACATAAATCTTTAGTTTATACCGTGACATGGTTGATTAACAGACAAGAGGATAAACATGTATTATGTTAGACATATATATAGCTAACTTTATTCTTGAAGTCGGATATCCATACTTTCTTTACTTTTGGTTTACTCATTATTTTAAATGTCGAATTATATTATACCTTGGACGGTGGTGATTAAAAGGGCTAAAATTTTCCAACAATCTATTGTGGTGTTCACAGGGAAGAAGATTGTCGCCGGTAATTTGACAAGCGGTGTTAAAACAGAACCAATAAGATTGTTGCCGGTAACGTCTTTTTTTTTTTTTTTACTTTTTTCTGCACATCTTGAAATTGTTGTCCATGTTTTGCAACAGACAATTTCTATCAGCTTAATATTTAGCATCTTCGGTTTCATCGAGCACACAAAAACCAGGACAGGAACTATATCGAATTCCATTAGATTATGTTGATCATTGAAAGCCGACCGTTACATGCAAGGTAATATATTCTGTTAATTGACGTTATAATGATACATGCCGGTCAAATAATGGCCACTCATTGTTTGATTTTAACCATCAGCGGGAATATTGTATTATGTATTCCATATCCTTTTCCTCCTGTTATCAATGGTTTCATTTGCAGACTGCCTTATAATACAGTGGTGATTGAATAACTAAAGCATTATTGGAACTGAAAGTCATGTGAATGATATCCATTTATCATCGTTTATTAAACAACAGTGCCACATGGGGGAAAAACCCGCTGCAAAGGTAACATGTTTATGATACTTTTGATCAGATTCAAAGGTTATGATATGTTGATGTACCATTTATGTGCGAAGGTGTGACAGTTACTTTATTTCAGGCTTTGAAGTTGCAGCAGTGAACTCTAGAGATTCCACGTCCGCTTACTACAAAAAACCACAAACCATTGACAGCTTAACAACAGGTACGACGACTTTAGAGTTCTGCATTTCCCTCAGTCTGAATATATTAGTGCGTGATATTGTATGATGACTGCCACTTCGAAATTACAGTTACTAATACGAAGACGCGCACCGCTTGGAAAACGAGGTTCAACGAAATTCGCGCAGGTTCGTTAAAGTTTTAACAGATTGTATCTGTATAATCTTTGCTCAACATCAGTCACCAATTTGTTAATCATTTTACTTTATTATCATAATAGGCTCACACGGTTCACAAGGCTGGGGTTCACGACCACTTGAAGAACCATCAAACGTTCCAGCTCCTGCATGACAACGCTAGTGACACGGTTCTGTTTTTATGAATCAACATATGCTCTTTAAGATTGTTTAATTTGGTTATCAAGATTGTTAGTTAAAGAGGTGTCTGATATCAAGTGAACACTTATCACGTCTCTTATTTTACCTAGCACCTTATTGTAACTATTGAATGAAGTGATTATGAATGCTTCTTAAAAGTTGTGTTTCTGTTCATGTCATTTGTTATTATGGTACTTTTTGCTTCTAAGATGCTATCACTTTGTTTCTCACTTGCACATGTGCTTTTTACATGGTTACTTGAATCTTTACATATTGAATAGTAGGAACAACAGCTTACCGAAGAAATGCCCAGAACCAACCATCACAAAAAAAGCTATTGGAACACCCCGCCGCATCGCGGCGGGTTCCAAATACTTGTTATGAATATGAATCAGATCGTTGTCATGTTACCTAAATAATATATTGAATATAAGAACTTTCTTTGTTGGCTCAAATTAAGCGGCTGAGCTATAATATACGTGTGTGACTTATTTACCATGTGACATTTATTTGCATATGTGATTTGATTAATTGATTAATGGTTATGTGTTAAGCAAATTTAGTAACTTTAATATTATAAAGATGTTTCTTGTTTAATAATGCTATAAGCTAATGTGAATATTTAATTAAGCTATGTAAGGGACATTGTTGGGAATTGCCGATTTAAAAATTACAAAACCACGAGCAAGAATGAAGAAAGAAGAAACAATGAGGGCCTAACATGTAATAGTTAGCTTAGCTTTTCTAGTAAGCTAAGATTAGGGTTTTCGTAACCTCCCTCTACTATATAAAGAGGGTAGGCGTCTAGGTTACATTCATCCCTTTCATTTCATTAATCATTTCATAGTATTCATCTCCTAATGAGAGTCTAGACACACGATTATAGCGTGTGTACATTAGTAATAGTTGTAGTAGTTTTTATTTTCAATAAAGAAAACCTTATTACTGATGTTGATTGTGTTATCATTATTCCGTTGTTTTCATTCAATCAATTGATATCACTCATACCCTAGTTGAGTCCGGATCTAGGATTCTACAGACATGAAAGAGCTAATTGGAGAAATGCGAGCTCTTTATATTATTCGACTTTTATAAAAAGTTGCAATTGAAGTGGATGTGGTCATAAAGTATAAAGTTTATGAGCCAAGATCCTTATAGTAATTGGCATGACCGGTTGGACCATTCTGGTTTCTTGTTGATGCGAAATATATAAAAGAACACTAATTTTCTTTCAAAATAGATTTGATTATTCTCAATGAAAGTTAATTGTTCATATATCACCGCCATATTAAAGTGAGAACTTTGTCCTATAAAGTTTTGGAAAGAATACAAAGGGGATGTATTCAGGCCTATACATCAGCCATGTGGATCATTTTGAGTTTTAAAATCGATGCATCGACAAAATGACCATCAAAGACGCAACTTAATATTAGCGTGATTAGTGGCTCGACTTCTATAAAGCGAGAATGGATTTTCAAATTAAATTATTGAAAATGGTGGTGAGTACTTTCAAGTATTGGACGATTATTGGAATAAGTGTTGAACTTAAAAGTAGCCCATGTTCATACGCGAATTGCTTTTGCTGAAACGCTTATAAAACATCTTCAGTTGATTGCAAAGCAAATAATTGTGAGAATGAAACTTTTAGTTTATGGGGTATGTTATAACATATGAATTCGCATCTTGCCAACAACTTATAATGAATTCTTCTCATTAGAATGGTTTTTG
>OU343216.1:138788045-138829587 GCA_910596185.1 Chrysanthemum makinoi
GATCACTAACGTAACATTTTATTGTGGGCATATATATTGTGAATTGTTTAAATATAATGTATTTTTTTATAGAAGGAAGATATACCCACTGTAAACACCCGCACTTTCAGGTTACTTTTCATTTTCGAGAATTTACTATTCACTTTTACTATTCATCCGTAAAAATTTTATTTCACATTCTCGTAAGATAAGTTATTTTAGTATTATCCTGAGAGTTCGACAAACGTTAGATCATATTCGCAAAAGTTATTAAGAAAACATCGTTATAAAGTTTCATTTTGGTCGGAACACCGTTTAAACATCACGCACATAACGAAAATCAACTCTGATAATTTTCCTCACAACAGATAAATTTTTAGATCACTCATAATTAATTTGAGAATTTTTAAGATTTCATTTTAATGTTACCAAATAAACCCTGCGCCGTACGAAACTAAACTTACGTTTTAAGCAATTCTACTTACATCTAGACTTAACGATTCCTGCACTGTGTTTCTAATATGTTTTTGACACTTTTACATTTTTTGGAAAAGTCAAACATATTTCCCTCCTCCTTTGACCAAAAAGAAAATAACCTTGTACGTTCTACATTTTTGCTTAAATCGCGTAACTTTTAGACTCACGTATAACTGTAAAGTTATCCCGCGTATGACAAAAACCACATTTTGACATCTCATATCACTTTTAGACTAATTTTAGTCTACTCTAAATAAATTCACGGTCGTTTCCCTGAAATTTCGTTCTTTTCTGATAAACTGCGAATTACGCTTTTTTGACCCGTATTTCCAGCTTTAAGCAGCGTTTTTGCACCCAATGAGACTTATCACTCATTTTATATTTTTAGATGGAGTATAATGATGAGTCTCATCATTCCTGTAAGTTTCGTATTTTTACGATACCCGGTTTTACGTTTTATGGCTTAACGACTTACGGTTGGCATTTAACGGAACCAAAACTTACTCTAAACTCAAGATATTATCAAAACTTATCATCTAAGACACCTAGGCACATTGTGACCGCCTCTTGGGGGGAGTCATCACATTGGTGGCTTAATCCTAACCATGGTTCATTTAGATGATTACAAGTGTCCTAACTTAACCATGGTTAATATTTAACCCAATATATGGTTAACCAAACTTACCCTCCTATAAATAGGAAGTGAAATACATCCTAAACACCCACACAAACTGTTTTGGGTCGTTCATAGCTTAAATCCATCATATCTTCCATCATTTGATCTTTAAACTCCAAGTTTATGCAAAGAAGTTCCAAAGATCAAGCTACTTCATCAAATCTCTAGCAAGTTTAAGTGATCTTCTTGAGTTTAAATCTTCTCAAGTCACTTAGTACTTCATCACCAACTCTTCAAGTTTGCAAGGGTGCCAAGGTGTGGAAAGCTAACTCAATCCAAAGTCTTAATTGATCAATCAAAGTCCTATCCTTACTAAGTTACTCCTTTCTTATTGAAAGCCAAAAGTTGTAAACAACTTATCACCACCATCATCTCATCTTTATTATACATAATCTTAACTATTTCATGCTATATATATAGTTACTATGTTGATTCATGATGTACATATACTCAATCACTTGTTTTAATTCACATATTGTCATAAAAGTAACAAACTAGTAAACTAGTCATATTCTACACATGTGAGGCCATTAAAATCAGTAATATATGGACTTTCTAACTTATATAATATGGTAGACAAGATAAAAAGGTAAACATAGCAATTTGAATCACCCGAAACGGACAAACGAGTCAAAAGAAGTTAGCGAAACTAAAACGCCAAAACTGCCATATTGAAACTGTTAAGGGTCTGGTCGTGTAAAAAGTGGTACTTCTGGTCCGAATCATCAAAAATTTAAATCACGAAAGTTTTCCGGAACGACTTTTTCCTTCAATATAAAAGAAGCTCGGACCTTGAAAACGCATAAACAGGCCATTATCTTTCAAAAACAGAAACTGCCCTTTATTTATTCTCATAACTATACTTTTGTCACAACTAAAAGCAAACCAAGTGGCCTAATGGCCATAAGCCAAGACCACGGCTACGGCTAAGGTCAAAGCTATGTCTCAAGACCATGGTATTCAAGACCAAAGTCACGGCAAGGCCATGGCTAAAGCCTCAAGGCTTATTTACCCAAGACCGTTAACTAAGGTAATCATATTTATGAAACGACGAGAACTTGTAAAAACTAGATACTTATTAAAAACATGATAAACTTATTTATATAACAATCTTCACTCAAAACATATGTTGTATCTACTAAGTGCTACAATAGTAGGGAGCTTCATGTGAGGGGTTTCATTTGAGTAAAACGTATCGACGAGTTGCTGGATTTACGATTTAAAGTGTCCTAGCTCCTCGAACGTTTACTGCATGACCTCTGAATTATGATGGCCCGAACGGTAGTACGATATCTATAAACTAAATACGTTTTCACATATTAAAGATCTTTCTATAAACATCAAATGATAATTGACTACATCATGATCAACATAGAAATATATATAGAATGGTTTATGTTTTCCTAAAACATTATTCCAAACCTAAGTCGCAACATTCCATTTTAGGTTGCACGTAGAGGTTTCCCGGCTATCCATCATATCCGTTTAAGCACTTAACATCATCAACTCTCGGTGAGTTCATAGCCCCACTTTCTATTACTTAATTGTTTTACAAACCCTTGGGGGAGATACATGCTTTATTTTAAACCGAACACATTGCTTTCAAACTGTATGCTTATCTGATTGTTTTATTAGCACTAAGTTACCGCATTTGCCAAACATAAGTCCCTAAATCATGAATCATTAATCACTATGTGAGAGTGGGCGCGAATATTGTGAATAGATCTATTGGGATTGACGAATCTCGTTTGTGTTGGCCCGTTAGAGGCAAACAAACGCACTATATTTGAGTAACATTAGGTAAAAATGGCAATTTTACCTATTAGGGCACGTACCAACAATTTCTCCAATTAAATTTGGAACACGTTAACGCCTTGATTGCATGATGCTTAGTCTAATAATAACTGTTTTGTTTTCAAAACCATTGGTGTGAGTCTAATTAACTCACACTACCAACATAATGTGTTCAACCATTTAACAAACTCTATGAATTTCACTCAACCTTTGTGTTGACAGTTTTAAGCATGTATTTCAGGTCCATAATGTCAGAAGCTGGCACGGAAGGGCAAGATCAAGAAGGCTATATAGATAAATAATTTATCATTCACAAAACATCAAAAACTTTATATTGATATGTTTTGTAATCAATGGATCCAACTGGACCTATTTTGTAAACTCTGATATATTTGAATGATAAAGCCTTTTTAAAACGACTCCTTTAGAGATCGTTTTCTATTATTATGACTGTTGTGCCATCAAGTAATACCCAGTTTGAATTCCGCTGCATATCACGAAATTGGGGGTGTTACAGTTTGGTACCAGAGCCATAGTTATAGAGAAACGAGTCTAAATTGAGACTTAAACTATAACTACTTTTACAAACAAAAACATTTTATAGCCTTCCGTTCTCCGTGCCTTCCATCCTCCAGACGATTATGGACTTTCAAGACATGTTATACTAACATGAACATATTAGTATATTGATATATACACTTGAATTATTTAAAGCTTTCCCCTAAATATTATAACTATTTTAACATCATATCCTTTTGTAGACACTATGTCTGTGCCTGCATCTCCCGATTACGTTCCGGCATCACCCGAACAAATTCCAAACATTTCAATTATTCCGGAACTTGATTTTCCCGATATCAATGATGATTACCTTGACGCCGTCGATTACGAAGATGAACCATACGAAGATATGGACGACGAAGAAGAAGAGGATCTGATTGTACCAGATTCTCCTGAATATAATGTTCAAGATTGGGTTGAATCCGAGGATGATCAAGAGGAAAACTATGTATATGGTGTAGCACCATTATCACCACCTCCTGCCTCAGAAACATCTTCCAAACCTAATCCTCCTAACCCTACTCAAGGACCAACATCCACTTACAAAGTCGGCGGGTCATCCACAATAATACCTGCCTTCATAAATTCTGCTCAATACGAGCTATACCGTTTAAAACATCACCTTGACCTAACCCAACATAAAGTCCAAAGTATGGCATGGCAGATGAATCAACAAGAATCATTTGTCATTGCGGCCAAAACCGAGGCCATCCATGCTCGTCAACGCCTTGACTTATTTATACTTGATATGAGTTATGTGAAGAAGGACTTGGATTATGTTGCAGATACCGTCTTCCATCCACTAACTAGACGGGAAGACATCAAAGATAGGTTATCAAGAGTGGAAAGAATCCAATGCCAAGACGGGGCACATATCCAAGAACTGCGAAATCGCTTAAACTCGGCAGAGATCTAACTAGACGTTGCTAACTTCGACCGATATTGTCTTCGAAAGGAGTTGTATGATATGTAATCTTCTATGAATGCCATGCAACAGAAAATACATCAAAAAGAGGTCGAAGAAAACCGTTTAAGTGATAGCATCGATGTTCTAGCCGTATATGGAAACATCGATTCGTCCAACCAATCTTAGACTAGTGTGATAATACTAGTTATATTTTGTACTTCTAAACTGATTAGACTCAGTTAGAAAACTCTGTGTAACTCATGTAATAGCTAGCAGTAGTAAAGCGTTGTAATTACAAAACTGAAAGTTTCAGTTAGTAAATTTTGAAGAAGCTTGTAATAGGTTTTGATTTTGTAAATCAATCAACATTATGTGAATAAAAACTCTTGTTTTATGCTATCATGTGTTATGGTTTAAAACTCCAAACTTTATTATTTCTAACCTTCCATCAAAAATCATGATCTTTTTCTAACTCTTGATATCTCTTTTTGATAGAATCATGCCGCCAAAGAAAGCTAAAGCACCTCAACCAATGACTCCAGCTGCCATTGAGCGAATGATTACTACTCGAGTGAATGCAGCAATTAACGCTGAAAGAGCAGCCATAGCCGCTGAAGCTGACGCTGCCGCTGAAGCCGCTGCTGCAGCCGCCGCTACCGCTGCTGCAACAACCGCAGGCGCTGAAGCCACCGCTGCAGCGGAAGCCGCCGCAGCCGCTGAAGTTGCTAGGCTTGCCGCAGCTAGTTCAACTAGAGGTTGCTCATACAAAGAATTTATGAGTTGCAAACCGACAAATTTCAAGGGTTCAGAAAGATCCGTGGGTTTAACTCGCTGGTTTGAAAGAATGGAGTCTGTGTTCTCAATCAGCAAATGCTGCTTGAAAGTGACAAAGTTCAATATGTCACTTGTACACTCTTGGATCAAGCATTATCATGGTGGAATGCAGTTGCTCAACCAATAGGCATCATGAGTGCTTATCAAATCTCTTGGGTTGCTCTAAAGGGTTTAATGATCAAGGAGTATTGCCCTCGTAGTGAGATCAGAAACTGAGAAGTGGAGTTCTGGAACCATGTTCTTAAGGGTGTTGACATCGCCACTTACAACCGCTGATTTCAAGAATTGGCGATACTATGTCCATCAATGGTTCCAACAACTGAAAAGCTGTTAGAGAGATATATATGGGGACTTACGCCTATCTTCCAGGGAAACGTGACATCGTTTGATCCAAAGTCACTTGATGATGCTATGCGAATGTCTCAAAGTCTCATGGATCAAGTGGTTCGAACAAGAGCTACCCAAAGACAGAATCTCAACACTACCACCAACAACACCAACTACCATAATAACAACAACTATACCAACAACAATAACAACTGAAACAACAACAACAAACGACAATGGGATAACAACCAAAGAAACACTTCCAACAACCAAAATCGTAACACCCAACACCATCAGCAACAAAACAAAAGACAAGAAGCCTCAACGGCTTATGTTGTAGCACCAGCTGGAGGAAATTATGGTGGAACCTACCCAAAGTGCAATAAATGCAACTACCATCATATGGGTCCTTGCCCAGCCAAGTGCCGCAAGTGTGAAAAACCAGGACATCTTGCTAAAGACTGTAGAAGCAAAGTTGTGGCTACTGGAGCTAACCTTCAACCGATAGTTACATGTTTCGGGTGTGGGGAGAAAGGACATGTCAAACCCAATTGTCCTCAAAACCGTGGCCAACAAGGCGGAGCTGCTCGTGGTAGAGCCTATGTTATGGGCAACGGTGAACCTCAACAAGACCCGAACGTAGTCACTGGTATGTTTTCACTCAATAACCATCTTGTTAAAGTCTTATTCGATTCCGGTGCTGATATGAGTTTTATATCTTCTAAAATTGCACCTTTACTTAATATTGCACCAACCACTATGGATACACACTATAGTATTGAATTAGCCAATGGAAACTTAGTAAACACCAATACTGCACTCCAAAACTGTACCCTCAACCTTTTAGATCATCCATTCAGCATCAATCTCATGCCAATTGAACTTGGAAGTTTCGATGTTGTTATTGGCATGGATTGGTTGTCAAAACATCGAGCCAACATCATCTGTGGTGAAAATTTGTTCATATTCCTTGTAACAATGAAACTTTGGTCATCCGTGGTGATCGAAGTGGAACTTGCTTAAACATCATCTCATGTATGAAAACCATGAAGTACATTGAAAAAGGATGTTACGCATTTCTAGCTCATGTTACCGAGAAGTAATCCAAAGAAAAAAGACTTGAAGACGTTCCTATCTCTCGCGAATTTCCTGAAGTTTTCCCTGAAGACTTACCCGGACTTCCACCATCACGCCAAGTAGAGTTTCAAATTGATTTAGTGCCAGGAGCGGCGCCAGTGGCCCGCGCACCCTATAGACTGGCACCATCCGAGATGCAAGAACTGGCAAATCAACTACAAGAACTTTCGGACAAGGGGTTTATCTGAACTAGTTCCTCACCTTGGGGAGCTCCCGTCTTGTTCGTGAAAAAGAAAGATGTATCGTTACAAATGTGTATCGACTATCGTGAGCTAAACAAATTAACCATAAAGAACCGATACCCTTTGCCAAGAATCGACGATCTATTCGATCAACGACAATGTTCGACCTATTATTCAAAATAGACCTTCGACCCGGGTTACCATCAAGTTAAGGTTCGAGCAAAAGACATTCCAAAAATAGCCTTTAGAACTCGCTATGGTCATCACGAGTTCCAAGTAATGCCATTTGGCTTGACGAATGCACCAGCAGTATTCATGGATCTCATGAATCGGGTGTGTAAGCCATACTTGGACAAGTTCGTGATAGTATTCATCGATGATATTCTCTTATACTCCAAAAGCGAAGAAGAACATAAAGATCATCTGAGAACGATTTTAGATTTGCTCAAGAAAGAGAAGTTGTACGCAAAATTCTCTAAATGTGAATTCTGGATTCAGTCAGTACAATTCCTTGGGCATGTTATCGATAACACGGGTCTACATGTTGATCCCGCTAAAATTGAGGCTATCAAGGATTGACCAACACCTACAACACCTACGGAAATTCATCAATTTCTAGGTTTGGCCGGTTATTATCGAAGGTTTATTGAGGGATTTTCCTCAATAGCCAAACCTTTGACTACGCTAACTCAGAAAAACAAGAAGTACATCTGGAACGAAGATGAAGAAGAAGCTTTCCAAATCCTAAAACAAAAACTTTGCAGTTCCCCTATTCTAGCATTGCCCGATGGGATCGAAGATTTTGTAGTCTATTGCGATGCTTTACACCAAGGATTAGGAGCCGTACTCATGCAACGAGAAAAATTCATGGCTTATGCTTCACGACAACTCAAGAAACATGAAGAAAACTACAATACTCGTGACTTGGAGTTAGGAGCAGTAGTCTTTGCACTTAAAATCTGGAGACACTATCCATACGGTACTAGATGTACTGTGTTTACCGACCACAAAAGCATCCAACACATTCTCAATCAAAAGGAATTAAACATGAGGCAACGACGATGGTTAGAACTGTTGAGTGATTATGATTGCGACATTCGCTATCATCCGAGAAAAGCCAACGTAGTAGCAGATGCCCTGAGCCGGAAGGAAAGGGTTAAACCTCTACGAGTTTGAGCTTTAGTCCTAACCATCAATTCAAATTTCCCTGCTCAAATACTCAATGCTCAAGCCGAAGCAGTGAAACAACAAGACATTGAGAAGGAGAAATTGGACGGCATGATACAGAAGAAATTTGAAACCCGTTCTGACGGAACTTTATGCTTCCAAGGACGAAGTTGGTTACCACTTTATGGTGGCTTACGAGATTTAATCATGCTTGAATCCCACAAATCCAAATATTCCATACATCCAGGATCTGATAAGATGTATCATGATCTAAAACTACTCTATTGGTGGCCAAACATGAAAGCTGACATTGCCACCTACGTCAGTAAATGCCTTACTTGTTCCAAAGTGAAGGCTGAACACCAAAAACCATCTGGTCTCTTACAACAACCCGAGATTCCGATATGGAAATGGGAACGAATCACAATGGATTTTATCACTAAACTCCCAAAGACATCCAACGGTTATGACTCCATTTGGGTCAAAGTGGATCGTCTCACAAAGTCCGCACACTTTATACCAATCAAAGAGACTTACAAGATGGATCAGTTGACTCGACATTACGTTAAGGAAATAGTCTCAAAACACGGTGCACCAATTTCTATCATATCTGACCGAGATGGTAGATTTACCTCAAACTTCTGGCAGTCACTCCAAGACACCTTCGGAACAAACCTAGACATGAGTACAGCGTATCATCCTCAAACCGATGGTCAGTGTGAACGAACCATTCAAACGCTGGAAGACATGCTTCGAGCTTGTATAATCGACTTTGGAAAAGGATGGGATAACCATTTAACATTGGTCGAATTCTCCTACAATAACAGTTATCACGCGAGTATCAAGGCGGCACCCTTTGAAGCACTTTACGATCGAAAGTGCCGATCGCCTGTCTGCTGGGCCGAAGTGGGAGAAGTTCAACTCACTGGTCCAGAACTCATTCGTGAAACAATAGAGAAAATCATACAAGTCAAAAATCAGTTACAAAAAGCAAGAGATAGACAAAAGAGTTATGCCGATGTACGATGCAAACCTTTGGAATTCCAAGTTGGAGACAAGGTTATGCTAAAAGTCTCACCTTGGAAAGGTGTCATACGATTCGGTAAACCTGGAAAACTAAACCCAAGATACATAGGTCCATTCAAAATCCTAGCTAGGGTTGGTCCAGTGGCGTATAAACTTGAGCTCCCATCAGAACTCAGTAATGTACATCCCACTTTTCATGTATCCAACCTAAAGAAATGTTTATCCGATGAATCGTTAGTTATTCCACTCGATGAACTCAAACTCAGCAACGATCTACACTTCATTGAACAACCTGTGGAGATCATGGACCGAGAGGTCAAACAACTAAAACAGAGTCGAATACCAATTGTCAAAGTTCGCTGGAACTCCCAACGTGGCCCAGAATTTACATGGGAACGAGAAGACCAAATGCGTCAAAAGTACCCTCACCTTTTTAAAGGAGCATCACCATCAAGTAACAAATAAATCACTAGGACATGATTTCTCCAACGGGGGGAGACTGTAACCACCCGCACTTTCAGGTTACTTTTCATTTTTGACAATTTACTATTCACTTTTACTATTCATCCGTAAAATTTTTATTTCACATTCTCGTAAGGTAAATTATTTTAGTATTATCCTGAGAGTTCGACAAACGTTAGATCATATTCGCAAAAGTTATTAAGAAAACATCGTTATAAAGTTTCATTTTGGTCGGAACACCGTTTAAACATCACGCACATAACGAAAATCAACTCTGATAATTTTCCTCACATCAGATAAATTTTTAGATCACTCATAATTAATTTGAGAATTTTTAAGATTTTATTTTAATGTTACCAAATAAACCCTGCGCCGTACGAAACTAATTCTACTTACATCCAGACTTAACGATTCCTGCACTGTGTTTCTAATATGTTTTTTACACTTTTATATTTTTTGAAAAAGTCAAACATATTTCCCTTATCCTTTGACCATAAAGAAAATAACCTTGTACGTTCTACATTTTTGCTTAAATCGCGTAACTTTTAGACTTCACGTATAACTATAAAGTTATCCCGCGTATGACGAAAACTACATTTTGACATCTCATATCACTTTTAGACTAATTTTAGTCTACTCTAAATAAATTCACGGTCTTTTCCCTGAAATTTCGTTCTTTTCTGATAAACTGCGAATTACGCGTTTTTTACCCGTATTTCCAGCTTTAAGCAGCGTTTTTGCACCCAATGAGACTTATCACTCATTTTATAATTTTATATGGAGTATAATGATGAGTCTCATCATTCCTGTAAGTTTCGTATTTTTACGATACCCGGTTTTACGTTTTATGGCTTAACGACTTACGGTTGGCATTTAACGGAACCAAAACTTACTCTAAACTCAAGATATTATCAAAACTTATCATCTAAGCCACCTAGGCACATTGTGACCACCTCTTGGGGGGGAGTCATCATATTGGTGTCTTAATCCTAACCATGGTTCATTTAGATGATTACAAGTGTCCTAACGTAACCATGGTTAATATTTAACCCAATATATGGTTAACCAAACTTACCCTCCCATAAATAGGAAGTGAAATACATCCTAAACACCCTCACAAACTTTTTTGGGTCGTTCATAGCTTAAATCCATCATATCTTCCATCATTTGATCTTTAAACTCCAAGTTTATGCAAAGAAGTTCCAAAGATCAAGCTACTTCATCAAATCTCTAGCAAGTTTAAGTGATCTTCTTGAGTTTAAATCTACTCAAGTCACTTAGTACTTCATCACCAACTCTTCAAGTTTGCAAGGGTTCCAAGGTGAGGAAAGCTAACTCAATCCAAAGTCTTAATTGATCAATCAAAGTCATATCCTTACTAAGTTACTCCTTTCTTATTGAAAGCCAAAAGTTGTAAGCAACTTATCACCACCATCATCTCATCTTTATTATACATAATCTTAACTATTTCATTCTATATATATAGTTACTATGTTGATTCATGATGTACATATACTCAATCACTTGTTTTAATTCACATATTGTCATAAAAGTAACAAACTAGTAAACTAGTCATATTCTGCACATGTGAGGCCATTAAAATCAGTAACATATGGACTTTCTAACTTATATAATATGGTAGACAAGATAAAAAGGTAAACATAGCAATTTGAATCACCCGAAACGGACAAACGAGTCAAAAGTTATAGTCAAAAGAAGTTAGCGAAACTAAAACGCCAAAACTGCCATATTGAAACTGTTAAGGGTCTGGTCGTGTAAAAAGTGGTACTTCTGGTCCGAATCATCAAAAAGTTAAATCACGAAAGTTTTTCGGAACGACTTTTTCCTTCAATATAAAAGAAGCTCGGACCTTGAAAACGCATAAACATGCCATTATCTTTCAAAAACAGAAACTGCCCTTTATTTATTCTCATAACTATACTTTTGTCACAACTAAAAGCAAACCAAGTGGCCTAATGGCCATAAGCCAAGACCACGGCTACGGCTAAGGTCAAAGCTAAGTCTCAAGACCATGGTAGTCAAGACCAAAGTCACGGCAAGGCCATGGCTAAAGCCTCAAGGCTTATTTACCCAAGACCGTTAACTAAGGTAATCATATTTATGAAACGACGAGAACTTGTAAAAACTAGATACTTATTAAAAACATGATAAACTTATTTATATAACAATCTTCACTCAAAACATATGTTGTATCTACTAAGTGCTACAATAGTAGGGAGCTTCATGTGAGAAGTTTCATTTGAGTAAAACGTATCGACGAGTTGCTGGATTTACGATTTAAAGTGTCCTAGCTCCTCGAACGTTTACTGCATGACCTCTGAATTATGATGGCCCGAACGGTAGTACGATATCTATAAACTAAATACGTTTTCACATATTAAAGATCTTTCTATAAAATCGAATGATAATTGACTACATCATGATCAACATAGAAATATATATAGAATGGTTTATGTTTTCCTAAAACATTATTCCAAACCTAAGTCGCAACATTCCATTTTAGGTTGCACGTAGAGGTTTCCTGGCTATCCATCATATCCGTTAAAGCACTTAACATCATCAACTCTCGGTGAGTTCATAGCCCCACTTTCTATTACTTAATTGTTTTATAAACCCTTGGGGGAGATACATGCTTTATTTTAAACCGAACACATTGCTTTCAAACTGTATGCTTATCTGATTGTTTTATTAGCACTAAGTTACCGCATTTGCCAAACATAAGTCCCTAAATCATGAATCATTAATCACTATGTGAGAGTGGGCGCAAATATTGTGAATAGATCTATTGGGATTGACGAATCCCGTTTGTGTTGGCCCGTTAAAGGCAAACAAACGCACTATATTTGAGTAACATTAGGTTAAAATGGCAATTTTACCTATTAGGGCCCGTACCAACAATTCTCCAATTAAATTTGGAACACGTTAACGCCTTGATTGCATGATGCTTAGTCTAATAATAACTGTTTTGTTTTCAAAACCATTGGTGTGAGTCTAATTAACTCACACTACCAACATAATGTGTTCAACCATTTAACAAACTCTATGAATTTCACTCAACCTTTGTGTTGACAGTTTTAAGAATGTATTTCAGGTCCATAATGTCAGAAGTTGGCACGGAAGGGCAAGATCAAGAAGGCTATATAGATAAATAATTTATCATTCACAAAACATCAAAAACTTTATATTGATATGTTTTGTAATCAATGGAACCAACTGGACCTATTTTGTAAACTCTGATATATTTGAATGATAAAGCCTTTTTAAAACGACTCCTTTAGAGATCGTTTTCTATTATTATGACTGTTGTGCCATCAAGTAATACCCAGTTTGAATTCCGCTGCATATCACGAAATTGGGGGTGTTACAGATTGGTACCAGAGCCATAGTTATAGAGAAACGAGTCTAAATTGAGACTTAAACTATAACTACTTTTACAAACAAAAACATTTTATAGCCTTCCGTTCTCCGTGCCTTCCATCCTCCAGACGATTATGGACTTTCAAGACATGTTATACTAACATGAACATATTAGTATATTGATATATACACTTGAATTATTTAAAGCATTTCCCTAAATATTATAACTATTTTAACATCATATCCTTTTGTAGACACTATGTCTGTGCCTGCATCTCCCGATTACGTTCCGGCATCACCCGAACAAATTCCAAACATTTCAATTATTCCGGAACTTGATTTTCCCGATATCAATGATGATTACCTTGACGCCGTCGATTACGAAGATGAACCATACGAAGATATGGACGACGAAGAAGAAGAGGATCTGATTGTACCAGATTCTCCTGAATATAATGTTCAAGATTGGGTTGAATCCGAGGATGATCAAGAGGAAAACTATGTATATGGTGTAGCACCATTATCACCACCTCCTGCCTCAGAAACATCTTCCAAACCTAATCCTCCTAACCCTACTCAAGGACCAACATCCACTTACAAAGTCGGCGGGTCATCCACAATAATACCTGCCTTCATAAATTCTGCTCAATACGAGCTATACCGTTTAAAACATCACCTTGACCTAACCCAACATAAAGTCCAAAGTATGGCATGGCAGATGAATCAACAAGAATCATTTGTCATTGCGGCCAAAACCGAGGCCATCCATGCTCGTCAACGCCTTGACTTATTTATACTAGATATGAGTTATGTGAAGAAGGACTTGGATTATGTTGCAGATACCGTCTTCCATCCACTAACTGGATGGGAAGACATCAAAGATAGATTATCAAGAGTGGAAAGAATCCAATGCCAAGACGGGGCACATATCCAAGAACTGCGAAATCGCTTAAACTCGGCAGAGATCTAACTAGACGTTGCTAACTTCGACCGATATTGTCTTCGAAAGGAGTTGTATGATATGTAATCTTCTATGAATGCCATGCAACAGAAAATACATCAAAAAGAGGTCGAAGAAAACCGTTTAAGTGATAGCATCGATGTTCTAGCCGTATATGGAAACATCGATTCGTCCAACCAATCTTAGACTAGTGTGATAATACTAGTTATCTTTTGTACTTCTAAACTGATTAGACTCAGTTAGAAAACTCTGTGTAACTCATGTAATAGCTAGCAGTAGTAAAGCGTTGTAATTACTAAACTAAAAGTTTCAGTTAGTAAATTTTGAAGAAGCTTGTAATAGGTTTTGATTTTGTAAATCAATTAACATTATGTGAATAAAAACTCTTGTTTTATGCTATCATGTGTTATGGTTTAAAACTCCAAACTTTATTATTTCTAACCTTCCATCAAAAATCATGATCTTTTTCTAACTCTTGATATCTCTTTTTGATAGAATCATGCCGCCAAAGAAAGCTAAAGCACCTCAACCAATGACTCCAGCTGCCATTGAGCGAATGATTACTACTCGAGTGAATGCAACAATTAACGCTGAAAGAGCATAGCATGAAGCTGACGCTTCGCTGAAGCCGCTGCTGCAGCCGCCGCTACCGCTGCTGCAACAACCGCAGGCGCTGAAGCCACCGCTGCAGCGGAAGCCGCCGCAGCCGCTGAAGTTGCTAGGCTTGCCGCAGCTAGTTCAACTAGAGGTTGCTCATACAAAGAATTTATGAGTTGCAAACCGACAAATTTCAAGGGTTCAGAAAGATCCGTGGGTTTAACTCGCTGGTTTGAAAGAATGGAGTCTGTGTTCTCAATCAGCAAATGCGCTGAAAGTGACAAAGTTCAATATGTCACTTGTACACTACTGGATCAAGCATTATCATGGTGGAATGCAGTTGCTCAACCAATAGGCATCATGAGTGCTTATCAAATCTCTTGGGTTGCTCTAAAGGGTTTAATGATCAAGGAGTATTGCCCTCGTAGTGAGATACAGAAACTGGAAGTGGAGTTCTGGAACCATGTTCTTAAGGGTGTTGACATCGCCACTTACAACCGCTGATTTCAAGAATTGGCGATACTATGTCCATCAATGGTTCCAACAACTGAAAAGCTGTTAGAGATATATATCTGGGGACTTGCGCCTATCTTCCAGGGAAACGTGACATCGTTTGATCCAAAGTCACTTGATGATGCTATGCGAATGTCTCAAAGTCTCATGGATCAAGTGGTTCGAACAGGAGCTACCCAAAGACAGAATCTCAACACTACCACCAACAACACCAACTACCATAATAACAACAACTATACCAACAACAATAACAACTGAAACAACAACAACAAACGACAATGGGATAACAACCAAAGAAACACTTCCAACAACCAAAATCGTAACACCCAACACCATCAGCAACAAAACAAAAGACAAGAAGCCTCAACGGCTTATGTTGCAGCACCAGCTGGAGGAAATTATGGTGGAACCTACCCAAAGTGCAATAAATGCAACTACCATCATATGGGTCCTTGCCCAGCCAAGTGCCGCAAGTGTGAAAAACCAGGACATCTTGCTAAAGACTGTAGAAGCAAAGTTGTGGCTACTGGAGCTAACCTTCAACCGATAGTTACATGTTTCGGGTGTGGGGAGAAAGGACATGTCAAACCCAATTGTCCTCAAAACCGTGGCCAACAAGGTGGAGATGCTCGTGGTAGAGCCTATGTTATGGGCAACGGTGAACCTCAACAAGACCCGAACGTAGTCACTGGTATGTTTTCACTCAATAACCATCTTGTTAAAGTCTTATTCGATTCCGGTGCTAATATGAGTTTTATATCTTCTAAAATTGCACCTTTACTTAATATTGCACCAACCACTATGGATACACACTATAGTATTGAATTAGCCAATGGAAACTTAGTAAACACCAATACTGCACTCCAAAACTGTACCCTCAACCTTTTAGATCATCCATTCAGCATCAATCTCATGCCAATTGAACTTGGAAGTTTCGATGTTGTTATTGGCATGGATTGGTTGTCAAAACATCGAGCCAACATCATCTGTGGTGAAAAATTTGTTCATATTCCTTGTAACAATGAAACTTTGGTCATCCGTGGTGATCGAAGTGGAACTTGCTTAAACATCATCTCATGTATGAAAACCATGAAGTACATTGAAAAAGGATGTTACGCATTTCTAGCTCATGTTACCGAGAAGGAATCCAAAGAAAAAAGACTTGAAGACGTTCCTATCTCTCGCGAATTTCCTGAAGTTTTCCCTGAAGACTTACCCGGACTTCCACCATCACGCCAAGTAGAGTTTCAAATTGATTTAGTGCCAGGAGCGGCGCCAGTGGCCCGCGCACCCTATAAACTGGCACCATCCGAGATGCAAGAACTGGCAAATCAACTACAAGAACTTTCGGACAAGGGGTTTATCTGACCTAGTTCCTCACCTTGGGGAGCTCCCGTCTTGTTCGTGAAAAAGAAAGATGTATCGTTACAAATGTGTATCGACTATCGTGAGCTAAACAAATTAACCATAAAGAACCGATACCCTTTGCCAAGAATCGACGATCTATTCGATCAACGACAATGTTCGACCTATTATTCAAAAATAGACCTTCGACCGGGTTACCATCAAGTTAAGGTTCGAGATGAAGACATTCCAAAAACAGCCTTTAGAACTCGCTATGGTCATCACGAGTTCCAAGTAATGCCGTTTGGCTTGACGAATGCACCAGCAGTATTCATGGATCTCATGAATCGGGTGTGTAAGCCATACTTGGACAAGTTCGTGATAGTATTCATCGATGATATTCTCTTATACTCCAAAAGCGAAGAAGAACATAAAGATCATCTGAGAACGATTTTAGATTTGCTCAAGAAAGAGAAGTTGTACGCAAAATTCTCTAAATGTGAATTCTGGATTCAGTCAGTACAATTCCTTGGGCATGTTATCGATAACACGGGTCTACATGTTGATCCCGCTAAAATTGAGGCTATCAAGGATTGACCAACAACTACAACACCTACGAAATTCATCAATTTCTAGGTTTGGCCAGTTATTATCGAAGGTTTATTGAGGGATTTTCCTCAATAGCCAAACCTTTGACTACGCTAACTCAGAAAAACAAGAAGTACATCTGGAACGAAGATGAAGAAGAAGCTTTCCAAATCCTAAAACAAAAACTTTGCAGTGCCCCTATTCTAGCATTGCCCGATGGGATCGAAGATTTTGTAGTCTATTGCGATGCTTTACACCAAGGATTAGGAGCCGTACTCATGCAACGAGAAAAAGTCATGGCTTATGCTTCACGACAACTCAAGAAACATGAAGAAAACTACAATACTCATGACTTGGAGTTAGGAGCAGTAGTCTTTGCACTTAAAATTTGGAGACACTATCCATACGGTACTAGATGTACTGTGTTTACCGACCACAAAAGCATCCAACACATTCTCAATCAAAAGGAATTAAACATGAGGCAACGACGATGGTTAGAACTGTTGAGTGATTATGATTGCGACATTCGCTATCATCCGAGAAAAGCCAACGTAGTAGCAGATGCCCTGAGCCGGAAGGAAAGGGTTAAACCTCTACGAGTTTGAGCTTTAGTCCTAACCATCAATTCAAATTTCCCTGCTCAAATACTCAATGCTCAAGCCGAAGCGATGAAACAACAAGACATTGAGAAGGAGAAATTGGACGGCATGATACAGAAGAAATTTGAAACCCGTTCTGACGGAACTTTATGCTTCCAAGGACGAAGTTGGTTACCACTTTATGGTGGCTTACGAGATTTAATCATGCTTGAATCCCACAAATCCAAATATTCCATACATCCAGGATCTGATAAGATGTATCATGATCTAAAACTACTCTATTGGTGGCCAAACATGAAAGCTGACATTGCCACCTACGTCAGTAAATGCCTTACTTGTTCCAAAGTGAAGGCTGAACACCAAAAACCATCTGGTCTCTTACAACAACCCGAGATTCCGATATGGAAATGGGAACGAATCACAATGGATTTTATCACTAAACTCCCAAAGACATCCAACGGTTATGACTCCATTTGGGTCAAAGTGGATCGTCTCACAAAGTCCGCACACTTTATACCAATCAAAGAGACTTACAAGATGGATCAGTTGACTCGACATTACGTTAAGGAAATAGTCTCAAAACACGGTGCACCAATTTCTATCATATCTGACCGAGATGGTAGATTTACCTCAAACTTCTGGCAGTCACTCCAAGACGCCTTCGGAACAAACCTAGACATGAGTACAGCGTATCATCCTCAAACCGATGGTCAGTGTGAACGAACCATTCAAACGCTGGAAGACATGCTTCGAGCTTGTATAATCTACTTTGGAAAAGGATGGGATAACCATTTAACATTGGTCGAATTCTCCTACAATAACAGTTATCACGCGAGTATCAAGGCGGCACCCTTTGAAGCACTTTACGATCGAAAGTGCCGATCGCCTGTCTGCTGGGCCGAAGTGGGAGAAGTTCAACTCACTGGTCCAGAATTCATTCGTGAAACAATAGAGAAAATCATACAAGTCAAAAAACAGTTACAAAAAGCAAGAGATAGACAAAAGAGTTATGCCGATGTACGACGCAAACCTTTGGAATTCCAAGTTGGAGACAAGGTTATGCTAAAAGTCTCACCTTGGAAAGGTGTCATACGATTCGGTAAACCTGGAAAACTAAACCCAAGATACATAGGTCTATTCAAAATCCTAGCTAGGGTTGGTCCAGTGGCGTATAAACTTGAGCTCCCATCAGAACTCAGTAATGTACATCCCACTTTTCATGTATCCAACCTAAAGAAATGTTTATCCGATGAATCGTTAGTTATTCCACTCGATGAACTCAAACTCAACAACGATCTACACTTCATTGAACAACTTGTGGAGATCATGGACCGAGAGGTCAAACAACTAAAACAGAGTCGAATACCAATTGTCAAAGTTCGCTGGAACTCCCAACGTGGCCCAGAATTTACATGGGAACGAGAAGACCAAATGCGTCAAAAGTACCCTCACCTTTTTAAAGGAGCATCACCATCAAGTAACAAATAAATCACTAGGACGTGATTTCTCCAACGGGGGGAGACTGTAACCACCCGCACTTTCAGGTTACTTTTCATTTTTGACAATTTACTATTCACTTTTACTATTCATCCGTAAAATTTTTATTTCACATTCTCGTAAGGTAAATTATTTTAGTATTATCCTGAGAGTTCGACAAACGTTAGATCATATTCGCAAAAGTTATTAAGAAAACATCGTTATAAAGTTTCATTTTGGTCGGAACACCGTTTAAACATCACGCACATAACGAAAATCAACTCTGATGATTTTCCTCACATCAGATAAATTTTTAGATCACTCATAATTAATTTGAGAATTTTTAAGATTTTATTTTAATGTTACCAAATAAACCCTGCGCAATGAACAAAAACTAAACTTACGTTTGAAACTAATTCTACTTACATCCAGACTTAACGATTCTGCACTGTGTTTTCTAATATGTTTTTTACACTTTTATATTTTTTGGAAAAGTCAAACATATTTCCCTTATCCTTTGACCATAAAGAAATAACCTTATGCGTTCTACATTTTTGCTTAAATCGTAACTTTTAGACTTCACGTATAACTATATAAGTTATCCCGCGTATGACGAAAACTACATTTTGACATCTCATATCACTTTTAGACTAATTTTAGTCTACTCTAAATAAATTCACGGTCAAGCTTGCCGAAATTTCGTTCTTTTTGAGCAACTGCGACCACGATTTTAATTACGTGATTTCCAGCTTTAAGCACGCGTTTTGCACCCAATGAGACTTATCACTCATTTTATAATTTTATATGGAGTATAATGATGAGTCTCATCATTCCTGTAAGTTTCGTATTTTTACGATACCCGGTTTTACGTTTATGGCTTAACGACTTACGGTTGGCATTTAACGGAACCAAAACTTACTCTAAACTCAAGATATTATCAAAACTTATCATCTAAGCCACCTAGGCATGCATTGTGACCACCTCTTGGGGGGGAGTCATCATATTGGTGTCTTAATCCTAACCATGGTTCATTTAGATGATTACAAGTGTCCTAACGTAACCATGGTTAATATTTAACCCAATATATGGTTAACCAAACTTACCCTCCATAATAGGAAGTGAAATATATCCTAAACACCCTCACAAACTGTTTTGGGTCGTTCATAGCTTAAATCCATCATATCTTCCATCATTTGATCTTTAAACTCCAAGTTTATGCAAAGAAGTTCTAAAGATCAAGCTACTTCATCAAATCTCTAGCAAGTTTAAGTGATCTTCTTGAGTTTAAATCCACTCAAGTCACTTAGTACTTCATCACCAACTCTTCAAGTTTGCAAGGGTTCCAAGGTGAGGAAAGCTAGCTCAATCCAAGTCTTAATTGATCAATCAAGTCCTATCCTTACTAGTTACTCCTTTCTTTATTGAAAGCCAAAAGTTGTAAGCAACTTATCACCACCATCATCTCATCTTTATTATACATAATCTTAACTATTTCATTCTATATATATAGTTACTATGTTGATTCATGATGTACATATACTCAATCACTTGTTTTAATTCACATATTGTCATAAAAGTAACAAACTAGTAAACTAGTCATATTCTGCACATGTGAGGCCATTAAAATCAGTAACATATGGACTTTCTAACTTATATAATATGGTAGACAAGATAAAAAGGTAAACATAGCAATTTGAATCACCCGAAATGGACAAACGAGTCAAAAGTTATAGTCAAAAGAAGTTAGCGAAACTAAACGCCAAAATGCCATATTGAAACTGTTAAGGGTCTGGTCGTGTAAAAAGTGGTACTTCTGGTCCGAATCATCAAAAAGTTAAATCACGAAAGTTTTTCGGAACGACTTTTTCCTTCAATATAAAAGAAGCTCGGACCTTGAAAACGCATAAACATGCCATTATCTTTCAAAAACAGAAATTGCCTTTAGAAATTTATTCTCATAACTATACTTTTGTCACAACTAAAAGCAAACCAAGTGGCCTAATGGCCATAAGCCAAGACCACGGCTACGGCTAAGGTCAAAGCTAAGTCTCAAGACCATGGTAGTCAAGACCAAAGTCACGGAAAGGCCATAGCTAAAGCCTCAAGGCTTATTTACCCAAGACCGTTAACTAAGGTAATCATATTTATGAAACGACGAGAACTTGTAAAAACTAGATACTTATTAAAAACATGATAAACTTATTTATATAACAATCTTCACTCAAAACATATGTTGTATCTACTAAGTGCTACAATAGTAGGGAGCTTCATGTGAGAGGTTTCATTTGAGTAAAACGTATCGACGAGTTGTTGGATTTACGATTTAAAGTGTCCTAGCTCCTCGAACGTTTACTGCATGACCTCTGAATTATGATGGCCCGAACGGTAGTACGATATCTATAAACTAAATACGTTTTCACATATTAAAGATCTTTCTATAAACATCAAATGATAATTGACTACATCATGATCAACATAGAAATATATATAGAATGGTTTATGTTTTCCTAAAACATTATTCCAAACCTAAGTCGCAACATTCCATTTTAGGTTGCACGTAGAGGTTTCCTGGCTATCCATCATATCCGTTAAAGCACTTAACATCATCAACTCTCGGTGAGTTCATAGCCCCACTTTCTATTACTTAATTGTTTTATAAACCCTTGGGGGAGATACATGCTTTATTTTAAACCGAACACATTGCTTTCAATCTGTATGCTTATCTGATTGTTTTATTAGCACTAAGTTACCGCATTTGCCAAACATAAGTCCCTAAATCATGAATCATTAATCACTATGTGAGAGTGGGTGCGAATATTGTGAATAGATCTATTGGGATTGACGAATCTCGTTTGTGTTGGCCCGTTAGAGGCAAACAAACGCACTATATTTGAGTAACATTAGGTAAAAATGGCAATTTTACCTATTAGGGCACGTACCAACAATTTCTCCAATTAAATTTGGAACACGTTAACGCCTTGATTGCATGATGCTTAGTCTAATAATAACTGTTTTGTTTTCAAACCATTGGTGTGAGTCTAATTAACTCACACTACCAACATAATGTGTTCAACCATTTAACAAACTCTATGAATTTCACTCAACCTTTGTGTTGACAGTTTTAAGCATGTATTTCAGGTCCATAATGTCGAAAGTTGGCACGGAAGGGCAAGATCAAGAAGGCTATATATATAAATAATTTATCATTCACAAAACATCAAAAACTTTATATTGATATGTTTTGTAATCAATGGAACCAATCGGACCTATTTTGTAAACTCTGATATATTTGAATGATAAAGCCTTTTAAAACGACTCCTTTAGAGATCGTTTTCTATTATTATGACTGTTGTGCCATCAAGTAATACCAGTTTGAATTCGCTGCATATCGAAATTGGGGGTGTTCCAGATTGGTACCAGAGCCATAGTTATAGAGAAACGAGTCTAAATTGAGACTTAAACTATAACTACTTTTACAAACAAAACATTTTATAGCCTTCTCCGTTTCCGTGCCTTCCATCCTCCAGACGATTATGGACTTTCAAGACATGTTATACTAACATGAACATATTAGTATATTGATATATACACTTGAATTATTTAAAGCTTTCCCCTAAATATTATAACTATTTTAACATCATATCCTTTTGTAGACACTATGTCTCAAGTGCTGCATCTCCCGATTACGTTTCCGGCATCACCGAACAAATTCCAAACATTTCAATTATTCCGACTTGATTTTCCCGATATCAATGATGATACCTTGGCCGTCGATTACGAAGATGAACCATACGAAGATATGAACGACGAAGAAGAAGAGGATCGATTGTACCAGCATTCTCCGAATATAATGTTCAAGATTGGGTTGAATCCGAGGATGATCAAGAGGAAAACTATGTATATGGTGTAGCACCATTATCACCACCCCTCCCAGAAACATCTTCCGAACCTAATCCTACTAACCCTACTCAAGGACCAACATCCACTTATGAAGTCGGCGGGTCATCCACAATAATACCTGCCTTCATAAATTCTGCTCAATACGAGCTATACCGTTTAAAACATCACCTTGACCTAACCCAACATAAAGTCCAAAGTATGGCATGGCAGATGAATCAACAAGAATCATTTGTCATTGTGGCCAAAACCGAGGCCATCCATGCTCGTCAACGCCTTGACTTATTTATACTAGATATGAGTTATGTGAAGAAGGACTTGGATTATGTTGCAGATACCGTCTTCCATCCACTAACTGGCGGGCCGGGAAGACATCAAAGATAGGTTATCAAGAGTGGAAAGAATCCAATGCCAAGACGGGGCACATATCCAAGAACTGCGAAATCGCTTAAACTCGGCAGAGATCTAACTAGACGTTGCTAACTTCGACCGATATTGTCTTCGAAAGGAGTTGTATGATATGCAATCTTCTATGAATGCCATGCAACAGAAAATACATCAAAAAGAGGTCGAAGAAAACCGTTTAAGTGATAGCATCGATGTTCTACCCGTATATGGAAACATCGATTCGTCCAACCAATCTTAGACTAGTGTGATAATACTAGTTATCTTTTGTACTTCTAAACTGATTAGACTCAGTTAGAAAACTCTGTGTAACTCATGTAATAGCTAGCAGTAGTAAAGCGTTGTAATTACTAAACTGAAAGTTTCAGTTAGTAAATTTTGAAGAAGCTTGTAATAAGTTTTGATTTTGTAAATCAATCAACATTATGTGAATAAAAACTCTTGTTTTATGCTATCATGTGTTATGGTTTAAAACTCCAAACTTTATTATTTCTAACCTTCCATCAAAAATCATGATCTTTTTCTAACTCTTGATATCTCTTTTTGATAGAATCATGCCGCCAAAGAAAGCTAAAGCACCTCAACCAATGACTCCAGCTGCCATTGAGCGAATGATTACTACTCGAGTGAATGCAGCAATTAACGCTGAAAGAGCAGCCATAGCCGCTGAAGCGTGACAAGCCGCTGCTGCAGCCGCCGCTACCCATTTCTTTAAATAACCGCAATTACAACCGCGGCGCTGAAAGCCTCACGCCGCTGCAGCCGGAAGCCGCCGCGGCAGCCAAACCCACCGCCACTGAGCTGCTAGGCTTGCCACAGCTAGTGCAACTAGAGGTTGCTCATACAAAGAATTTATGAGTTGCAAACCGACAAATTTCAAGGGTTCAGAAAGATCCGTGGGTTTAACTCGCTGGTTTGAAAGAATGGAGTATGTGTTCTCAATCAGCAAATGCGCTGAAAGTGACAAAGTTCAATATGTCACTTGTACACTACTGGATCAAGCATTATCATGGTGGAATGCAGTTGCTCAACCAATAGGCATCATGAGTGCTTATCAAATCTCTTGGGTTGCTCTAAAGGGTTTAATGATCAAGGAGTATTGCCCTCGTAGTGAGATACAGAAACTGGAAGTGGAGTTCTGGAACCATGTTCTTAAGGGTGTTGACATCGCCACTTACAACCGCTGATTTCAAGAATTGGCGATACTATGTCCATCAATGGTTCAACAACCCGAAAAGCTGTTTAGAGATATATATCTGGGGACTTGCGCCTATCTTCCAGGGAAACGTGACATCGTTTGATCCAAAGTCACTTGATGATGCTATGCGAATGTCTCAAAGTCTCATGGATCAAGTGGTTCGAACAGGAGCTACCCAAAGACAGAATCTCAACACTACCACCAACAACACCAACTACCATAATAACAATATAACCACACAACAATAACAACTGAAACAACAACAACAAACGACAATGGGATAACAACCAAAGAAACACTTCCAACAACCAAAATCGTAACACCCAACACCATCAGGCAACAAAACAAAGACAAGAAGCCTCAACGGCTTATGTTGCGCACCGCGAGGAAATTATGGTGGAACCTACCCAAAGTGCAATAAATGCAACTACCATCATAGGGGTCCTTGCCCAAACAGTGCCGCAAGTGTGAAAAACCAGGACATCTTGCTAAAGACTGTAGAAGCAAAGTTGTGGCTACTGGAGCTAACCTTCAACCGATAGTTACATGTTTCGTGTGGGGGAAAAGGACATGTCAAACCCAATTGTCCTCTGGCAACAATGGCGGAGCGTAGTCTATGTTATGGGCAACGGTGAACCTCAACAAGACCCGA
The DNA here is from genome assembly GCA_910596185.1 of Chrysanthemum makinoi. Taxonomy (NCBI): domain Eukaryota; kingdom Viridiplantae; phylum Streptophyta; class Magnoliopsida; order Asterales; family Asteraceae; genus Chrysanthemum; species Chrysanthemum makinoi. Next base: position 138,813,183 of record OU343216.1, read on the forward strand.
GCGTAGTCGGTATGTTTTCACTCAATAACCATCTTGTTAAAGTCTTATTCGATTCGGTGTCTGATATGAGTTTTATATCTTCTAAAATTGCACCTTTACATAATATTGCACCAACCACTATGGATACACACTATAGTATTGAATTAGCCAATGGAAACTTAGTAAACACCAATATCTGACTCCAAAACTGTACCCTCAACCTTTTAGATCATCCATTCAAAGATCAATCTCATGCCAATCGAACTTGGAAGTTTCGATGTTGTTATTGGCATGGATTGGTTGTCAAAACATCGAGCCAACATCATCTGTGGTGAAAATTTGTTCATATTCCTTGTAACAATGAAACTTTGGTCATCCGTGGTGATCGAAGTGGAACTTGCTTAAACATCATCTCATGTATGAAAACCATGAAGTACATTGAAAAAGGATGTTACGCATTTCTAGCTCATGTTACCAAGAAGGAATCCAAAGAAAAACGACTTGAAGACGTTCCTATCTCGCGAATTTCTTGAAGTTTTCCCTGAAGACTTACCCGGACTTCCACCATCACGCCAAGTAGAGTTTCAAATTGATTTAGTGCAGGAGCGGGGCTGAGCGCCAGTGGCCAGCACTTATATAGACTGGCACCATCCGAGATGCAAGAACTGGCTAATCAACTACAAGAACTTTCGGACAAGGGGTTTATCCGACCTAGTTCCTCACCTTGGGGAGCTCCCGTCTTGTTCGTGAAAAAGAAAGATGGATCGCTACGAATGTGTATCGACTATCGTGAGCTAAACAAATTAACCATAAAGAACCGATACCCTTTGCCAAGAATCGACGATCTATTCGATCAACGACAAGGTTCGACCTATTATTCAAAAATAGACCTTCGACGGTTTACCATCAAGTTAAGGTTCGGTATTACATTCCAAAAAAGCCTTTAGAACTCGCTATGGTCATCACGAATGAAATTTAAGTAAGCCGCTTGACAAATGCACCAGCAGTATTCATGGATCTCATGAATCGAGTGTGTAAGCCATACTTGGACAAGTTCGTGATAGTATTCATCGATGATATTCTCATATACTCCAAAAGTGAAGAAGAACATAAGAATCTTCTGGGAACTATTCTAGATTTGCTCAAGAAAGAGAAGTTGTACGCAAAATTCTCTAAATATGAATTTTGGATCACCAAGATACAATTCCTTGGCATGTTATCGATAGCACGTATGCACATGTTGATCCCGCAGGCTATCAAGGATTACAACACCTAACACCTACGTAAATTGCCAATTTCTAGGTTTGGCCGGTTATTATCGAAGGTTTATTTAAGGGGTTTTCCTCAATAGCCAAACCTTGACTACGCTTAACTCAGAAAACAAGAAGTACATCTGGAACGAAGATGAAGATGAAGCTTTCCAAATCCTAAAACAGTAGTGCCCCTATTCTAGCATTGCCAAATGGGATCAAGATTTTGTAGTCTATCAGATGCTTCAAGGATTAGGAGCCGTACTTATGCAACGAGAAAAGGTCATGGCTTATGCTTCACGACAACTCAAGAAACATGAAGAAAACTACAATACTCATGACTTGGAGTTAGAGCAGTAGTCTTTGCACTTAAGATTGGAGACACTATCTATACTGGTACTAGATAAACTGTATTTAACGAACCACAAAAGTCTCCAGCACATTCTCGATCAAAAGGAACTAAACATGAGGCAACGACGATGGTTAGAATTGCTGAGTGATTATGATTGTGACATTCGCATCCGAAAAGCCAACGTAAAGATGCCCGAAATGAAGGAAAGGGTTAAACCTCTACGAGTTCAAGCTTTAGTCCTAACCATCAATTCAAATTTCCCTGCTCAAATACTCAATGCTCAAGCCAAATCGGTGAAACAACAAGACATTGAGAAGGAGAAATTGGACGGATGATGTAAGAATTTGAAACCCGTTCCGACGGAACTATGCTTCCAAGGACGAAGTTATTACACTTTATGGTGGCCTACTTATATTTAATCATGCTTGAATCCCACAAATCTAAATATGTCATCCAGACCCGATAAGATGTATCAATCTAAAACTACTCTATTGGTGGCCAAAACATGAAAGCTCACATTGCACCTACGCAGTAAATGCCTTACTTGTTCCAAAGTGAAGGCCGAACACCAAAACCATCCGCTCTTACAACAACCCGAGATTCCGATATGGAAATGGGAACTAATCACAATGGATTTTATTACTAAACTCCCCAAAGTCCAAATCCAAGTTATGACTCCATCTCTGGGTCATAAAATCGCCTCACAAAGCTTCACCACCTTATACCAATAAAAGAGACTTACAAGATGGACTAGTTGACCTTCGACCAGACACATAGAAATAGTTCCTCAAACATCGGTAAGCGCCAATCTCTATCATATCTAATTTACCATGGTATATTTTCTACTCAAACTGGCAAATACTCCAAGACTGGACAAACCTAGAATGATGTCAACAACAGATACCCTCAAAACCGGCATGGTCGACCGAGATGAAAATAACCATTCAAACGTCCAGTACAACGTTACACCGAAAACTAAACCCAAGATACATAGGTCCATTCAAAATCTTAGCTAGGGTTGGTAATGTACATCCCACTTTTCATGTATCCAACCTAAAGAAATGTTTATCCGATGAATCGTTAGTTATTCCACTTGATGAACTTAAACTCAGCAACGATCTACACTTCATTGAACAACCTGTGGAGATCATGAACCAAGAGGTCAAACAACTAAAACACGAATATCAATTGTCAAAGTTCACTGAACTCCCAACGTGGCCTAATTTACATGGGAATGAGAAGACCAAATGCGCCGAAAGTACCTCACCTTTTTAAGGAGCATCACCATCAAGTAACAAATAAATTACGAGGACATGATTTCTCCAACGGGGAGACTCAACCACCAGACTTTAAGGTTACTTTTCATTTTTGAGAATTTACTATTCACTTTACTATTCACATTTACTATTCGCTTATATTCATCCATAAAATTTTTATTTCACATTCTCGTAAGATAAATTATTTTAGTAATATCCCGAGAATTCGACAATCGTTAGATCATCTTCGCAAAAGTTATTAAAAAATCATCGTTATAAAGTTTCATTTGGTCTAACATCGCTTAAAACATCACGCGCATAACAAAAATCAACTCATAATTTTCCTAACATCGATAAAATCTTAGATCACTCATGATTAATTTGGAATTTTATGATTTATTTTAAGTTACCAAATAAACCATGTCACAAAACTAAACTTACGCTTTTAAACAATTCTACTTACATCCGCAGACTTAACGATTCTCGCACTGTGTTTCTAATATGTTTTTGACACTTTTAAATTTTTGGAAAAGTCACATATTTTCCTCCTCCTTGACCATAAAGGAATTAACCAATACGTTCTACCTTTTTGCATAAATCGCGTAAGTTTTAAACTTCACAAATAATTGTTAAGTTATCCCGGCGAAGAAAACCACATTTTGACATCTCATATCACTTTTAGACTAATTTTAGTCTACTCTAAATTCACGGCCGCTTCCTGAAATTTCGTTTTTCCGATAAACTCATTACGCATGACCTGTATTTCCAGCTTTAAGCCGTTTTGCACCCAATGAGACTTATCACAAATTTTATATTTTTAGATGGAGTATAATGATGAGTCTCATCATTCCTGCAAGTTTCGTATTTTACGACATACCCGGTTTTATCGCTTTGGCTTTAAATCAAATTTACTGCATTCTAATCCACTTAGGTGAGTCACCTTTTCATTCATGTGGCTTAATCCTAACCAAGGTCTTTTAGATCATTACATGTGTCCTAACTTAACCATGGTTAATATTTAACCCAATATATGGTTAACCAAACTTACCCTCCTATAAATAGGAAGTGAAATACATCATAAACTCCGTCACATACTGATTTTGGTCGTTCATACCCTAAAACATTCACATCTTCCATCATTTGATCTATAAACTCCAAGTTTATGCAAGGAAGTTCCAAAGATCAAGCTACTACATCAAATCTCTAGCAAGTTTAGGTGATCTTCTTGAGTTTAAATCCACTCAAGTCACTTAGTACTTCATCACCAACTCTTCAAGTTTGCAAGGGTGCCAAGGTGTGGAAAGCTAGCTCAATCCAAGTCTTACGATCAATCAAAGTCCTATCCTTACTAAGTTACTCTTTCTGAAAGCCAAAAGTTGTAAGCAACTTATCACCACCATCATTCATCTTTATTATTCATAATCTTAACTATTTCATGCTATATATATAGTTACTATGTTGATTCATGATGTACATATACTCAATCACATGTTTTAATTTACATATTGTCACTACAAAAGTGGCTTTTAGGACCCTTGGTATCGGTATGATAATGGAGTCCTAAAAATCAAGTTTAATAGGACATATGAGCTTAGGGTCCTTTTAAATATTTGCTACTTAGGGCGATGTCCTAAAAAAGGTATATATAGGATGGTCGAGATTGGGGTCCTATTATAATATAACTTAATATGACACTTAAAATATGGATCCTAATAAATTACCTTTATAAGACGTTATTCATTATGGTCATAATAAACCATAATAGGACACTTGAGTTTTGAGTCAGTTATCAAGTTAACCGCTTATTCACAAAGTTTTATTATAGCAAAAATTTAATAGGACCTTTTGACGGGTATTATAACTAACCTTTTAGGACGCTTATGTACAATGGTTTTATAACATCATTTTTTAAAACGATTATTTGCAAAAGTTTTATTATAACAAAACTTAATAGGACCCTTAAAGGATGCATATTAATTATGGTTTTATTACAATACACCATAATAGGACACTTGATATGTAGTCATAAAACATTAATTATTTAAAACGCTTATTCGCAAACGTATTATTAAACCATAACTTAATATGACAGCTTGACACCTTGGGTCCTATAGATTGATACACCATCATAAGACACTTGATATTTGAGTTAAAACATCGTTTTATGGAACACTTATTCGCAAACGCTTTTTTTATAAGAAAAGTGAATAGGACCTTTACAATAGCTAGCTCTTATAACGTTTTATAGAACGCTTATTCATAATGGTTTGTTTATGATACACCACAATATGGCACATTTAGAGTCAGAAACATACGCTTTTTATAACGCTTATTATTTATAGAACGCTTAATTGCAAAAGTTTGAACAAAATTAACAGGACCCTTGACACCTGTGTCTTTTAACATTAACCTTTATAGTACGCTTATTTGTTGTGGTTTTATTATCCTACGCCATAATAGAACACTCCTTTATTTGAGTCATAAAACATCGTTTTTTTAGAACGCTTATTTACAAAAAGTTTTATTTAACATTAGTTAGTATGACACTTGATACTTGGGTATCAAACTTGATACCATAATAGGACACTTGATATTTGAGTCGTAAAAGATCGGTTTATGGCTTATTCACAAAAGTTTTATTTATAGGATTTCCACTAAATCCTTATTATAATAATACTTTCCCTATTATTTTTCCCCAATTATAAACCCTAAATAAATAAAAACATAAAATGTCTTCCTCCTCAAATAGAAGTAATCGCCACCACCACCAACACATTGTGAACACACTACTACAAAATAGGGCTAAAGCACACTAGTCCAAAATGTTGCTTATCGCCTAGTAAACACTTTTTCTGCGTCGCTTTAGGCTCCGCAAGCCTTAGGTCTAAAGCGACACTTTTGCATAATATGCAACACTTTTGTCAAAGTGTTGCAAATGCAACACTTTTATATTGCAACACTTTTAATACTCATGTGCAACACTTCTTATTACACAACACCAACCAATGACAACACTTTTACGCATCAAATGCAACACTTTCCATCATTTATCTAAATACTCCTTTTTCGTTTTAACAATACTAGTGCAACACTTTTTTCTACTATAGGCAACACTAATCATTTCAATAATTGCTCAACAAAATCCAAAACTACAAATATAGGCAAAGTTTTAATTATATGGATAGATAACTAAGCTTCCATCATAGCAATATCATATTCCAAATACAAATTTGTCAAAAGTCAAACTACCATAAAGTTCATGAACACAAAATCTGCATACTAAAATAATGGATAGTACTAAAATCTTCTTTGACATGAATTCTCAAAAGACTTCCATTTGATAGTTGCGAATCTTGATTTCCACCATATGTCATAATAAAGAAACCTGGTAAATATAAAACCAAATAATAAAATTATATTTTCTTACAGATGTGACACAAGATATCAAACACTATATTAAAGCCACTCAAGTCAATGATATCAATCCCTTAAAAGACTGAGAAATTGTACTTAAAGAAACATGTTGGTGTATTCCGATATAAGTATATAACAAGTTCACGCTTTTCCAAAGATGTGACACAAGATGTTAGACTATGTAATTCAAGCACATGCTTTTTCCATGTTACGCATCAAGTAAAGGTCAACAAGTTCAACATCCTCATTTTCTGAACCATCTTCACTATCATTCCCATATTCTATCCCGTTTTGATTATTTTCAAACATAAAATGCTCAATTTCGGCCATTCTCACTTTCAAAACCATCTTCCTCATATTTCATCTTTGATCCGCATAATATAAAGCAAGTTAACCTTAAATTGTCTCATTATTTTTAGATTCAATTTTTATCATAAGCTATTTTTTTAACAAAAACTAAACTTATAAACTAGAAAATAAGTCAGCTGACGCCAGATAATAAAAAAGAAGAAACGTGGCTAAAAAATATGCTAAGGGACCTGCTTGTTTTGGGCCTAACCTAGTGATTTCAAAAGCTAAATAAAACTTGCAAAAGCTTCAATAAGCACAAAAAATAAGTGTGATGAATAAGCAACTAGAAGACATAAATAAGCTAAAAGCCTAAGAACAAGAAAACTAACCTAATGCACTAATAAGCAACTAAGGGAACTCTAATAAGCCAAAGCTAATCTAAATAAGCACAAAAAAACATATTCTGTCAGCCGTGGTTGCAGCCAAAAAATGTAAATCAGGGTACCTTTTAGAGCTTATTTTGAATAAGCTAGAGAGGGAAAAAGCATATGAGCTTCTGGCCACTTAGAGTCCACCTTAACCAGCCTTTTGCCCCCAAATATAGTTCTGACAGCACTTTATGCCTTATAAATAAGCCGGTGTTAGGCTATTGGATGTTATCTCAACAGCTTCAAAACAAAATTTTAGCGGTTGTTTTGAAACTTACTTGGACACACAAAGGGTATAAGCTCTTGAGCTTATGGATATTTCAAGTTCATCAGGTAGACAAACCTTTGCCCCTATCTCTAACTGATGAAGGGCTTATTACAGATTGTAAATAAGCCATGCAACTGTGTCACTGAGTCTATTTGTGTCCTCAGGCACGCGAATGAAAAGAAAGGGGCTAATTTGAAGGCAATAATAAGCATTCAATTAAGCTCCAAATGTGAAAAACAAGCTAACACTAATAGACCTAGTTCTACTAACTACTAGCACAAACAAATTCCAATCCTAAATCTAACTTAAACCATCTAAAAATTAATCTCGCAAAAGTAATAGCTAGGCTGAAAGTGACTATGAGACGTAAAGAAAAATTACCAAAGCTCTTTTTGAATTTATGACTCAAACTTTCACCAAATAACGTGAAGGTGGAGGTACCTGCTGTGATGGTGGTGGTATGCAGGTGGTGTCTGTTGGTGGTTAATTGTAGTCGGTGTTGGTGGTGTTTGTGTTTTTAGATCTAGGGTTTTCACTAATTGGGAAGATGAAGTGAGGAGGGAACTAAATAGCAAAGGTTTTGATACAGATTTTAGGTTTTGGCGGATTAAAGTAAAACTTTTGGAGGAGATCCCGCTAAGAAGGTTTTGGTGAAAAATAATGGCGCCATCAATCACAAAATTTGGGAGTTTAAGGACAATTGAGCGCTGGTTAGATTTTATTATGGTGAAGATGAAAAATGTTTACTTTTTTTATAAAATTTGAAGATGTACATTTTTAAATTGATTGGACTACAAAGAATGTATTTTCATTTCAAAATCTTGTATCTTGTTTTTTTATAAATACAAGAATGGTTAAATGCTTAAAGGTTGTAACAAAAGACAAAATAAGAGGACTATTTAAACATTCCTTTAACATTAGTCTTAGTCAATATTTTGTAAACGGGTCGACTCCGGCCGGTTAACCGATTGAACCGTTCTCGAAAAGGTAAAAAGCTTTTTTAAACGATTAACCGGTTACACCCGCCGGCGACCAAGGCCAACCGTGTTCTTGAAACCCTACCGATTTGATTTTTCATTTTTTATATAAAATTGTTGACCTAATGGTTGAACCGGTTGACCCAAAGGGTCGCAACCGATTGAACCATTTAGGACCTTAAAATTTTCGATTTTTCCTATTTCGCTTATATTTTTAATAATATTTTAAGATAAAAAGTGTTTTTAATCCATAATAAATAAAATAAAATCGAAAAAATATAAATCTTTTCCTAAAATTATTTTTAACCATTTAGGACCTTAAAAATAAATTTGATTTTTAGGGTTAAAATTTGCTAGTTTAGGTTTTTAGGCTGTTAAGTTCCTAGTTTCGTGTTTTTAGTTTAGATTAGGGCTTAATTGTAATTTACTTTATTGTTATATAGTATTTGTCTTACTTTACAAAACCTAATGCACATGACCCATGACCCATGTGAATTAGCCATTACCGTCATGCATGGGTTCCATTACACTATAAGCCACTACAACCCAATGCACATGACCCATGACCCATGTCAATTACCCATTGTCGCATCACCACTATGTATTGGCTAATATGACACTATAAGCCACTACAACCAAATGCACATGACCCATTACCCATGTTAACTACTCATTGTCATCAAATCATGATGTGTCGTAACATGACACTCTAAGCAACTATAACCCGATGCATATGACCATATGATGTCAACACCCATTATAATTAATGTGACCAATGATAACCTAATGCACATGACCCGTGACCCGTGTGAATTAGCCATTATCACCTCACATTGGGTGCACCGCTTGGTAGGTGTATAGTTATAGTGTGAAGGTTATATGAATTGTATTTGATGTTATTAAAGGCGGTCATGTGAAGTTGCAACTGCTTGGTAGTGTATACCGTTTGTCACGACACTAAGAAGCAAGTATCCGTGACCTCTCGATCATGTTATCCGGATCGAGAAAGTTTGAATCGGCTTGAGCTTGACTGTATGAAGGAGTTATGGCCAAAGCAATACAACATACCTTCCATATGAACTCCTTTGATGATTAAAGAGACCATAAAACACTTACAAATAGGATTTTTTAAAGTTAATTCGGTTCAACTCTAAACCCTAACGAATATGACATTTTGGCCCAAGTTAGTGGTCAAAAATTATATTGTCAATCAAGTTCTAAACAAGGTTGGGTTTTGTGTATAATATTTGTCTCTTACTCAGGTTCAAGTCAACCCGAAAGTGACCAATTTCACCAAAATATATAAATTTTAAACGACCTATACCCTAACCCGAATCGTTTAACCCAAATAACACCTCTACTTTCAAATTAACATTAAAAAGTGAAACCCTAAAATCATTTTACCCCCAAATCCATTTCACTTTTCATTTCCCCAAAACCCAATTTCAATTCATTTACCCACAAACCCAATCTCACTTTTTCATCTCCCCAAAGCCATTATCAATGTCTCCTCATTTTTCCAAATGACACTCAGACTACCTCGCCCACCAACCACCCTTTTCCGCCACTCCTACTGGCCATCATCGTCTCCGTCGTCCTCTTTTCCTCTCAATTTGGCATGCCAAAACACCACCTATCTGTTATTTCTTAAAACCGATTATAATTTAATTGTTATTGTTTTCATGGATTAAAGATGGATTAAAAACGATTTGACAAAGTTTTGTGTGGTGGTAAAATGAGTTATAAGAGGTGTTTGTTTGATCAATTTGGTCTCGGTCGAGGGTAAACCCGATTCGGTTCAAATAAACCTTGATTTACGAGGTTTGTGTTTGATTTATTATTACTTGCTTATATAAGCTTATTTATTTTGTTTGTTAACTGGGATTAAAAGATAACAATAGGGTGTGTTTGATTTTTCGTCCAACAGACACTAATCACAAGTTTGGTTGTCTCATATTCAAGAGAAACCACCGTAGTGGTGTTGGTTTGGCTCAAGACTATCATATGGCACTGACACAATTAGGGGCTCAATCACAAAGGCAAAAGGATGTGGAGGAAGATATCACACTGTATAATATGATCAAGTATGTTATTGTACAAGAATTTTAAGAAGAAGATTGAAAGAGGTGTTGCATTTCCCACGTGTTTGTTCCACAACAACACAATTGGTCATTATTCTCATTAAGCAGTGACGAGGCGTTTGGAAATATTTTGAAAATGTGAGTGTTGGTCTGAATGACTAGATTTGCGTGTTTAAGTGGCAATGATTGATGATTAAATGATTAGTATTGGTGCATCAAGTGATATGGGGTGTCATATTGACGGTTTCACGTTGGCCACACACCATGTTCTTCGCCAGGACCAAGTATGTAGAGTAACTGATGCTATTGTACCGCCAATACTCTACGAGGTTTCCTTAAGACTTGTGAAGCCTCGGAAAGAAGGTAAATAGCTGAAATAGATACTTGTTTGCCTTTAAGAGGTGTTTTTACTGTAATATAGGATTTCACAAAGTAAATAGCTTATGAATAATATTAAAGTATCAAGTAAGAAAATGACGAGGTTATTTATTTTTTTATTTTTATTCTAAGTCGTCAACATATATATATAGATACGTAGAACAATTTTTCACCCAAGTAACAATGCCAAGATCTATCTGGTAATGGTTTTAGATTTGTATCTTGAACTTGTCTTTAATTTCAAGAAGTAAAATATGATATATTGAAATGTAAAACGACATAATAACTAGATCCATATATTTTATATGTTATGCTCTGTTGGCATCCAAGCGCTACCTGTTCTTGACTGTTGCCTCATGTATATGTACACACATGTTAACATTATGGACAACGGTTTGAATTGTAGGCAAAAGTTGAACATTCCTAATCTTGTTGGGGTGAGGTCATGAAGGTTAGGTGAAAACGCTAAGCTCTCACCAGATCACAATTGCTTCCGATATTATTCATCATAGCAAGTTACCTAGTTACATATTATTGATGTATGTTTTCTAGACATATCCTGATTTCGACAACATGTGCTATAAGTCACATAACATGTAGGTTACCTAGTTACATATTATTAGTCAGGAGAAGTTTGAAAAATCTAGAGCTTATAGTATCGATAAAAGGTATTTTTATTTTCACATGTTTCGTGTTTTGTCACCATCATGCTCATATTGATTTGTGAATATAATAACTTAAATCGCTGATTTAGTTATTCTATTATGTGTTCTTTTGCCTTGTTTTTCAATTAACTTCCATTTCATTCATGAGTTCAGTAGCGATAGTGATGGACTCGCTATTTTGCTTTTGGTGTATTGCCGGTTTTGGAATGTCGGTGATTCTATGCTTTTCTTCTATAAAAATACGTGATTTGCTTTAACCCATTTGTAGTTATATTGACGATTCTTATAATATTCTTCTAAATGGTCCTCAAATCGTGATATTTTGGAATCCAATGGCTTAGATGTATGAGAATGAAATATCATACACTTGCATTTCTAGGCGGTGTCATGATTTGGTCCGTATATACTCCGTAACTAACGATTTTATATGACGAAAACTAAGTATTGTTTGTGATAACTAAGAATTGATAGTTCAAAGTGGTCACAAACCATTGCCCCCCGCACTGTGGTATGTCAATAAAACCCCAACTTTCCATGTGCCTTAGCCTTCATTATGGGTTATCACTGAGCTTATTACTTTTTGAAAGCCAGGTCATCTGTTCGTGCATTTTGGTATTAATTGTGATACCAATAAATTTACTAACATGGAGCTTAATGCTTATACATGGGTGTTTATTTGTAGGTGGTCCGTGAGGATGAGGAGAGATGATGCATGATGACCACGGATACTTGTTGCTAATGTATTGTTTAATATTAACATACTTTATGTTAGATTCTGTCTACCTTATTTATGTTTAGTGATTTTGTTATGACAATTGCTAATTTGAAATACAATTTGATTTTATTCATTTAATATTTAGTTGATGTTTTATTCTATAATGTATAATAGAGTGTGCATGGTGAAAAATAGCGCCCTATATGACTTGTTCATTGAAATTGTCCTATTAAACTTATTAACCGGCCTAACAATTAACTTAACATTGTAAAAGTGTCCTAATATGTTGTTATTAGGACTTTATTTAGGTTGTTAATAGACATTTTATACACCAAAATTGGTTTCATAATCTTCTTTGAGATATTAGAATCCTTTTCTTGGTGCTAAAATAGCTATAATGGTATATGATAAGCGTCCTACAATTATCTTTTTAAGCACGCTTGTATGTGTATCAAAAAGATTAAAATTAGGTAACAACGTTTATTAAACATTGTAAAGTGTCCTATATGTTGTTATTAGGACGTTATTTGGTTGTTCATAGACATATTATGCGACCATAAATTTGGTTTCATAATCGTGTTTGGGATATTAGGACCCTTTTCTTGGTGTTAAAGTAACTATAATGGTATGATAACCGCCCCAAGAATTAACATTAAATGACGCTTGTATGTGTATCGAAAGATTAAAAGTAGGTTACCACATGTTAGAACATTGGAAAAGTGTCCTAATATATTAGGACGTGCTATTTGTTGTTTATAGACCTAAACGTAACCATAAAATTGGTATCATAATCTTATTTGGATATTAGTACCCTTTTCTTGGTTGCTAAAATAGCTATGATGTTACATCATAAGCGCCCTACTTTAAGGACGCTTTTATGTGTCTCAAAAGATTAAAGTAGGTAATCACATGTTAAAAACATTGTAAAAGTGTCCTAATATGGTTTTATTAGGACTCCTATTTGTGTTGTTCTATAGACATATAATAATTCGACCATAAAATTGGTTTCTTCTATTGTTAGGACGCTTGGACCTATTACAAAATTAGCCATGAAACGCCATCCTTGGTCCTATTCAATGAAAGGTCCTAAAAAGTACCATTTTATGACGCTTATGGGGGTCCTAAAAAGCCACTTTTCTTGTAGTGTGTCATAAAAGTAACAAACTAGTAAACTAGTCATATTCTACACATGGAAACCATTAAAATCAGTAACATATGGACTTTCTAACTTATATAATATAGTATACAAGATAAAAAGGTAAACATAGCAATTTGAATCACCCGAAACGGACATACGAGTCAAAAGTTATAAGCAAAAAGAAGTTAGCTAAAACCTAAACGCCAAATGCCCATGTATAAGTCAGTTAAGAGTTCTTTTAAAAGTGATACTTCTCGGTCCTAATCATCAAAAATTCAAACACGAAGTTACCTGAATGACGTTTTCCTTCACTTAGAAAGAAGCTCGACCTTTAAAATGCTTAAACAGCCATATAATCTTTCAAATATGAAACCGCCGTAAATATAGTCTCACAACTATACTTTCTTTGTCACAACTAAAAACCAAATCAAGAGGCCTAACGCCATGCCATGCTAAAGCTAAGTCTCAAGACTAGTACAAGAACAAAGTCACAGTAAAGACCATGGCTAAAGCCTAAAGGCTTGTTTGCCCAAGACCGTTAACTAAGGTAATCATATTTATGAAACGACGGAACTTGTAAAACTATATACTTATTAAAAACATGATAAACTTATTTATATAACAATATTCACTCAAAACATATATTGTATCTACTAAATGCTACAATAGTAGGAGTCATGTGAGGGGTTCATTTAGTAAAACGTATCGACGAAGTTGTGGATTTACGATTTAAAGTGTCCTAGCTCCTAACGCCATGCATGACCTCTCGAATTATGATGGCCCAAACGGTAGTACGATATCTATAAACTAAATATGTTTTCTATATATTAAAGATCTATAAACATTAAATGATAATTGACTACATCATCAACATTATTTAGGGTTAATGAAGTCTTCTCCGACTTATCCATCATATTCGTTAGTACTTAACATCATCAACTCTTGGTGAGTTCATAGCCCCACTTTCTACTACTTAATTGTTTTACAAACCCTTGGGGGATATACATGCTTTATTTTAAACCGAACACATTTTTCAAATCAGTATGCTTACTCGATTGTTTTATTAGCACTAAGTTACCACAATTGCCAAACATAAGTCCCTAAATCATGAATCATTAATCACTATGTGAGAGGGTCAATATTGTGAATAGATCTATTAGATTGATGAATCCCGCCGTGTTGGCCCCCAAGGCAAACAAACGCATATATTTGAGTAACATTAGGTAAAATGGCAATTTTACCTATTAGGCACGCATCAACAATTTCTCCAATTAAATTTGGAACACGCACGCCTTTGATTGCATGATGCTTAGTCTAATAATAACTGTTTTGTTTTCAGACCATTGGTGTGAGTCTAATTAATTTCCACACTACCAACATAACGTGTTCAACCATTTAACAAACTCTATGAATTTCACTCAACCTTTGTGTTGACAGCTTAAGCATGTATTTCAAGTCCATAATGCCTGTCAGCATGGAAGTGCAAGATCAAGAAGGTCGATATATAAATAATTTACCATTCACAAAACATCAAAAACTTTATATTGATGTGTTTTGTAATCAATGGAACCAACGGGACCTATTTTGTAAATTCGATATATTTGAATGATAAAGCCTTTTTAAAAAGACTCGCGAGATCGCTTTCATTATTATGATCAAGTGCCATCAAGTAATACTCAGTTTGAATTCACAAGATATCGAATTGGGGTGTTATGTAGAGGTAGGATAGAAGTACTCATTTGTTTCTTTGAAGACCACAAGCTTATCACCCAAAAACTGAAAGCACCTCCGACGCTTGACGTATGTTGAAACATGCATGGTCAAGACTGCATAGTCGTTAGTGACATACCGGTGTCCTTCGTACCAAAGTCCATGTTGATGGTTCCTTGTAGATACCAAAAGACCCAATCAAGGTGCTTTTTAGTAGGCTTAGCCCGATATCTAGCACACATGCATACAAATTTAACAAAATAAATGTCACTCTACAAGTGCGGAGGCATCGGGATCCAATCATACTCGATTTGTTTTATCTACCATGATCCCTGAATGGTCCTCATCCGTTTGGTACGGCTCCACCATGGAGTGTCAAGGGTGTCACAAGTGTCAAATCCAAATTTCTTTAAAATTTCATTAGCATATTTAGATTGATTGATAAAAATACCTCTGGTACTTTGTGAAATTTGTAATCCTAAGAAAAATGACATTTTTCCCATCATTGACATTTGAAATTTGGAGCCCATCCCCTTAGAAAAAAGGTCACATTCATTGGGGTCAGTCGAGGCTAAAATAATATCATCAACATAGATTTAAACGTGAATTAAATGTATGCCCGACTTTCTTGAACAATGCCTGGATCAACCGCTTCCTTTGTCAATCCAGTATAGAAGAAACTTTGATAGCGTATCATACCATGCCCTTGGAGCTTGCTTCAAACCGTAAAGAGCTTTCTTCAAGCGATAGATATGAGTAGGATGCTCTGGATTCACAAAACCTTCGTGTTGGCCGACGACTCTTTAAGATCTCCATTAAGAAAGCCGTATTTACATCCATCTCGATAGACTACCATATTCTTACGAACATTAGCTGAAGATTCTAATTGCCCCATACGCAACTAGAGCAAATGATTCTTCAAATTCAATACCCTCCTCTTGACGCTATCCTTTTGCAACCAATCGAGCCTTGTTCTTTAATACATAACCATGCTCATCAAGTTTTACTTTTTAGATCCACTTTAGAGCAATGATCGTAGTAATGTGAGCGTGTACTAATTCCCATACATCTAGTCGATCAAACTCATGAATTTCTTCTAGCATGGCATTAAGCCAGCTGTCTTCATTCATGGTAGTTTAACGTCTTTGGATTTAGAGAGTACAGAGTTGAAGAAGCACCATAAGGCATCAGCTTGCAAGTTGTTCTACGAGTGGATCTGGACCGAGAGGGATTTCATGATGTTGTCCAATGAATGATCATGTGTCCATTTTCTAAGGTGTTCATGTGGTTGTTGTTGAGGAACTGGTGCAGAGTCATTTTCTCGATGAAGATGGTTCTGATGATGGTTCAGAGAAATATGTTCTCAAAGGAGCATCTTCGAGTAAATATTCCATCATAGGTACTAAAATGCTCCATGATGTACACTTGATGATTGATGAATTCAGATGACAGTGACAGCCAGCGCATTAATGACATAGAACCAAGGTATATCTACGTTGACAG
>OU343216.1:138829687-138857919 GCA_910596185.1 Chrysanthemum makinoi
TAAGTTCACCAACTCGATCAACTTAAGATCAGCTTTCACCGGTACTTTCATTTGAAGGATCAAAGATTTGGAAGATTCCGGGAACCCCATCTTCATTTTGGTTACCGGGAAGGTCTTTTCAGATGGTTCTTCCAAGTCCCGACCTCTTTGAAGAGTGTTGGAATAGACCAAAGGTGTGAGGTCCGAATCGGTGAGCACCCTCGCTGACTTTAATGGAGCAAAGTGGGTGCGAGATTCTGACTGAACTCATTGATGGACTCCGCTTGGATCGGGTTTCATTAGTGACTCCAAGCATTTCTTTGACAGCCAGACTTTCGGGTTCCAAGATTTTTCCAGTGTTAAAGTTAGGCAACTTACTGTCTGAGTTGACTCTCTCAACCAAATCACTGGATTTTGGTTTTAATTATTTTTCAAAGGAAATTCCAGCAAGAGTGAAAGCTTTTTCACATTTATTGTTACTTGTGGATTCAGTGAGTTGATCTTCTCCTAGGACTCTCTTTCTAGTAATAGGAATAAGATTGACAGACTCATAAACTCTAGGATTTTTGGTTGTCCAGCTTTCAATTATGAGCTTTTCTTTCTTAAGTTCCTCTTGAAGAGTATGATTTTGTTTTACAAGTTCAGTGTTTTGAATTTTGAAGTGTGACATCTTCAAGTTTAGCTTGTTTTAAAGCAAGAAGTTCATCTCTAGACCTGTTTAATTCAAAAGTGAGTTTATTGTATTTTGAAAACAAATTTAATCTTTGCACTTCAACAAACTTAAGATCCACATTAAGGTAACTTAAATAAGATTGCCAATCAGAATCATCATCCATAGATAGTAAAATATTTACCTTTCTCATGGTGATGTTGACCCATTCTCTATTTCTTGCATGACTCTTTCCAGCAGTCAACTTTTCACCTTCTGCAAGTGCCATCAGTGCACTGACTCTCACTTCATCATCAAAGGAAACATCTTCTTCATCCCAATCAAAGGTTTCAAAGAACAAGACCTTTATTCTTTCCCTGAGAAGCTCTGTGTGGACCGAGGGGTTGATGGTGCAATGGTTAGGGCCTTTTTGGTTTCTTGAGCCTTTTTTGAATCAGGGTATCTCCTAAATATTAAGTTGTCTTCATAGTTTTTCATAGACAAACTTTCCATAGATTTCAAGAAGCTCAAGATTTTGAATGTGATTAGCATTCCTGAGACCTTGAGAGAAGCTTAACCACTTCTCAGGGAGACTGTTGACAAAGCCAACATTCATCTTATGCTTAGACAGGGTGACACCATCATTGGACAACTCATTAAGTAGTGTCTTATAACGGGTATAGGTTTCTGAGAGACTTTTAGAATCTTTGGCTCTGAAAGTATTATACTCAAGTTTCAAGTCCATTATCCTGTTTTCCTTGGTATCTGAGGGACCCTCATAGTTATGAACCAAGTCAGTCCAAGTTTCTTTGGCTGTTTTATAGTTAATTACTGATTCTATTATATTGTCAGCGAGACATGATATAGTTATGTTTTTGAGGCATTGGTCCTGATTGACCACCCTTCTCTCATCAGGAATCCATTGAGCTTCAGGCTTGGGTAAACCTTCAACAGTTTTAGGGACAAATGGACAATCATTAATATATTTGATGTAGTATGGTTCTATTCCTGTTAAGTAGTAAATCATGCGCTTTTTCCACTTATTGAATTTTCCAACTTCCAGTCGGAGAGCAACAGCTGAATAGCTTCCTCCCTTTTTGTCAACTAGTTGGGGCACATCACTATCAACCATGGTATGATATTGATTTTAAAAACTTTAGAGACTCTGTGATTAAAAGTTTTATAAACCAAAGGCTCTGATATCACTTTTTGTTCCCTTTAACTTGGTTAGAA
This sequence comes from Chrysanthemum makinoi, assembly GCA_910596185.1. Taxonomy (NCBI): domain Eukaryota; kingdom Viridiplantae; phylum Streptophyta; class Magnoliopsida; order Asterales; family Asteraceae; genus Chrysanthemum; species Chrysanthemum makinoi. The sequence goes on from OU343216.1 coordinate 138,831,549, forward strand.
TTAAGTACAAGTTAATTTATCCAAGCTCCATGGCTTAGCAATGTTGTTTGAAAAACAGTTTAACAAGTTAAAAACGTGAAGTAAAATAGACAAGAGTTTTTCAACGTTTATATTCTTATTAGAAAGTTAATCAAAGAATATATTACCCAAGTGTTTGCGGAACAACACTTGGGATTAAATGACAATGTATGGTGTACTTCTCACTAAACTTAAGCTTAAGTACAACTATGCTAACCAACTGAGCTAACCTCAGGGACTTAGTTGTATTTGGAGGAGTAAAAGGGCTTGTGAATGTCTAAGCATTTAGTGCACAAGCTTAACCCTTTTACTCCACCTTATGACTGCTATTTATACAAGTATAAGATACAATTTTTTCCTAAAAGACAAAACTGAAAGCTTTAGATGACAAAATACCTTACGTATTTTGTCTCTGTTACACAAAGCTATTTCTAGTAAGGAACATTTCTGCTTTCCTAGTGTCAGTGTTGACATACTCTTGGTCTTTTATCCATTCAGGGTAAGTTGACCTTTTTAAGATAAGGACACTCCCTTATCCTTAAAAATTATCTCGCTTTATCCCGCCTTTACTTCAGTCTTCATGTCTTCAGGCTTTACGTCTTCAGTCTTCATAGTTGGTAAGGAGTCTGGGGATTCAGTGAGTTATTGTCATTACTCACTAAATCCATCATCTTCTTCTTTGGCTCAACTATCATTCACTGAGTCCCGCCTCACTGAATGCAAAACCTTTCTTTTTCGGCTTGTCATGAGCTTCTTAAAGATGATTCACTAAACAACTGTTCATTCAGTGACTTGTGTTTGTTTAGGGTTATTAAACACTTAGGTTATTTTATCTTCGAATCCTTGTTTCAGGGAGTTTGGGAATTTACTGACCCAACAAAAGGATATAGGATGTTACAAACTATGAACAACAATGTCATCCACCGTAATTAATTCTTGTTATGAAGTAACATTTAAACGTTGTCACAACCTACTAAGACTTTTATACATTTAGATATTGTATAGAAAAAATTATCTGTTTCGTACATGTGGTTTACCCAAAATTACACTCGTCCCCTATTCGATTTGAATTACACCAGCGATTCCTAATTTTCAAACTAGTTGCATAGATGGTCCCTATTTTGAATAATAGTGATCATCTATGTAATAATCTAAATTTTTTATCACACGAGTAGTGCCTATCATTATTACTCGGATAATCCTTATTTTACAAAATAAGGATTATCAATGCAATTAGTTTGAAAATTTAGGATTATTTATGTAATTAAAATCAAATAGGGTCGACGAGTGTGATTTTGAGTAAACTACAAGGACGAAACATGTAACTTTTTCAATTATATACAAATAAAAAGAGTAAAGTAGAAAATACATCCCTGTGGTTTGGCATGTGTAACACAATACATCCCTGGTCGATAAGTTGGATTATTTACATCCCTCCATTAGTAAAATTAGCCACCATACTTCCCTCCATCAGTAAAGTCAGCCAATGAGGATTAACGGTGCAAATTATTTCCCCGCGAGATGGTTTCAAACTCGGGTCTGGTCCATTAGAAAACAATGCCCCAACCACTGGATTAAGCGTCTAGTGGTGTAAATATATCAAAATAAATTTTTGTCAACCATTTTTTGTTCGAATTCACATTATATTAACCGATTTAAGATTGGACCGACCGGTTCATGGTAAACCGGGCAGGTGCTTGGGGCGGGGCCAGATCCGTTGGATTTGTTTTTTCATGCTCTTTCTTCTCGTATCATCGGGGATTTATTTGGACTTCATTTGAACTTCAATAAAAATATATAAGTGATCGATACTACTCCGAAATTTCACGTTTTTGCTTCCTTTTCAATTCTTCATACATACAAATTAAAATACCCGTCCGAAAAGACATTATTTTACTTTGTAGGCATGAAGAATTGAAAACAGGGCAAAAACGTGAAATTTCGGAGAAGTATCGATCACGTATATATTTCTATCGATGTCCAAATGAATCCTCGAGGATACCAAAAGAAAGAAAATGAAAAAACGAGTCCAACAGATCCTCGGGGATTCATTTGGATTTCATTTGGACTTCGATAAAAATATATACGTGATTGACACTTGTCAGAAATTTTACGTTTTGCTTCGTTTTCAGTTCTTCATACCTACAAAGTAAATTAACGAATTTTCAGACGAGTATTTTACTTTTTAGGTATGAGGAATTGAAAACGGAGCAAAAACGAAATTTCGTACAAAATATCGATCACGTATATATTTTTATCGAAGTCCAAATGAATCCTCGATGATACCAGAAGAAAGAGCACGAAAAAACGAGTCCAGTGGATTTGGGCCCGCCCCCAAGAACTTCCCCCGTTCACCATGAATTGCCAGCCCAAACTTAAATCGGTTAATATAATATAAATTCGAACAAAAAGTGGTTAAAAGAAATTTATTTTTGTATATTTGCACCACTGGATGCTTAGTCCAGTGGTTGGAGTGCTGTTTCTTGAAGGAACAAACCCGAGTTTGAGCCTAACTTGTCCTTTTTTAGTTTTTTTTGGGTAAAGGGTTCCCTGGTAAAATATATTACACTAAAAAATGTTGAAATACAGAAAACATAGGCGAGGTCCTACAACTCAGTCTGTTACCATGCATAATAAGAATGCACCATTTGTGCTTATAACCAAGACAATATAAGATTGACATGCCAATCTCCTGAAACAACTACCTCTATGCAAATGCAACACAACCTAGGAAGCAAAATAAATTGACTCACAAGAAATGCCAATAACCATAAGAAAACCACCAACCATTTTCGCTATAAGCATTCTCATGCTCCACTTCCTCGGCCGCTTGTCCTATGTCATCAAGTTCCATGTCATCTCTGTCAAAGTAGTGAACCTTCATTTCTGGAGAGAAAACTGCATTTCTTTTAGGAGAAAACTGCATTTCTGGATATGGGTTCCTCCCCTTCTCTTTCTCTTCTTTTGGGGAACTTGAGAAGGATGTTGTGACCTTACTGAAGCGTATCCGAAAGTTCTCGATGACCCAAGACATTGGAGCACGTGTTGCTTCTCATATTTTTAGTAGGATTAGCTTTTCTATAGCTAGAGGAGTGGGAGCTCAGTTAGTATCTCGGCTTCCCACTAACTTTTTGTAAATCCAAAAAAAATAAAAAAATAAATAATAATAATAATAATAATAATAATAATAATAATAATAATAATAATAATAATAACAATAATAACAACAATAATAATAATAAATAAAGAAATGCATCGTTAGTCCTCAGGACTAACAATGTAAATATTTTCTCTTACGTTAGAAGATAATGGAGAAATATTTTGCACTGTTAGTCCTTATTTGCTTACTTTACTAACGGAAGGATATATGGTGGCTAATTTTATTAACAGAGAGATGTATGGTGGCACCACCAACCCTGTCACCACGACCACTACCAAGAACCACCTCCACCACCAGCCCCGCCCACCACCACCAACCACCTTCGCAAACCACAACCCCCTCTTAATACCATCATCAACCACCGACGACGGTGGTAGGTGGGTATGTTGGTAGGTGGGTATAGTGGTCGTCGGTGGTTGGTGGGTATGGTGCTGATGGCGGCAGTGGGTTAGGTTGGTTTTGAAGTTGGTGTTGGTGTTGGGGAGAAGGTGACATTAGTGGTGACGGCAGTGTTGGGTGGGGTGTCGTTTAGGTAAAACAATGATGGTTGAGGTTGGTGGTGGTGGTATCGGTGGGTGGGTGGAGTTGCTGGTAGCGACGGTGGTTGGTGATAGTGGTGGGTGGGTTGGTGGTTTGCTGCGGTGGTAGGTGGGTATGGTGGTGATGGCGACAGTGGGTTAGGTTGGTTTTGACGTTGGTGTTGGTGTTGGTGAGAAGGTGAAAGTAGTGGTGACGGCAGTGTTGGGTGGCAAAGGTGGGTGCCGTTTAAGTAAAAAAATGATGGTTGAGGTTGGTGGTGGCGGTGGTATCGGTGGGTGGGTGGAGTTTCTGGTAGGGACGATGGTTGGTGATAGTGGTGGGCGGGGTTGATGGTTTGCTGCGGTTGTAGGTGGGGTTAGTGATGGAGGCGATGCTTAGTAGTGGTGGTGGGTAAGGTTAGTGGTGACGACGGTGATTGGTGTTGGTTACTATAGTGGTGGACTTAAAATGTAAAGCTTAACGGATGCTAGTTAAATATTTAACGAAAAATACCCAAATTGGAAGGGGAAAAAAAGTTGACTATCTCTTTCTAAACACAAAAAGGTGAGATAACTTGATTGAAAATGAACCAAACTTTGGTAACTTGATTGAAAAAGCCCATATTATAAATACATTATTATATCTAAAAAGTATGTTAAAATGAGGTGAAAACGTCCGCCGCGTTGCGGCGGGACTTGTCGGTGTACTTTAATCGTTTACTTTGGTGCCGGTAGTTGATGAATCTATTAACAACGTTTATTGTTATGTGGAAAATGCAAAATAGACAAACCAAAAAAAATACATTTAGCATGTGGCCCAACCCGTACCCACTCAATCCAATTACACTAACATAACCCGACCTAATTGCTCTCACAAAACTATTTAATCGGATCTTAATGAACACGAACTTCAACGCTTCTTAACACAACACTTATGTATATACGTGTTCCATAGAAACACAAGTACAAAACATGCATCTCTATCCTCTTCTTCACATCTAAAATCGTAATATGTGTGTCCGAAACTGAGTTTTGGTCTTCAGTGGTTTCCTACCTCTACCGCCTTTTCTAGCACCCCCCAACGATTTTGTGACGGATTTAGGGTTATTGATTTTGGTCTGTTTTCGAAAGTGTGATCATTCAGGTGTGTAATTATGTTTAGGTTTATGGGTGAATTTTAGGGTTTAAATAAGGTTTTTGTTTCGGCTTTTGGTTTGCTATTTTATTTAATAATGTAAGCTCATAAGATATATTCTTGTATACACGTTTTAGTTGTTGAAATACCTCCTTCTAGTTTATGTTGTTTACTGTCATCTGGAAAAAACGGGGTCCAAATTCCCGTTTCTTGATCAGATTGGACATAAGATTGGCACCAGACGAATGAATAAGGTATTGTCTGATGTGTTTGCGCGAGAGCAAGAATCCTATAGGTGGGATGAAAAATATTATAATACCCGTATTAAGGAGGTCGAAGCTCTTGTTCATAATAGGCATGCAATTATCTTGGAGTTATTAAAGTTTGGTAGGAATGATATATTAAATGAAGTGCTGGATGCGTTGAGGTTTGCAGAGCATGAAGATTTTCGAGAAATAGAGTTTCTGATTGAAAGATGCCAAGTGGCTCATGTTCGTGCTTCTAAAAAATCAATGATGTTGAAGAAGCTTAGCCGATTATAATAGGGTTGCTCGGGTTTGATCTTTTGTAAGTTGGAAGGTGTGAATGAGAATTATTTTGTGTTGGTTGGTAGGGAAAGAAATTTGGAGTAAGTGTAGGCTTCTTAGATTGATGCTATGTTATGTATTTTGGATGTGCGTCAGTATCTGTCTGTCTGTTTATAGTAGTTAGTGAATGTGTAATGTCGTTTGTATATTTTTCATAGTATGTTGTTTACGGTGTTATGAATATAAATGGTAGGTTTTATGTTGTTCAATGATTTTTATTAGGATTATGTTTATAGTCGTACAATGGTCAATGTAGGTTTGATAATTTTAGTCTACGTACGTTTGATGTTGTTGAATCATTTTTACGAGTATTATGTGTATCTAAGTAATGCTTTGTTTTTCGATGTGGATTTTGAATGGAATCAGGTTTTGAATGTTGTAACTCGTGACCAATGGGTTGAACAGTGTCGGTCGTCCTTTGGGCGATAAAGGTTAGTGAAATGAATGCAAAGGTTAGGAACGAAGTTTGGAATATAAATGTCTTTGTTGTACGTTATTTGAATTGTGTTATTGTAGTCATAATTTCCCAAGTTTGTTATTGGAATCCTGTGAATGCATACATACGGTAATTCTTTCATCATTAAATCATAGCAACATAGCATAAGCTTAGTCTTACATAAGATGTTTGCACCACATGAGTTATCTATGCCTTAGATGCATGAAGTCTACAAAATACCTGCGCACACTAACAAAGTACAGATCTGTGTGAAATGCAGTCTGTTAGTCTACCCGAAGGTTGTTTCTAGTTGTTTGCATACATAGATGGCATACTTAACTAAGCATATTACATCAGGACAACGCTTGTGTATTCAAATTCGCCAAAGTACATTGCAAAATCTAATTGTCTTTCTATGTTTCAGATATCAAAAGCTGCAGCTGTCGTCTTCACTTTCATATCTGCTTTGCGCTTTCATTGGGTAATGCTTTTGCAGGCTGCATCTGTGAACTTTTCGACTGGGCTGCAAACGTAAAGCAAAAAAAACAAATGATGAGCTAAGTTTATTACTAATTTGGGTTTTAGATGTTTGTATAATTAATAAACTGTAAATGTTGTGATTTTTTGGCAATCAGTTTACTGTTTCTGGGAAAAGTTAGGTGAACATGAGAGGTTTAGAACCCTTTGCAGTGTCTGAAAAAGGCTCTTTCCTATTCAGCTTGTGTTGATTCCCTGCACCTTTATTTTCATCCATGGAAAAGTAATGCATGTGATTATTTTTTGTTTGTTGGTATGCCTATATAACAGACCGTTTGCTTTCAATTTTATACATATTTGCAGCTGCAATCTAACTTCTAGAAACAACATAGGATAATGGTAAGACTTCCAAAATGTGATGAGCTCAAAATTGAGGCAAATTCCTCTAGCTGGACAGATATGATGGTTTTATATTGTCGTAAATCTGGAAGTGAGGATCTAAAGTTAGGTCAGCAAATTTACGGCATTTGTGGAAAGAGGATTGAGTTGGTTCGCGAAAGAGATGCTTTGATTGATGAGCTAGAGAGTGTCGGAAAAAATGTGCCTCAGAAAACGGCTGAGTTTCTTAGGACAGTTTAAAAAAAAGACAATGAAAAAATGTTGGAGTTGTAGATTAGGGCAAGGAAGCTTGAGCTAAGTGCGTGTGGTAAGGATTTTTTTATTGAGAGACTTACTGGTTTTTTGTCGCTGTAATCGCCAGGGTTTAACGTTGTGGAAACTGTGTCAGTCTAATGAAGTGGCAGTTTATTATGGTTCGCCACCTATTAGTGGTTTGTAGGTCTATGGTCATGTGATGGTGTTTGTATTTAGAAATAAATGGCCTGTAGTATGCAACCTATTTTCATTTAACTTGTTTGTAAGATATTTTGGTGAATAAAAAGGGTTTTCCATGTAGTAATAATCTTGTGAACTAACCTTTTTGTTTGTTAGAGTCTGTTGTCTCGTTTTGAAATAATGCTCGTGTGACTGACTTATTATGCGTTGCTTCCTGGGCTTTGTGAACGACCGTTTGCTGTTCCTCTTTTGCTGCACGTGTTTTGAGAGTATCTATTTTTTATTTACAGTTAGTTGTTTAAGTCATTGTATGTGTTAAGCATATTTTTAGTAAAGTAAATGTTGTTAAAATAAATAATGTTACCTCGCTCCTGTTCTTGTTGCACAACTAGTACTGCATCTATTTTTTATCTTGAAAAACAGCGTCAAGAATGCATTCAGTCGTCCTGCCAGTTGAATAAAAATGTTGTTGTTCCTGTCTGTTTTTTGCCTGTTGCAATATGAGCATGTAAGAAAACATAAAAGTATTAATGTCATTTGGCTCAACTTACTGCAATTCATTAATCCAAATAAGTATATAAAAAATAATTGTCGAACCCAAAAAACGCTACAATTTTGAATTACCTAATCAGCTGCATGTGTATGTGGATTATTACAACATTATCATCATTACATGCACCACTTAACAATTACCTCATCAGTTGCAAGTGTGTGTAGATTGGTGTAACATTATTAGCATTACCTATACCAGTTAACGCATATATTCGTTTCTATGTCTTACCTCCTGTATAGAGAATCGGCAGCAAAATTAATTGCAAACAACAAATGCATGGTTACGGTCGCAACACAATTTGAAATATCAATAAGTAACCATCATAAAACATTTAGAATATATAATTTAGCAATTTTATAATGAGCTACCTATTGGTTAGGAATTAGAAATTCCAGGTATTAAAGAGTCGGTCACCTCAAGTATATGTAATCGTTAGAAAGCTCGTAGTCATAGTTATTTTATGTTAAGTAGTATTTAGTTTAGTAACACCGTGGAGGACGGACGGGTCTTTACCCCTTTGTATGCACGATCCACGGACCCGTTGTGTGGCGTTTTATGTAAGACTATAAATACTCTCTACCTTCCAAGGTAGAGAGTTGGAGCTCATAATAAGATTTTTCTTTCTCTCACTAAGTTCCCTAAACCTCTAACTTTCTCTCTCTAGAACTCACCTTTATACGCCCACTTTGTGTTATGGTTTGATGTGTATGTGAAATTCAATATCCTACAATTGGTATCAAGAGCCATGGTTAGATCATATCTTACATATCTTTGGATTTCTAGTGGTTTTTAGGTGGTTTTGAGTTTGAAAAAGTTTAGTGGTTTGTGCATCATTTGGTTGATTTCTAGTGTTAAAGTTTGATTTTGGTTAGTACTTTTGTGTTTAGAATCATCACAAGTGTTTAGGTTTTGATTTAGAAGGTTTGAATCATAGTGGTTGGGTTGTTTTGGATTGAAAAGTGGTGTTTATGTGTTTTTCATGCTAGCGACTTGAGCCACGGAAAAGTTTTCTTGGTAGCGACTTGCTTTACAATTTGGTAGCGAGTTGTAGTTGAAAGTCTTAGCGAGTTGGGTTAGCGACTTGTCTAGTGAGACAAGCTGACAAAAAGTACACGTAGTGGATTCTCCACTACCGGTAGCGACTTGGTGTAAGTTAGCGACTTGTACTTTATATTGTTAGCGACTTGGTGTTAGCGAGTTGGTACCTAGCGAGTTGCTATTTAGCGACTTGAATATTTAGCGACTTGGTGCTTAGCGAATTGCTGCCAAAATTTTGCTAGCGACTTGGATTGTAGCGAGTTGTTATATAGCGACTTGAGACTAAAGCGAGTTGGCTATTTAGCGACTTGATTAATTTAGCGAGTTGAGTGTGTGTTTAGCGACTTGTTCATTTAGACCTTTTTATTCTTAGTGTTACACTCTTACGGTTGTTCTTTTGGTTTAGTAAAATCCCGTGAAAGAATCTATTTCGGTTTAATCATAGAGTTATAAAATCCGTAGAGCTTGAAACATGTCTACCAAGCGTTCCTACTATCATCTCCATTTTGCGAGGATGTTCAAGCGGTGGTTCGGATACTCGTCCACCCATGCTTGCAGAGCTGACTACGATTCTTGGGCTCAACGAATCAGTTATGCTTGCCTTGGAAAGGAAAATGGTGTCAACATTCTCAAATCCATTGATGAAGGACCGTATCGAGTTGAGACGACTAGAGATGTACTTGATACTGCTGAAGATGGAACTCTGATTTACGGAATGGACGGACCAAAGATGTATGATGAGCTTGATGACAAGGAGAAAAAGAGATTCGATCTTGATATCGGGCTTCTAACATTGTTCTTCAAGGTCTTCCTAAAGACATCTACAAGCTGATCAATCACAACACTGAAGCAAAGGCGGTATGGGATAATGTCAAGATGCTTCTCTCGGGTTCAGAATTAACTATGGAAGACAGAGAATCACAACTCTATGATGAATTTGAACACTTCAAGATGAAACCGGATGAGAGTGTCTATGAGTACTATGTGAGATTTCATAAGTTGGTGAATGACATGAGGAACATCAGAATGACTATGCCTAACATTCATTTGAACTCAAAATTTGTGAACAACATGAATCCCGAATGGCACAAGTTTGTCACCTCTGTGAAGCTCACTAAAGGATTGAAGAATACAAACTATGAGCAACTCTATGCCTTCCTCCTTGAGAATGAGAGACATGCTATGTTTGAAAAATTGGTTCTTAATCAGTTCAAAACCAACCAAGGAGAGACAAGCTCGTCTAATGACTCAACTGCCTTCTACTCAAACATCGGAATCACAACCAAAGCCTCACAAGTCATACCCATGGGAAATGGTAATCACAAACTCATTCCTGATCCTATGTTCAAACAAGGCGATCTTTGATGCACCGTGGGTAATTTCATTAATCAACTAGCTCTTCTGATTAGTCAAAACATGAATTCTCTCCCACACACCAATAACAACCTCGAAGCGACATCTAACCCACACAATCAAGCTCTTTGTTAAAGATGGGAGGATCGTGGTGCAACCGATTCAGGAAAGACGGTATGATCGGGGAAGAGGTGGAGCTGGTAGAGGTTATGTTGGTAATCAGAATCGAGGAAGGAATGGTAATCAAGGTCAAGCTAAGCCGATCAAATGTTATAATTGTGGTGGTGAGGGACACATTGCAAGGAACTGCACAGCTCCAAAGCGTCCACGAATCTTGATTACTTGAGAGATAAGATCTTTGCTTGTGCAAGCTCAGGATAATGGTGCTGCTTTGGATGAAGAGGAATTGTTGTTTCTAGGTGAGGGCAATGCCAAGACCTATGATGCAGATGTGGATGAGCAGCCAATTCAGGAGATAGGTCACAATCATAAAAATGCCTTTCAAGTCGTGATTGTGATGCATACGACTCGATGTGGATGATGGACCTCTGCACACACAATCTTTATGGCTAGCATTTCTCCAATGGTTTCTCCCAAGGTCTCCTCTTCACCACAAGTTGGCCCATCCAAAGACAAACTCATCTCAGAGGTACTAAAACTATACGATGATCTTGATGTGCAAAAGATGCATGACAAAGTACTATCAACTGAAACTTTTGTATCAAATATTGAAAATATGGGTAATATCAATGTTGTCCCATATGATCAATATGTGAAACAAAGTGAAAGTGAAGTTGTATCAAGTGATGCATCTCTGCAGTCAACAATGACTATGTTTTTGATGAATACACTGCATGTGCCCTGATGATTCGTAATCTGAACTTAATGCCTATAAAGAGCGTGTTGCTATTTATGAACAACGTGCTAAATTTGAGTTGACCACTCGTGAGCAGGAAATGGATGACCAAATGCGTACAACTATTAGAAAAAGTAATTTTAGAGAAGAAGTATTAAAACAAGAGTTAAATTCCTTGCAAGAAAAACTTTCAAAAGCTGCTAAGCAAAAACAAGAACTTCAAGAAAATGTTAAAATGCTTAAGCAAGAATTTAATGCTAAGGAATCAAAACTTTTGAATGATTTTTCTAATCTAAAACTTTGAAAAACAAGCTTGAAAATAAGTTGTACATACAAGGAAACACCATTCATTTGCTCACATGATCACTAAGCATAGAGTCCTAAGCGATAAGCATAGCATTCCCCTTATTGAGGAACCAAATCCAGAGGTCATTAAAAAGGCTAGAAATGCTCATAAGGTTCTTTATGATGGCAATGAAATCCTTAAACCTATACAGAAACCTAGTTGCTTGAGTGCTGAGGAAGATAAGAAATCAGATGAAATCACTAGGGAAAAGATGAACAAGAAACTAGATGATCCTAAATGTAAAGAAAAGAAAAGTAATCATCACACCCCATGATTACAAAAGGAAAATTGGATTTCCTTAAACATGTTTAAGCCTCGGACATTGTTAACTCGAACAAGTTGTTACGGAAAATGGATTTAGATAAGCGAGAAAGTGAAAATATTGTTGAAACAAACCCCCTCTTTGGAAAATGCCTAGAAGCGTGTGTATCCTCCTAATACACCAATGCATCTTGTTCCTAGAACAATTGCCACTAAAAGCAAGACCTTAATTAGCCAATATGTTATACTTCAACTATTTGTTGATTTTGAGAAAACTTGCAAGAAAAGGATCACACCCCCTGGTATTACGGAAGGAGAAAGGGGTTTTGAGCAAATGAAAGAATGTTATTTAACCGAGGTCATGCCTTTCTTTAAACTTCTAAAAGATCACTTTGAGAGTCTTAAAAAGGGGATAGAAACCGATATTAAGGGAATGGAAAAGGAATTTGATGCAATGATAGTTGAAGTTAGTGACTATGGGCGAGCACTAAAATATAATGAGATTGAGAGGAAGAACTTGCATACACTAAATGAGAACTCGATTTCGAATGTATTGCTCAAGATGTGTTTTTCATTGCTACAAATTGTTCCATTAATGCTTCCAAATTTCATGAATTATCGGTTGCGCTGAAAGTCTCCCATGATCGTGTCATTGAGCTTGAAAAAACTAATTCTGAACTAAGCGAGAAAATTGAACTGGATGATCACGACAATTTGGTTAAACATTTTTCTAAACTAGAAGTTGAGCATTTTAATTTACAACTAAAATATCAACATCTTAAAGAAAATGTCAAAACTTCAAATATCAAGACATCCTCGGATGCTCGAGTTTGATCAGATTTTCAAATTAACAAGCGTGATGAGCAGATTCAAGCTCATTGCAACACGATCGAGAAAGTTGAAAGCCCAAATCTCTCAATTAAAGGGTCAAACGAACAATATGACAGGCTCCCAAATGCCTCCTCCTTTAGATTCTCGGAATTCTCAAACTTTTCATCTTCAAAACTTAGTTGATGCCTTACAAAAGGAAAACGAGAGTTTTCTAGAAGAAAATGAAAAAGTTAAGCGACATTTTAAAGAGTTATATGATTCAATAAAAGTCACCCGTGACCAAAACAACGAAAAATAACGTCTTTACAAAAGGAAATTGAGAATCGAGAAGTCGGGAAATGGGAAAGCGCCACTTGTTTTCAATAAGAATGTTGTTTCAAAGTCACCCTTAGACTGCAAATACACTGTGACGATTAAATATATTCCTCCTCACCTTAGGAATAATGAACATGCTTTTCATGAATCTTGTGCTCACCTTAAGGATAGTCTAGAATGTCTCCGTGAGATTGTCGAAGAGGATTTCATTAACAAACCTCTTGATAGTGAAGTTAGGTTTGCTTGCCTCGGGCCAAAGCGATCTCAAGAGTTGCTAGAATGTGTAATTGCAACATGTCCCAAATCCTTAACCTTAGGTGCAAAAGGCAAAGCTGTGATGCCTTGTTCAATGCCTAGTGCCAAGCGAAATCCGTTCTATGCCCAGTCTTAAGAAAGGAAACACTAATGTGCCTTCAAGTAGTTGATTCGGATATGTTAGTGCTAAGAAAGTGAACTTTAGTGTGCTGCAAAAAGCTCAAATCACAGTCTTAAGAAAGTATACACTAATGTGCCTTCTAGTACTTCAGATCCTTGCACATCAAGTTCGGGAATGCAAAAATTAGATCAACCAACTAATGTTCCCATTCCCTCTACAGGAGTAAATAGTGACTTTAAAGCGGCGAGGTCAAAGTCTCAAGACAATACAAGGAATGATAGGACCTTGCAAGCTAAGAATGTGCATTGGAAGAGAGTAGAAGACCAATCTAGGAACTTTAAGCTTGAGTTGAATAAAGCGAATCGTGTTGATTCTAGTATTAGCCTTAAAGGCGTCTTGTAATTAATTAATTCGATACTATTTGCAAACCTTGTAATGATGTGCGCTTGAATTCATTTGCTAATCATGAATGTGGTGTGAATGCTTTGTCTAATCTTTGTCAAATGCCCGTTAAAATTGTTAATGCTAATAATCGTGCAAATAAGGCAAAAAGGAAAAAAATGAAAGATTGTTAGAAAAGCGGTGGAAACCCACGGGAAGAACTTTTATAAAGATAGGTTATTATTGGATACCTTTTGGCCATAAGAATAATCAGTTTGTTCTCAAACTGCTAAGATTATGCCCACTAGAAAATGGATGCCTCTTGGTAGAACTATTCCCTTAAGAAGTGAACATACTTTGAATAGGTCAAATCTGAGACACCGACATTGCATCTATTCCTAATGATTCCATTGCTTCTACTTCTGATATGGATGTTTCTATTTCTGATGTGGGTGTTCCAATTCCTGTTACTAACCAAGTGGACCCCATTCTTGCATGGGGATCCCAATTATCGATTATCCATTCTTGTGCGTGTTCAACTGCGGATCGTTCAAATCGTTACGTGGTACGGACTCGGTTGTTCCAAGCATATGACGGGAGACCGGTCGCGGCTCATGAACTTCGTGAGCAAATTCATCGGGACAGTTAGATTCGGTAATGATCATTTCGGTGCAATTATGGGTTATGGTGATTATGTTGTTGGTGATAGTGTTATCTCTAGAGTATACTATGTGGAAGGTCTTGGTCATAATCTATTATCTGTCGGTCAATTCGTGACTCGATCTAGAAGTAGCCTTGAGAAAACATACTTGTTTTGTTAGAGAACTTGATGGTAAGGAACTTTTAAGAGGAACTCGTGGTTCAAATCTTTACACCATCTCTATAGAAGATATGATGAAGTCTTCTCCAATTTGCTTGTTGTCAAAGGCTTCAAAACAAAGTCATGGTTATGGCATCGTCGTCTCAATCACTTGAACTTCGGCACCATCAATGATCTCTCGAGAAAGGACTTAGTTGTAGGTTTACCTCGACTAAAGTATGAAAAGGATCATCTTTGTTCAACATGTCAATTGGGAAAAAGCAAGAAGTATGCCCATAAATCCAAACCTACTAACTCTGTCACAAAGTTCTTCATACAATTCATATGGATTTATGTGGACCAATGAGAGTCTGAGAATATCTTTGGGAAGAAATATGTGTTAGTTGTGGTTGATGATTACTCTAGATTCAACTGGGTCAAGTTCTTAAGGACAAATGATGAAACTCCTGATATCATCATCAAACTCATCAAACAGTGAGGTTCGACTTAACAAAACCGTCGAATTATCCGGACGGACAATGGGCTGAGTTTGTTAACAAACAACTTAGTGAATTTTATGAAAGCATTGGAATCAGCCATCAAAGAAGTGTTCCACGAACTCCTCAACAGAGCGGTGTAGTTGAAAGACGAAATCGAACTCTTGTAGAAGCCGCTAGAACAATCCTGATTTACTCAAAAGTTCCAATGTTTCTCTGGGTGAAGCTATTGCCCTGCATGCTACACACAAAATCGTTCCCGATTCACCTTGTTCATGGAAAGACACCATATGAACTTGTCCACAACAGAAAACCTAATCTCTCTTTCCTTCGTGTGTTTGGAGCATTGTGCTATCCAACTAATGAGGGTCAAGACTTAGGCAAACTTAGAGCTAAAGCGGACATTGGAGTATTTGTAGGGTATGCACCAAACAAAAAGGGATACGAATCTACAACAAAAGAACCCGAAACATCATGGAAACAATTCACGTTACGTTTGATGGTGACGGTCAAACGGCTCTGAACAATTCAGTTCGGACCCGCACTTCAAATCAGTCCAATTGGTTCATCCCTTGTTCCAAACTCTTCTCAAGAAACTCCATATGTACCTCCATCCGAAGATGATTTAAAGAAATTGTTTGATCCTATGTTTGATGAACTTTATGATCCAAGTACTAATGATGTGTTGATCCCTACAACGAGGTACGCTCATATTCCGTGAATGAAGTCAATCCCTCGGTCTCAATATCTTTAAGTCAAGAAGCCTTCTGGCGATCCTTGTCTCATCAACAAATCATCATTCTTCAAATGTACATCATGGAACTGTTTACGGCATCAATGATGAAGTTAATCCCTTTGCTACCCCTGAAGATGCTCCATTTGAAAACATATTTGCTCACTGAATCTTCATGAGAACCATCTTCTTGAGGAGACATCGACTCTGCTACTTCAGTCCCTCAACAACTACCACATGAACACCTGAGAAAATGGACTCACGATCATCCATTAGACAACATCATTGGAAATCCCTCTCGTCCTGTATCAACACGGAAACAACTTGCAACCGATGCCTTATGGTGCTTCTTCAACTCCGTACTCTCTAAGATCGAACCAAAAGATGTTAAAACCGCCATGAATGAAGATAGTTGGTTCAATGCTATGCAAGATGAAATTCATGAGTTTGATCGACTAGATGTATGGGAGTTAGTACGCTCAGATGTGCTATGATTATTGCTCTAAAATGGATCTTCAAAGTGAAACTTGATGAGCATGGTGATGTGTTGAAGAACAAGGCTCGATTAGTTGCTAAAGGATACCGTCAAGAGGAGGGTATTGACTTTGAAGAATCTTTTGCTCTTGTTGCTCGAATCGAGGCAATCGAATCTTTTGGCTAATCTTTGCTAGTAAGAACATGGTAGTCTATCGGATGGATGTGAAGGCGGCATTTCGAGCGGAGATCTTAAAGAAGTCGTCTCGTCGGCCAACTGAAGGATTTGTAAATCAAGAGCATCCTACTCACGTTTATCGTTTGAAGAAGGCCCTTTACGGTTTAAAGCAAGCTCCAAGGGCATGGTATGATACGTTGTCAAAGTTTCTTCTATCAATCGGATTTAGCAAAGGGCGATTGATCCAACATTGTTCACCGGGAAGTCGAGGCAAACATTTAATTCATGTTCAAATTTATGTTGATGATATTATTTTTGCCTCGACCGACCCAATGGAATGTGATCGTTTTTCTAATGAAATGAGTTCAAAATTTCAAATGTCAATGATGGGACAAATGTCATTTTCTTGGGATTACAAATTTCACAAAGTCCCGGAGGCATTTTCATAAATCAATCTAAATATGCAACCGAGATCTTAAAGAAATTTGGATTTGATTCAAGTGACCCTGTTGACACTCCCATGATTGATCGAACCAAACTAGATGAGGACCACTCGGGGATCATGATTGACCAAACAAAATATCGTAGTATGATTGGATCCCTGATGTACCTCACTGCTAGTAGACCGGACATCTTGTTATTTGTTTGCATGTGTGCTAGATACCGGCTAAGCCTACTAAAAGCACCTTGAAGCGGTTAAGCGGGTCTTTCGGTATCTCCAAGGAACCATCAATATGGGACTTTGGTACCCGGAAGGACACCGGTATGTCACTAACGACCTATGCAGATCTTGATCATGCGGGTGTCAAGATACTCGTCGAAGTACATCGGAGGTGCTCGGTTTTGGGTGATAAGCTTGTGAGGTGGTCTTCAAAGAAGCAAATGAGTACTTCTATTTCCTCTACAGAGGCTGAATACATAGCCATGTCATCTTGTTGTGCTCAAGTCTTATGGATGAGATCTCAATTATCTGACTATGGCTTTGAAGTCAACAAAATCCCTCATCTTTGTGATAATAAAAGTGCTATTGCTCTCTCATGCAACAACGTTCAACACTCAAGAGCAAAGCATATCGACATTCGACATCATTTCATCGGGGAACAAGTGGAGAACGGTGTGGTGGAACTCTATTTTGTGAGGTGCGAATATCGGTTAGCGACATCTTCACCAAAGCTCTTCCAAGAGAACGTTTTGAGTTTATTCTTCCACGTCTTGGCTTGAAAAGTCTTCAACGAGAAACACTCAAAGCGTCTTGGGAGGAAGCGAGGAGTAAAGGTCTATCTTCATCTATCTCTTGTATATATCTATTCGAAAAACAAAATACAAAATTATAAAACCTTTAAAAACCATAAAAATCGAAAAATTGAAAAATCTTCAAAAATATTGTCAATTTGTCATGCTTTTCTCGGTTCGATAATATCTACGGTCTTTGTGCTGTCATTCAAAGAATGACACGGGACTTTAGATGTTGTTAGAATTCTTAAAAAAATTAAAAAATTTTTGGGAGAAAGAGAAACAATGGTTTATTGTCATTTCAGTGATAACCCGCTTTTTCAAAGAAAGAACGAGCCATACTTTATCATGTTTTCAAAATTCCATGCTCTGATTCTTTAAACATTTATCTGCTGAAAACTAAATGCTTTGAAAAATAACTCGGTCTCTATTTTTGATAATCATCCGGACTTATTTGTCAAAATATCAATCTCTCAATCAACAACCTATGTCATTGATTGAGGGGAGAATGATTTCAATTAAATTAAAAAGTTATTTGGCATTCAATTGTTTTCAAAAGATATTCATGCATGTTTTATCAATGGAGTTTAAAGTCTTAAAATCCGATCATTATCGGTTAAAAGCGCTTTCATAATCAAGTCACAATTCTCCTTAAAAGCTTTCAAAATCAATTTAAATCTATAAGAGATCACAAATCTCAAATGATTTGATAATTGTGATCGGGGAGAATGTGTGATTTAAATTGGATTTAAACCGATAATTCGGTAAATGGTTTTATAAGGATGTACAAGCTCTCCTTCCCACATGTGACAAACGATTTCAAATTTTCCATGCACATGTTGAGGGGAGCATCTATCTTAAACCTATGATTTGAAACGTGATCACTTATCTCAAGGTGCGAGGTTCCCTCTAGTATGTGCAAAACTCTTTTCAAATCTCGAGGCACATATTGAGGGGAGCAAAATCATGAAAACCTCATCCTTCCCCAAAATGCTTTATCTACTTGATTCGATTAGGGAAGTGATGTTGATATTTTTTGAAAATGGTAATCAAAGAAGTTAATTCTTTCTCTTGCCTCCGTGTGGAAAACTATTTCAAATACTTGATTCACATGTTGAGGGGAGTTCTTCTTCTAAAAATATCAAAACAATTCAGGTACAAAATGCTTTGATAAAATATCATAAGTATCCGGATTGATTTTCAAATGGTTTTCAATTGGTTCCTATGGCAGATGAACAATACCAAAAGACCGACCAACTTTACATTATGTATGGTGATATAAGGATGATAAGGTTAGGTACGTGTTCCCATGATCCGAGAAGGAGGGATCTACCGGGGACTATCCACTAGTTAGTGTAGAGTTCTTAGGTATGATGATAAAAGGAGAAAAATGAGATATGGGAAGAGTGCGGACTGAGTCTGAGCTAGTCTTGGAATAAACCCAACAAGGTTCTAGCTATGAAGTCTCGGTAAGCACTGAAGGGGTTGAAGAATTAAAAGAATTGAATGAGAAAAGGGTGAAAACAAATAGCCCTCCATTTATTCAACCTTAGAGGCGAAACCGGGTTCAATTCATATGCTACTGATGGTAACATCGGTATTGAAGACAAGGCGTCATGGACCCGGTGGCCTTGCACTTCAACTTTCCAAACCACTCAAGTTCCTCTTAAAAGGACTTGTTTCATTCTCACGGGAACCGACATTATCTATCGACTTTCTCTTAGAGATTGTTGATATTGAAGGAGGAGACCCTCTCCCTAGTCTCCGATATAGGATCCAAATATGCACAAATTGAGTCTAGTGCCACGAGATCATCAATAAATCTCATTAGGACACTTTCAATGAAGACTCTCTGTTTCACACAATGTGGAAAGAGATTATATCTTGAGTCCTACGCATTATCCTTGTGGTATTGCGGAACATCGAGTGATGTGTTTACATATTCACTGTGAAGATGGAAAGCCTTCTGGAGCCAACATCTAACAAGCTCTTGGTAGGTGGCATGTGAGATCTATTATATAGATCAACCATGTGACAAGCGAACGAAACAATGGGGCGATTCAATCTTTTGAATCAATCACGGTTCAGGTTATGGATTGACGGATACCTTTGAAAAACGGTCTTTGTGCTTTAAAACTCTTTTCATTAGCACGTCGACCGTGTACTAATTTTCAAATCAAAAGGTGTTTTATGATTGATAATTGATTTTCATTAAAACCTTCGTTATATTGCAAAAACAATTTCTATTGAGCAATACATGATTGTTTCTCAAATCTCTTTTCATCAATCGATGGGACGTAAATTATTTGGTTCACTCACTCCGTGTTGTCTTCTTTGAGGCGTTCGGTTTGAGAACGGCTAGAGCATTGCGAAACCTGTCAAGGAAATTCTTGAATTATACGATCCACGAGCGGTACTTATGCTTGATCAGCGAGGAACCGTGGGCGTGTACCTCAATTCATCGAAAGTGATCAAAGACACTTTCGTGCGCTTTATTGCTAAGCTGTCTTATGCGGTACACCCGGCGTTTGCGGTGATCGGAATGAAGCGGTCAATCCATAGCCGCATGCTCACACTACACATTCATCTCAAAAGAAATCATGATATGTGCATCAATGACTCGATATTTTCTAACTCCATGCTTACGCTTTCTGGCTGCCAATATCATGAATCAACGAATGCTTCCGCTACTCTGATGAGAAGATATCATGATCCCGAATGTGAGCATGTCGGTCCGAAAGTCACAACATCACATAATACCAACACCACAATGGATGTAACAGAGATTTTCTATTAGCTGATGATCTCAAAAGCTGGCTCAACATTATTATCCGTGGATCGATAAAGACCTCCACTTGGATTAACCAAACATGCAATGAGTGGAATCAATGACTACGAGCTTGAGACAAAGTACTACATCAAGAATGCAAGATCAATTGTTAATGTAATATCCGATTGTATTCAATGTCATTTTAGTATATGTTTGAGGTGACCTCCCTTAGGGGAGATTGTTAGGAATTAGAAATTCCGGTATTAAAGAGTCGGTCACCTCAAGTATATGTAATCGTTAGAAAGCTCGTAGTCATAGTTATTTTATGTTAAGTAGTATTTAGTTAAGTAACACCGTGGAGGACAGACGGGTCTTTACCCATTTGTATGCACGATCCACGACCCGTTGTGTGGCGTTTTATGTAAGACTATAAATACTCTCTACCTCCCAAGGTAGAGAGTTGGAGCTCATAATAATATTTTTCTTTCTCTCACTAAGTTCCCTAAACCTCTAACTTTCTCTCTCTAGAACTCACCTTTATACGCCCACTTTGAGTTATGGTTTGATGTGTATGTGAAATCCAATATCCTACACTATTGCTATTTCAAAATGTCAAGACTACACATATACCAGGCTAAGTTGACAGCGTTAACATTGGTGACAGAATAATGCTCCGAACGCGTTGCGCCATGACTTAATTCAGTTGGTAAAGAGTATTAGCAGCAACGATAGCAACGCATACCGATACAACCAATACTGACCATTTGTCTAGTTGCAATCCAAGTTTGTTGATTGCATGCCACACCAAATGGCCAACCTCAGTTCTTATCAAATCCGTTCAAACTCATCACGGACATAGGTTGTTCCACATTACACTTTTGTTATAAGGTTTTTTGATATAGGCTCAGATAGGGTACCAATTTAGAAAAAATCGGATACACCCAACACGGCTGCAACCCTTACTGATTGCCTTGCCAAGACATGGGTAATCTCAACTTTAAACAGACCCGTACAAATTCATCACAGCCTTAGAATATTAGGTTTATATAGTATTATATACCTATAATAGACCGCTACGTTGGTGGTATATATCTATACTAAAGCACCACGTCGGTCACCTGTAATAACTTTATATAACATAATAAGTATATAGCACATATGCAAACCCAAAACACAGCATCAGAAAACGAACATGCAAATACATAGACTCAGGTACACAAACACACCAGCATTATAAAACTTCCGTTATGGCTGCAACCACATTTGTAATGTGATTGCCACGCCAAAAACGTAGTTAATTAAGATATGATGTTCATCATCGCCTTAGTATTTTGCGGCAAAGCACGTTCGCAAACATATTATCTAATTTAACGATAATTTATTAGCCCGTTGCACTGCTCCAATGACCTGTAGCTGCTACACCAGTCACACGGACTTTAATAGTGCAACGGCCTCGAAACTGTTCCAAAACAGAATTATTTGAGTTCTTCTTTCACTCATGGCCGTTGGACTATTAAAGCCCATGCAACTAATATTGCAATGACCGTTATGTGACAGGGTTGCAAATTTTGGAGGCGTCTATCAAGAACGCTGACCCTCTTGCATGGCCCATTCTTAACTCTCATACTAATATTCAAAGCAAATGAACAACAAAGCAAACTAAACGCAACAACCCGTAACCAAATAACTCACACCCTGAAAAACAATTGTCGAGCTGACGTTCATGCACAAATACAACAAAGAATAATAAATACTATAGCTCCCAAACAACATGAAACACCTTCTCAGTTACACAGACTGATGAAACGACGTACAACAAACATGCAAAACAAAAGCACAAATACATAAATCGAACATGCAACAATGAACCAAAAATCCAACAAACAGCACACGTACCACAAATTCTGCAGACGGACCAAAGAACACGTACCTTCACACCAAAGAAAATAAAATGGCATATATATTGTTTGGAAAAGGGTCAAAAAATTTACAGCAGTTTCTGCTCATAATGGACCAATTTATCTGGCCCTATTTAGCTACCTAATTTTTTATCGCTCAGAACTTTAAAAACCCACCGGTTCTACAACTTGTAAAAACCTTCTTAATGTCCATTTAGCAGCGTCACATACAGACGTAAATACCATATCGTTATCATGCCTTTTAATATATATACAGGCTCGGATCTGTGAATATGGAACCGATATCAGACTCCCGCCATGACTGCAACCACAATGTGCACGCGGCTGCCTCGCCAAGATACAGGAGTTGATAAATCACGCTTAAGAAAGACGTAAATTCAAGAAACTATTTTCATCACCTTAACGACTCAATTATACATAAATAGCAACAACGTTTTTTCGGGGCTGTGAAACCAAAAACCGTAAAAGAGTGCTTAGTTATCTACCAGTCACAAACACAAATCAGAATACCAGGTAAAGCATTCATGCCGTCAATCTAACCTTGTAAATGAAGCATCCACTCTAACTT
This sequence comes from Chrysanthemum makinoi, assembly GCA_910596185.1. Lineage (NCBI taxonomy): Eukaryota > Viridiplantae > Streptophyta > Magnoliopsida > Asterales > Asteraceae > Chrysanthemum > Chrysanthemum makinoi. The sequence continues at coordinate 138,854,195 of OU343216.1, forward strand.
ACGATCACTATTTAACGATGCACCACCCTCACTTCCAACATCGCGTCCAAAAATTCCAATACTTGTAATACTACATCCTTCAACACCTTGCTCAACTGTAACGAAACTACACAAATCCAGCGAACAACTACGTAGGCTGATAACATGGTCACTGGGTTGTAAATTTTGAGAACAACTATCGACAACATCCACCCTCTTGCATGCCTTACTCTTAAGTCTCATACTAACAATCAAAGCATCTAAACAACAAAACAACCTAAACACACAATCGTTAACCAAATAACCCACACAGTGCAAAACAATAGCTGAACTAACATGCATGCAAAAACATAACAAAGAATAATAGACACTATAGCTCCTAAACAACACCAAACACTTTCTGGCTTTCACACACTAATGAAATAACCTACAACAAACATGCAAAAGAAAAAGCCAAACACAAAAATCGAACATGCAAAAATGAACGAATGATCCAACAAACAGCCTACCTACCACAAGACACGAGAAGAACCAAAACACACGCAGCTTCACAGCAAAGAAAATGAAACGACATATATATTGCTTGAAAAGGGCCCCAAAAATTTTGAGCATTGTCTGCTCATACCGGGCCAATCTATCTGGACCTGTGTAGCTACCCTTTTTTTATCGTTCAAGAAAAAAAATCCCACCGGTTACACACCTAAATCCATCGCTTAATAAAAGAATATAAAACAACGTTTAAAATAATACCACCGACCTAGTGAACACGCCATGGCTGCGAACCAGCAATTTGTCCTGCCAAGATGCGACTTACCTCAATTGTAACATTCTTTAGAAACGCACTCGCCATGGTTGCAAACATAAGTTCATAATGTGATGCCATACCATTAAGCGAGGCGATAGCTATACCAAATAAGCGTCACAACTTGAAGACCATAACAACAATGAATGAAGAATCCAACAAATGGCCTACCTTCCACAAAATCGGGAGAAGAACCAAAAGACACGCAGCTTCACAGCAACGAAAATGAAACGACATATATATTGCTTGAAAAGGGCCCAAAAAAATTAGAGCATTGTCTGGTCATAACGGGCCAATCTATCTGGGTCTGTGTAGCTACCCTTTTTTTAACGCTTAAAAATAAAAAAACCCACCTGCTACACCCCTAAATCCATCGCTTAATGAAAAATATAAAAGAACGTTTAAAATAATACGACCGACCCAGTGAACATGTTATGGCTGCAAATCCAACAATTTGCCCTGCCAAGATGCGGCGTACCTCAATTGTAACTTTGTTTAGAAGTGCACTCACCATGGTTGCAAACATAAGTTCAGAATGTGATACCATACCATTAAGCGAGGCGATAGCTATACCAAATAAGCGTCACAACTTGAAGACCATCGCAACTAATTACCAGTGTCTGGTGTAGAAGAAAGGAATCGGACATATAAAGCGTTGTTTGTATACTGGACCCAAGATGGCAACCCAACGGATTCCTCATACACGCCAAAAAAATAAAATAGTGTGGCAGTTATAAAAATAACAAAAGAAACGCTTAAAATAATACAACCAACTTCAGGTTCTACTAACGAAACCCATTCAGGCTCATCAGAGGCTTTGTAGCATCCATCTAATAACGTTACATATAAAGTACATATATAGAACAGACCAGGCAAAAGAGGATGCACGCACGATGGCTGCGAACCAATAGTTAGCCACACCAACATACGAATTACCTCTAACGACGAAACCCATTTAACAGTACAATTTAAAAACAATAAACCCTAAAAGAGGTTGTTCCACACTACACTTTTGTTATAAGGTTTTTGAATTTAGGCTCAGATAGGGAATCAATTTTGAAAAAGCGGATACACCCACCACGGCTGCAACCCTTACTGATCGCCTTGCCAAGACATGGGGAATCTCAACTTTAAACAGACCCGTACAAATTCATCACAGCCTTGGAATATTATGTTTATATAGTATTATATACTTATATTAAACCGCTACGTGGGTGGTATATATCTATACTAAAGCACCACGTCGGTCACCTGTAATAAGTTTATATAACATAATGTTATATAGCACATATGCAAACCCAAAACACAGTATCAGAAAACGAACATGCAAATACATAGACTCAGGTACACAGACACACCATCATTATAAAACTTCCGCTATGGCTGCAACCACATTTCTAATGTGATTGCCATGCCAAAATACGGAGTTAATTAAGATATGATGTTCATCATCGCCTTAGTATTTTGCGCTAAAGTACGTTCGCAAACATATTATCTAATTTGATGATAACTTAATAGCCCATTGCACTGCTCCAACGACCTGTAGCTGCTACACCAGTCACACGGACTTTAATAGTGCAACAGCCTCGAAACTGTTCCAAAACATAATGATTTGAGTTTTTGTTCCACTCATGGCCGTTGGACTATTAAAGCCCACGCAACTAATATTACAGTGACCGTTATGTGATATGGTTGCAAATTTTGGAGGCGTCTATCAAGAACGCTGACCCTCTTGCATGGCCCATTCTATATACTAACGATCAAAGCAAATAAACAACAAAGAAAACTAAACACAACAACCAGTAACCAAATAACTCACACACTGCAAAACAAAAGCCGACATGCCGTTCATCCACAAACACAACAAGGAATATACTATAGCTCGTAAACAACACCAAACACCTTCTGACTTACACACACTGATGAAACAACCTACAACAAACATGCAAAAGAAAAACACAAAGAAAGAAATCGAACATGCAACAATGAACGAATGATCCAACAAACGGCGTACCTACCACAAAATCTGGAGAAGAACCAAAAGACACGTAGCTTCACAACAAAGTAAATGAAACGACATATATATTGCTTGAAAAGGGCCCAAAAAAATTAGATCATTTTGTGCTCATATAGGGCCAATCTTTCTTGGACTCTCTACCGCTCAAAAATAAAAAAACCCACTTGCTACAGACCTAAGCCATCCCTTAATAAAAACATATAAATAAACGTTTAAAATACTATCGCTCAATAAAAAAATATAAAACAACGTTTAAAATAATACCACCAAGATGAATTTGCCCCGCCAAAATGTGAGTCACAACAATTGTAACTTTGTTTAGAAGCGTATTCACTATCGATGCAAACCTGAATTCACAATGTGATGCATACTTTGTTACCCACCATGTTTTTGAAACAGAAATGACAACACAAATATCGTTTTGCATAACAACACCGGCATAAATATCAGTTAGACTACAGGCACCAACAGAAGCATACTTTCTAAGTAACCAAAGTAAACAAATGGGCGAAGCCTTCATGGCTGCAAATCCAAGAATTTGCCTCGCCAAGATGCGGCCTACCTCAACTGTAACTTTGTTAAGAAGCGCACCCACCATGGTCGAAAACATATATACCAAATAAGCGTGATAAATAAGCGATGCTTATACACAGGATGAAGGATGAGAACCCAACATATACCTCATACAAACCCAACCAATAAAATAGTATGCCGATCATTGGAAACGCTGAAAAAATGTTTAAAATAGTACCACCGACGTAGCTGCTTAGTATATACATAAACATGAATCAGAATACAAAGAAGTCTGCTTCATGAGCAGCCAAAGTAAACAAAAGGGTGAACCTGCCATGGCTGCAAATCCAACAATTTGCCTACCAAGATGCGGTCAACCTCAATTGTAATTTTGTTTAGAAGCGTATTCACCAT
>OU343216.1:138858019-138876134 GCA_910596185.1 Chrysanthemum makinoi
AACATTTCTCATATCATATTTATTTGTGTTAGTGTGTTCATCCGATCTTTCTTATCTCATTTCTAACATATTGATGCTCGTGTTACAATATGGTGACCTAACAGTGGTATCATTCGCCATCTAGTTGGGTGAAACACATTTGTTTTTGAAGTTTTTATGGTATAAGCGTGAGTTTCTCGTTATTAAACTTTTATACGCTTAAAAGCTTCATTTTTCACACTTTAAAACTCAAGATTCTTGTGGTTTTAGGTTTATTTAGTGTTAAAGTGTAAGTTTTTAGCATCAAGTTTGAAACTTTACGTGTGTAGCATTGTTTTTGAGCTTGATTTCATTCGTGTACTACTTTCTACGTGTAAGGTGAAAAAGTATTTTGGATCATCAAGTTTCATACTTTTGTGTTATTTTGGTGATATTGAAGCTATTTCATCATAAAAATCAGGTTTCTAAACACTTTTGGGCATAAAATCAGTTTTTGGTGAAAGTTGGTACTTTCTACTCGTAAGAAAACCCTAGTTTTACTCTTAAGCTTCAAAGTCTACGCCTAAGCATCTGTTACGCGTAAGCTTCTCATCATTTGATCTTCAGTGCTATTGGTTTACTCAGTGTTTTCTTGCTTGGATAAGCCTGAAAACACTTCGACTTTGGATATCTTTTACACTGGTATAAGTGTAAAGGATTTTTGGGCAAAACCCTAGTTTTACGCCTAAGCTAAAATCTTACGCGTAGCATCTCTTTTGCCTAAGAATTTCTTACGCCTAAGCTTGTCTTACGCCTAAGAAAATATTACGCATAAGGATTCTACTGCTAAGCCTTTGGTTTACGCCTAAGCAAAGTTTTCCTCAAGTCTACGCGTAAGCTTTCACTACGCGTAAGTTATCTTTTACGCATAAGGTTGGGTATTACGCATAAGGTACTTTCTATGCATAAGCAGGTTCTACGCGTAAGGTTTCCTCTACGCATAAATTGGTTTTCTACGCCTAAGCACTTCTTCAACAAACAACAAGTTTCATTCGACTACAAAGATCCATCAACATAAGTAGTAATTAAAAAATAAAGACTTTTTTGGCAGGAAAATTTGAGTAAAATTTAATTTCTAGGGAAGACTAAATGTTCAATTTTTACACGAAATTCAAATTTTGGTTTAACTGTGAACATTTTTGTCAAAAATTCTAATTTTTGGGCCCAAATTCAGATTTTTCGGGTCAAATTTGGCATCAAAATTGTCAAAACTCAAATTTTTCTTACAACCTTAGAATTGATTTTTATAGTGAATTTCAAATTTTGGAAAAGAAATTTTTTTCAAAATTATTTTTGGAGGGAAATTAAAAATTCACTATATCGGCCTTCTCTGTGCTATATCGACTTCGCACCTTTTCTCTTTGATTCGTCCGACTTCTTCACAACAATCAAGGGGGAGAGAGAATGTATCAATCAAGGTCGCAGATGAATGAGATAGAGACACATTTGATGAATCGATGCATGGAACAGTTTCGATCACTTTATTCACACCTTAAGGTGCTCTCAAACAAAGAATTAGCAGGAACTCGTTCCGAGTATGGATTCAAACGAGCCTTTCAATTACTATTTGGAATAGACTTTGATATCTTCACTGATACAATGTTTCACAACGTAAATCAACTTGAATACCAACTCAACAGAGAAGAAATTAACGAAAATGAATCCACAACCGCTTTTAGAGTCCTCAAGGAACAGTTTCAGCAGTATATCGATTCGCGATTCTATGACACTGAAATGACAACTAAGCATTTCTTAGCGTTCACTCAAATGCAGACTCAAAATTTCAAAGATATATTGCTCCAACACATGGAAGCTATTGAGAAAACAATCGCTGAAAGAGTTCTTCATAGAAAAGTGCATGCCAAAAGAGTAAATGAACAAAAGTTGCAGATTCAAGAAGAGGAAGTTAATATGAGATATCTGACTGTGCCTTAGTGAAGACACCAATGGTCCCACCTAACAACCTTGGACCTGATCTCACTAGCAAATCAGTCAATCAAACTCATTTCAGAGGGATTGTTGGATCACTGATGTATCTAACCGCTACTAGACCAGACATACAATTTTCAGTCTGTTTAATAGCAAGATATCAATCCAATCCCAAAGAATCTCACCTCCTGCAGCCAAGAGAATACTCAGGTACCTGAAGGGAACCCCAAGCCTTGGACTCTACTATCCAAAATGCTCAGGGTTTGATCTTAAGGGTTACTCTGATTCGATTATCTTTGGCGCAACATGGACAGAAAAAGTACCTCAGGGTCCTGTCAATTCCTTGGAGGAAAACTGGTATGTTGGAGTGCAAAGAAGCAACAATCAGTGGCTATGTCCTCAGCTGAAGCTGAATATGTAGCTGCTGCAGGATGTTGTGCCAATGTACTATGGATGAAAAGTAAACTCAGTGACTACAACATTGATCCGCTCCAAACCGTCAAGTTATATCACTCAAGCCTGCCACTTGTGAATGGCCGACCGTAAAAAACTTAAAACAGTTCAAGCACGAATTCAATGAAGATCAGGAGAGTATAGTGTTTCCCCAGGTCGTTAAGTCCCACGGAGGATGAATTGGTGTTAAACAACTTCAGATGATAGAATGATCACTAAGGATAGTGATCAGTAAGGTTTTTGATGGATAATTACCTAAAGAAAAGATTAATAAATTATAGCGACTTAAATGCAAATTAAAAGAAATAAAAGATAAAATATATTAAATAAACGCTATCACTATTTTTACAATGATGTTTTTATGATTTTATAAAATAAAATAACTTAAATAAACTATTTTAACTAAAACGTGTACTAAAATTACCTAAAAACGTGAGTTAAAACAAAACCGGCGTTATATCTAAAAAATTACAGCGGTATAAGCAAAAAGCGTAAAATTTGTGAAATAAAAGGCCTACGAGTGTAAAATCAATTTTCTTACGTACTAAATGACAAAAGAAAATTTTAGAAAAAAGATTTATATTTTTTTGACTTTTATATTTTTTATTATGAATTAATTACTAAAAACACTAATTAAATGTTTAAAAATACTAAAACAAATGAGAAAAATCTGAAACTTTTATAGAAAATACTTTATACTAATACAGATTTAAGAAAAATAGAAAAGATGAAAAAAGCTGTTTTAAATAAGCTCGAAATAAGCTAAATGAACCTAATAAGCTAAATTGGACAAAACGTATATAAGAGATTAGTTTGTGCAAGCTAAGACAGTCAAAGACAAGAGGCGCAATGGTATCGGTACACACTAAACACACTCATAAGGGGGAGGTCTCAGGTTCGAGCACGCCTACCCCTTTTGGAAAACATTTTATTTTTGATTTTTTCTTTTGCAACTTGTTAAAAAATGAAATAAGCACTTTTATAACTGTGACTTTTATGAAAATCACTAATAAGCTCATTTGAGCTTATTTATCTCTAACATTAGCTAAGAAATAAAATAAGCAAAATGATTAAGCTAAGATGGTTAAATAAGCTAGGAATAATCAAAAGGAAACTGAAAATAAGCTAGACTACTAATAATAAGCTAATTTAACAATTGATAAGGTACAAATACTTAGAAATAAGCACTTTACAATATCAAATAAGCTAGTCGGTACACGGTATACTATATGGTTTTCTAGGCAACTTCTAACTTATTTTTAAGCACCTAAATAAGCTAAGAAATGAAAATTAATACTGGAACTAACAAGTAGACCGTGACTCTCTAAAAACTAAAGATCTCACTACAAAGTTCACTGATGAGCTTGTAATGAGCTTATGCAAAAGATTAAAAACACTGTATGAACATAAGACTATATGAAATGGACAAAATATAAAAGCTATATTAGGACTTATCAAATAAGCTAAAAATGGGAAAATGAAAACTGGAACCTTGAGACAGCTAGATAAGCTTCTCAAAAAGCTAAAATGCACAAGTTTCGGCTAGCTAATAAGCTCTGTGTGAGCTTGTGAAACTGAGTAGCTCAACTGTGCACAGGGGAGTTTTCAGAAGAGGTATACAAAAGAAGCTAAATAAAAAGCAGTTAATAAGCTAAGAAGTGATAAGCTAATATTTTTCTAATTTTGTTTAACAGCTAAATATTATTATCCCAAAAGCATTTAAGCTAAAACTAAGTATTGAATCCTATATAAAATTATTCATTTTATTCAAAAACGACCAATTTGAAAATTTGACTTTTTGAAGAAATGAACTAAGTTGACTTTTGTGAGATTTGAATCAACTCAGCTCACTAATTATGTTATACTAAGCTGAAATAAGATGGTTTTAGGCTAGGTTACCAAGTTACAAGCTACTTTGATAAGATTTGTATTTAAAAATCCTACAGATTAAAGAAATAAGCTAAATTACAAATGATTTTGACTTTTTACTAAATAAGTACTAGTTTTTATGCTTGAACTGAGTTCTTAGACACTATTGTAACATGAAGCAAGCACAAACAACAACATAAACAAGCTATACCACAGTTAACTTGGCAAATCCAAACTCCTCTTAAAGAAGCAGTTTTGAAGCTTTTCAAAGGTTTCCACTGATTAAGACCATGCAAATGATTAAAAACTTTATACTAACTACTTTTAAATAGGATTAAGCTAACATTAACAGGTTTTAAGCACTTTAACTAGAATATGCAAATTTTAAGAAAATAGCTTACAAATTGGAATTCAAATGTAGACTGAGAACAAAGGCCTGAGATCACACCCTATGGCTTCCCAAGAAGCTCTAAACCCACAAGCAATCCATATCTTACCACCTTGACTTCCATCTTCATTTCCATTGTTTTTTAATTTTTAACTAATTTTTTTGTATTTTTGGTGATTTTTTCTCTTTTGACTTCTAAACTAACTTTTAAGGTTTCTAAAAGCTTAGATAAGCTTTATAGGAGCTTATGTTGACTTATCCGTCCAATACAACATCTACAAACAACAGTGGAACATTCATGAGATTTTGAATAAGTAAAATTTGCATAAACTTGAAATGAGATTAAAACTTGAAATTAGTCCTTGGAAAGATTCAAATACACTAAAGATACTTAAACAAAGTTCTTAAAAGCTTAAAATTACACTAAGAAGCTTAAAATAAAAAGCGACATACATTAAACTAATCTACACTACTTGGTTTCTCCTCCTTTTTCATCTCTCTTTATAGGCTTTTAGATTCTCCACATGCTTCTGAGTTTTTCCCACCACCATTGGATCTCTGAAACTTATCTCAGCCTTTGATTTGCAAATTGGCGCCAAAAAGTCATTTGACAGGTTTTAGCATTTAATGCTTTTTGGTTTATGTAGAGGTGGAGGGGGGTTGTTAACCAGCTGGGGGGATAAGGTAGGTGAGGTGGAAAGTGGAGGTGAGGTGGTGAAACCACGGTTTCGAATATCTTTGAGGGGTGAGGAGAGTGCTACTGATGCAAGGTTTTCTTTTATTTTAAATTTTGGATCGGGTTGGGGTATTGGGCCTGGATTTGAGTTTGGACTTGGGTTTTGTTTTGGATTAATAACAAAGGTGTCTAGTTTGGTATAAGTAGCACAAGGACCAATATTGTAATTTGGTGAAAAGTGAGGGACTGAAATTGTCAACAATCCAAAGTAATCACAAGGAGCTATCTTGCCATTCTTTAATAGTACAAGGACCATTAGTGATAAAATCCAATTAAAATAAATCCAAGGCCTTTTATGTCATTTTTGAAACCTAAGGGACCAAACATGTAATTTTCCAAAAGTTTATCATAAGGACCAATTTTGTCATTTATGAATAGTACAAGGTTAAAATTTGATAAGTTTCACTTTTTTAAATTAACCAAGGACTATTTTTGACAATTTTCAAACTTTAGGGACTAAGTTGTCATTTTGTAAATTTTAAACTTTAAAGGGTTTATTTTGACAACTTTTGAATCTCATGGACCTTAAATGACATTTTACAAGTTTTTGAATTACAAGGGACTAATTTTGACAACTTTTGTAACTTGGGGGACTAAAACTGCCAATTATGCAAACTTGATCGTTTTCATCGATTTTGGTATTTTTGCATTTAAAACATATAAAACACTTGTTTGTAATATTTTCATCATTTTGATGCATTTCTGAGTGTTTTCAGATGTTTTTGCAGTCTAGATAGTACAAAAATGATGAGTATTTAGACACTCATCAAACATCCATTACAAAATGGTACCCATCTTCCGTGATAACACAAGTGCAATTGCAATCTCCAACAACCCTGTCCTCCACCAAAGAACCAAACACATTGATATCAGATATCACTTCATCGGGATCACATAATAGGAGACATAGAGCTTCATTTCATCCTACTTGAATATCAATTGGTGATATCTTCACCAAACCCTTGGATGAACCCACCCGGGGAGACTAGCTGAATTGGGAATGCTTGACATTGAAAGTCAAGTATGAAAACCAATCTCGATGAAAGTTCTCCTAAATGGTTCATCCTCACTGACACCAAAATAAACCTCTCGAATGAGTAAGACTCATTGGGGTCCTGACTTGACAAAGAACATTGAATAAGTAACTAAATGATCCAAGTATCGATTACTTTTAATGTCCTAGGTTGGTAACTATGCCAATTTAATAAAGGAATATATGTCTCTTTGTCTTCCTGTCATCCCACTTGGCATTTAATGCCTCTCACAAAAATATCAAATTGATATTTTTCCTATGAAAGTGCACTGTGCACTGCAAGCATTCCCTTGAAAACGGATTTTCTTGCGGGTAATGGAGTGGTAGCATTAAATGTGGAAATTCAAACGCCTTTCAAAAACCAACTCTAAATATTCCCATTTGTGCACAAAACACCCTCTTATCACTCTATAAATACCCTCTTCAAACACAAACAAACACACAAATCTTTTCGCAACAAAACTCGTCAAAATCATTTCAAAAAAACATTTGTGTTCTCAAATCTTCAGAACCCCTTTTGGAAAAACCTTTCTTGTAAACATTTACAAAAGTTTTTCATCACAAACTTGAAGAGATCTAAATACTTTGATTGTTCTAGTCAAAACATTTTTTCCTAAAATCTTTGTTAATGGAAATGGCTAGAACACCATCTCTCCGTTGCTTCTCATTGGGTAGGGATCTTACTAATGTTGAATTTAAAACAAATAATGTCATAGGAAATTTTGAATATCCCGAAAATGTCCCAACCTATAAAGACATTATAAAATTTTTATTCAACTGCCCACTCAAAACGGCCTTTGTAAAATGTCCCTCGGTGTTGTACCCAAACTACCTCGAGGAGTTTTGGGCTACAGCTAGAGCCTTTGACCCGACACCTTCTCGATGAGAATAACCTTAGACCTCTCAGGAGTATCTCATCGAGGTTCATCTTAATGGGGAAACAATACACCACGGATTTCAAAACATTTTGCACTACAAGGGTTAGATTATAACAAAGGTGTTTATGTCGCCATCACGAACCCTCCACAGTGAAGGATGGGTTAAAACAAATCGTTTTAGATCCAAATCTTTTGGACAAGACCCCATCACTAAAGCTCGTTCCCGTGGCTTGGAGGATCCTCTTCACTTTTGTGATTAGGGTCCTCGGCGGGAACCACTCATCCACCGAACAAGTTAACTCTATTAGTTGATGATGGCATCTGCTTAATGAATGGGGTCACTTGTCGACATAGGGGAGATCATTTACTGGCGATCTAAATATGAAGCTTCTGAGAGCAAAACTAGGACGAAATACGTTTCGTATCCTAGGTTTGTCTCTTGTGCTCTGCAATCGTTACTGGGTTCAAATTATACTCGAGATGAAAAATTTGGAAATTTACACATCTGAGCCCTTCAAATTTTCAAAAGAACCCATCCCTCACTCCCCATTGAATTGGCGGCCCACATGATTGCGTAAACAATCTAAGTGGATCGTGTCTCCAAACCGCTCCCAAAAGAAAAAGGGGTCTGGGACTAAGACCATACCAAAGTCTCAGGGCCCGAGGGCGGGAGCAAACCTAAGAGGCACAAAAAGCCCGTGACCAAAAGACACCCGCTGACCAGGAAACAATCACCGTGACAGCGAAGGATCTCGATACATCACAGTCGAGTGCCCTTGGTCACACCTACTACTCCCCAAGATCCAGAGGAAACATACAACCCGGTAGGGGAGCGCTTCACCACGCCCGGTGATGACATTAGCAAATCCAAGCCTTTGTCCGAGGGCACGCGTCTCTCCCAAAGACTTCGAGGGACTCAAACAACCCGGCCGATAGGGATACAACTATCAGCGGCTACTAAAGCCATTGGAAGCGCCCACCGGTGTCTCGAGGGGTCATTGGGGACAAAGACTCGGAGGAAAGGAAGGAACAACCGCGATATGGAACCCACAACCAACCAATCCCGACTCCGTGAAGACAGGGAAGCGCCCGGTGTCCGGGGGTCAAGGGGGACAAAGACTCGAGAGGGATTTAAACCACCGCTGATATGGAACCCATAACCAACCCCTCTCACAATTCTTTGATGTCAGGATATTATTCTCTGAAGATGAGCTCGTGAGGCCGATGATGAAATCTTATCATGGAGAAAGAAATGGTGTGAGGTTCAAGGCGAACAAGAGCCTCGGCGATCCAAAGGAGCTTCTGAATCCCCATTCCAACATGATCATACTTCTGAATCCTCAAGCTCTAATGAATTCAAAGAGTTTGACAATGTTCTTCCCCTCGAAAGGCGTTGGCTCAGTGGATCACGGGGCTTCAAGGAAGCTATACTGAGGGGTGACTAAAGTGGGGCAGCATCAGGGCTCGCGCAAGCTCTACAGTGATCTAAAAGCAGTCTGAGGCCGATGACAATGTTCATGAGCAGAGATCCGGATGTATGACAACATTCACCGACCGGATGAAAACATGGCTAAATTCCTCAGGCATCTTCAGGGTGTAGGTACCACGATAGATGAAATCAGGGAGTTTGTCAAAGAAGATCCGGCAACTAAATCAAAGTCTTGGAAGCTCTTGGTGACACGAAACAATCCTCAAACCTCAAGAAGGCCAATATGCTCAAGTCTACAAATGTTGGGTCTTCCATCCTCAGTCGATCTCTACAAGCTATAATGGACTCTTTGAATCACTGCAGTGGCTACATTGGCTCAGCATCCTCATCTCGGCACGGAATCTCGGGCCGAGAATGGCTCTCAAATCTCACAAGCTAATTTGGAAGCAAAGTCCCGGTCTTCAAAGCGACACCTCGGACATGAAGGCAATGATCAACAAATTTATCAAGCCTTCAGGGGTCAGCGACAATTCGGCATCAACACCAACTCTTGCCCTGACCTGACAGCGGTTGAGGGAGAATATTCTTTGAAGAAACTCCTCTTCACACGGGGAGCAAACATCATCGATCTCTGTAGCTCCCATCAACATCACCAGTCTCGGCAACTCCCATCTCATCCATCCACCAACAACAACGGCAATTATCACAACAACACCATCCTTGGTTGCATCATCTTCAGGAGCGGGACAAAGGCAAAGGCATAATGGCGACCGGAGCCTGAGAAGATTCTATAAAATCGACGACGAATACGCTCACACCTCAGGCTAAGTAAACATCTTGCTAAAGAAGAAGAAGATTGAAACTAGGCGAGGAAGAGAAAAGGAAAGCACGGCAAAGGTTGTCGTTGAAGAAGCGAGAATATGGGATTAGATGCAAGCAAGCTCCCAAAGAGTCGAGCGGGACAAAAGTTCAAAGATGCTCACGCTCAAATGGTACGCAATGAGAAGCATTATGAAGAAAGGAGAAAGCTGAAGCTCAGGAAGCGGAATTGAGAATACAACTGGACAATGAGCGTACCGGCTTCTCTGAAAAATCACGATGTCAAGATTATTCCCAACACCAAACCATTGGCTATGAATGTTTTACAGAGGATGACAAAAGACACTTTGGTTTCATGATCCCTTAAAATTGGTGACGGGATCTTGAACTTGATGAACAGTCCGATCATTGGTAAGAAGCAAAATAAGGTGGTCAAGGAGGCGATGAAGATGCTGACAAAAGATATGAGGTGCACGGAAACTAGAATTCAGCCCCTTGACTGCACCTCAAGGATCTCAACCACAAACTTCCACCGGAAAAAGGAAGAGAGTTGAGTTCAACCGAGATTAAAGTGCTGGACCCGGAGTGTAATAGAGCTACCGAAGGGGTTAAATTTGTGGTGTCTAGTGATTGAAAAGCACGAAAGAGGGCTATTTCACATTGATGTCAATGGAAACCCAACATTTCAAAGATGGAGTGATATTGATCGGCTGGTGTACATTTGCAATGATCGGCTATATTCCGATGGCCTCTCGGATCCAATCCCACGCAAATATCGAGGTTCGCCAAGACCTAAATGCCAAGATAAGAGACCATCCTGAGAGAAACACTCATCACCAAAAGGTCAAGCTTGAAGCATTGGGAATCCATCACGGGTGACATCATTTTGTTTTATCTTTTGTACTAGTGATAGGAACTATGTAATCGATCAGCGATGTATGTTTCATTCATTTACTTAGTGTTCCTTATTGTATTCATTAGTACATTCAGTGTAGGAAGAAGCCAATTGCTCCTTACACGCGATCAACCACTTAGGCTATTTGTATATCCAAATAGGGGAGGCGTTGGGTTCAGAAAATACCCAAACCCCTTAATCCAGGATTTGAATAGAAAATAGCCCAAGTACTCATCCGTTAAACACAATCGGGTCAGGTGCATAGCCTTCGGTGAGTCATCTTTAGGATACTGATGCGAGGCAATGAAGAAGTCTCTCCTTCGGTGAAGGAACTTAAGGGTGAAGCCGAGTCAAGAAGAAGATGATGGATTCATGGTGATGACAATAACTCACTGAATCCCTAAGACTCCTCTCCAACTACTTACTTGAAGACAAGCGAAGAAGAAGGCGGAAGGATAAACAGACTGAAGAAAAGAAGGACAAAGCGGGAGAAGTTTGAATCAGATAAAGAAGTCCTTATCAACATAAGTCAACTTTCCTTGAATAGCTAACTTACAAGCTTCAGTAATCAGACCGAAATATGGAAAGCGACCTTGTCCTTTACTTAGAATAGTCTTTATAGCGAGACAAAATACATTGTATTTTGTCTTCGTATGATGTCGATTTGTCACTTAGGAAAAGTTAAAACTCATACATGTATAAATAGCATAAGAGATGGAGTGAAAAGATTAAGCTTGCGAATTGTAAAACACACATATCGCAAGCCATCTTTTCACTCCTCCAAATACAACTTAGTTCTACGAGATAGCTCAGTGAGCTCTAAGAGTTGTGCTCAGGACTTGCTTGAGCTTAGAGAGGAGTCACCCAACTTTGTCATTTCAATCCCAAGTACTATTCATAAGTACTTGGGTACGTGTCTTTGTTGATTTATTTCTAATAAGAATATGATGTTGAAAATTACTTAGTGTGTTTTCCTTATGTTAATTTCGGTCATAGTTCACTATTAACTTGTTTTATAAACTTAAAGCTGTTTTTACGATAGTGAGCGAGGAACAAAGTTTTCATTCCCACATGATGTGTATTGAGGAGAGTTCTTGAGCATTATACAAAGTTGCATCAATTCAACTACTTGGGGGAATTGTTCTCTTAACTTTTTGGAATAGGATTGCTTCAGACTTCAGTGGAAAAGGAACTTGAGAAGATTATTTAAGTGTGGGATGAAATGTTCTTTGTTCTTCATTGGATGATATAACGAGCGGAGAACCTCGATTATCGTTCTTAAAAGGAACGGCGGGATTTATGATAATGGTGTGCTTCTTCGTGCACCTTGCTAAGGCAAGCTTGAAATAGAGCTTGAATATGCTCATTTAATGGATTTTGGTTTGGGAAAAGCGCAAAGTCTCACTTCGAGATGGTTCTATTTCTTTCTTGGATTCAGAGCCTCGGAAGCTTTGGTGGTGGAAGTTTAAGAGATGGCAATTCTATCTTTCTGACGTGTTGCTCGATATCCTTATCTCGGTATTCGTATCATCATCTTCTTTAACTATATCATCTTCTCTATCTTTGTATATATTTATCGAGAAAACAAAATACAAAATATAAAACCATCAAAATCAAAATAGAAAAATATAAAATCTTCAAAACCCATAAAAAATCGAGAAAATTTAAAAATATCAAAAATATGTTTTTCTCAAGACATGTCTTACGCTATCAATAACATCTACGGTCTTATAAATGTCATTCAACAATGGCACGAGACCATAGATGAAGTTGGCGAGGAGGTGTAAATATTCTTTTCAAAACATGTCAAAATTCAAATGGCTACTGATTATTTCGGATTTGTAACTTCGCTTCAAAAATGGCTTGAAGTTACTTGGTACATGGCAGGTGCTTAAAACTATGGCTTGCTATTAATTCGATAGCAACCGCTCTTCAAGAAAGGAAAGTGTTAGCTAAATCAAATTTTCAAATATTTAGTGCACTTATCTAAAAAATTGAGGAAAGTATGTGAAGAATTCTTTGTTCCTACACAAATGTTTTTCCGTCTAAAATTCTTCAGAAAAATATTTGTTGTTTTCAAAATGATGGAAAATGAGTTGCTTGAGAAATCAATGCGAATGAGTTTTTATAAAATTGCAAACTCAATCAATGACTTATTTGCTTTTAAACTTTTCAAAAATTGAGTCATTAATTGAGGGGGATAATGTTTTCAAATCTATATCATCTAATGGGCTTTCTTAATTATCCTATATGCTTAATTAAAAAAAATTATGTTAACCTACGTTGAAGGACTAGGTGCCTAGGATATGATTGTTAGGTTTAGATGATTAGAGTTTGATGAACTCATTATTCCCATGCCGTTATGATCGATTGAGATGTTGCATTGACTTTTATTAGTCGATTCTTTGCTTGGGTGATGTCGACCACCATATATCGTATGTGTGTTAACTATATGCGAATATATTGGTATAAGAATATTCCCGATCGGATCCCACAAATGAAGAATGATTGGATCTTTGAAAGAAAGGGGTAACTATATCTTGGGTTGACAAATGAAGAAGCGGAGCTTAATTGGACTTCTATGGAGAGTTGGCATGGAAAAATGCAACGTAAGAGGTCTCACGCATCATCGAGATGGTTTTCTTCTAAGTGATTGAAAGCGAGCTTAATTTGACCTCGGTTGGCATTAAATGCAGCGTAGAAGTCTCACTTGCATCTGCAGGCGATTTTCTTCAAGCCTACAACAACATCAACAAAAGCGACTTATGATTCTCTCCACCTACATTATCTTGTGCAGGGAAAAGTAGTGAATGATACCATTTTTAAACAATTTTGAAAATATTGTTTTGAAAATGGAAAAATATTGTTTTGAAAATAAATTGGTCTTAATTTTGAAAATCACCGGATTTCTTTTTATCAAAACCTATGTCACTCAATTATCGACTTCGGTCATCTATTGAGGGGGAGAGTGATTTAAAATATAAGATTTTCATACAATATTTCTTCATAAAAGTTCCGGTTTGTACATTAAAATGTGGTGATCTAAAAATTTAATGTTATGTCATGGTATGATTTTCTTTAAAACTCAAAGATCTGTCAAAATAAAATTCTTTACGTTCTTGTTTGATTGTGAAATTGTTTTATTTTACTAAAGATCTCTTAAAACAATCATACCTGACACTAACAATCTTTAATGTCTTAAAATGGTCCTTATCTGTCATTTTCAAAATCAAATCTTGCCACGTCTTTCCCCAAAATTTTCTAAATGATTTAAATCTTTTGGGCACACAAATCTCAAATGGTTTGAAATTTGTTGATCGGAGGAAGATCGATTTAAATCTCAAATCTGTTTTAATGGAATTGGTTTTAGTCCTTCAAAGGCATCCGCCTCCATGGCCAACGATTTCAATATACATAATGCACATGTTGAGGGGCAGCATTTATCCAAAAACAAGATGAGCTTTTAAATCAGGTACATTTTCTCCCATGTTTTCTAAACCTTATTAAATCGTGGGATCAAAATCTCAAAGGGTTTGATATTTTTGATCGGGGGAGAATTTGTGATTTAATAATGAAATTTGATAAAAGGTGATTGTATTGATTCAATTATGCATTTTGCTCTCTCATGTGCTAAACCCTTTGAATCCGCGAGCACATATTGAGGGGAGCATTTTAAAAGAAAATAAAAAATATCGGGGTACAAAAGCTTTTATGTTTTAACATAAAGTACCTTGATTGAGTTTTAAATGGTTTCTTAATGGATTTTGTGATCGTGGATGTACTTCAAATGAACTCCTTCCTCTATGTGATAAATGATTTAAAATATCCTACGCACATATTGAGGAGATTTACCAAAAGAAATTCAAATGCTTTTCTCTAACGGAAGTGATCAAGAAATTATTTCAAAGAAATATTTCAAATAACTCTTACCTCACACGTGCTAAACAATTTCAAGATCATATGCACATGTTAAGGGGGAGCATTTTCTAAATGATCAAAACTTTTAAGGTACAAAATGCTTTGATCTCGTATCACAAGTTACCTGATTGTTTTTCCAAATGATTTTTCAATTGGTTTCAAGAAGAAGAACAATACCAAAAGCCGACCAATTTACTTTATGCATGGTGTTATAAGGATGGTTAGGTTAGGTATTACGTTCCCGCGATCTCGCCAGAGCCGAGGGATCTACCGAGGACAATCCACTAGATAGTGTAGAGTCCTTAGGTATGATGAAAAAAAAGGGAGAAATGTGAGATATGGGAAGAGTCTTGGTGAGAGGCAGAGCTGAGTCTGGAATTAACCCAACAAGGTTCTAGTTATGAAGTCTGGTAAGCATTGAAGGGTTGAAAGAATGAAAAAGAATTGAATGTGAAAAAGGGTGAAAAGAAATAAGCCCTTCAATAATTCAACCTTAGAGGCCGAGTTCAATACATATACTCTTGGTGTTTACTAAGGTAACACCAGTATTGAAGACAAGGCGTCATGGACGGTGGTTAGCGCCTACAACCCCAAACTACTCAGTTCCTCTTAAAAGGGCTTGTTTCATTTCTCACGGTAATGATGAGTGTCTAAATATCAATCATTTTGTACAATCTAGACCAAAATCATCGAAAACACTCAAAATGCATCCAAATGATGAAAATATCACAAATCAGTGTTTTATGTGTTTTAAATGCAAAAATATCAAAAACAGATGAAAAATGATTCAAGTTTGCAAAATTGGCAGTTTTAGTCCCCCAAGTTTTAAAAGTTGTCAAATCTAGTCTCTGGAATTCAAAAATGTGAAGTTTTGTCATTCAAGGTCCCTGAAATATTCTAAGCTGTTAAAATTGGTCCTTGAATGATTCTTTGGTCAAATGGCAGGAAAGGTCCTTAAACTTTGAAAAAATTGCAAAAATAGTCCTTGGATATTTTAAAATGGAATATACAAAAGTGATCCATGTACTATTCATTTATGGCAAGTTTGGTCCTTGTGAGAGCTTTGTAAAAACTGCAAGATTGGTCCTCATGTTTGGCGGTTGCAAATCTAGTCCTTGTTAATACTTAACAATAGGACACGCTTTATTAATATACCAAGCCCAAATCCAATCCACTAACTCCTGGCGGCCATGAACCTTGACCCTTGAGCCCCAGTTCACAATCCATTTTGCCAATGATCGGGACTAATTTTGCCTCCCTACGTATTTTACACGGTCCAGCGAAAGTCAAAGCGGCTAAAAATCGCCAACACTGTTCATTCCCCACTCATACACTGTAATCCCAAAACCAGTCATGGTTTTCCATGATTTACTCCACCCCACCCCCTTACCTTGTCCCCTCCACCTCCACTAACACTAAAAATCCTTAATTGACTCAAACCCACCCCAATTAATGTAAAAACCTGCTATGAAGAATTTGCGAAATCCACGGGCGGTTTTGATGCATTTCAATGATCAATGGCTCGAGATATAGTTGGAAACAATCGAGAGGACATAATAGAAGTCAAAAAAAGTCTATAAAAGAGGAGAAACAATGTATCAACATCATCTAGTGTAAAATTTAAGTTTCTATGTCGTTTTAGTTATTTTCAAGTTTCGGTGTATTTCTTTTGCTTCCAAATACTTTCTTAATATTTTTAGTGTACTTTCAATCCTTTTCATAATAAAATTTTAGTTTCGTTCAATTTGATTATGCATTTTTAAAATTTCAAAAAAATTTCATGAATGATCAAATGTTGTTGTTAGGTGTTCTTATGGACTGAGTTAGCTCATATAAGCTCTATAAAGCTTCTTAAGCTTTTAGAAACAATAAAATCGATTTAGTATCAAAAATCAAAATTCACCAAAAATACAAATTAAATAGTTGAAAAATAAAAAAATCCATTGGAAATGGGTGTTCACAATTTGGAAGAGGGTAGATTATGGATGGCCTTGGGTTAGAAGCTTGGTGGTAAGCTAATAGGGTGTTAATTGGTCCTTGTTCTAGTTTTGAGCTTGGGAAGCCTTTGTAAGCCTTTTTATTACTTTGCATTTCTTGTGTAGCGGGTTTGTTCAATAGCCTGAATATCTGTTTCTTTGTGTTAATTAGTCTTAGTTAAGTGTATTTAATCATTAAAACGGTTAGTTGTTCTTTTTAATTTGTAGTTTATAAAAATTTAGTTTTACGTTTCAAAGCTCATCATAGTATTTCTGAGTTTAATGTTGTTATGGTTGTTGTTTTAGGCTTCATTAGTTCTAATATATGATTATATAAAGTCTGCAATCAGTTTTATGATTTACATTTGTGATTTACTTTGAAAATCTTCCAAGAGAGGCTCATAAAGGGGTGGTAAGCTTGTTTTATCTGTGATCAAAAGTGTTTAAAAACAGTATTATTCCTTGTTCTGTGTCACATAAGTGTCTATAAACTCATCTCAGTCAAGAAAACTAGTACTCATAAGCTTGAAAGTCAAAATTGCATAGAATCACATATGCTTTGCTCCATTGTTGGAATTTGATGATTCAAGGTCATGATTTTGTGTTTATAAGTTGTTAAAATTGTTCAAATCAGTCTTATTACACCTTAATACAACACAATCAGTGCTTAGAATCAATCCAAAGTTCATCTTAGTCAACTCATTTGGTTTTATCAAAAAGTCAAAATTGTCATTTGGTCGTTTTTTAATAAACTTTAGGATTTCACTGTGTGTTTAATATTAAGATTCAGGATATAAGCTCTTGGATTATCAAAGTTTGGTTGCTAAACAAAATTAGAAAAATACTAGTTCTCTTTGTATCAGCTTTTTAAGTGCTTATTTTACAGCTTATTTTGAGTACCTTGTCTGAAATGGTGCCTTGTACTGATGGAGTGGTACCATCTTGATAAGCTTGCATAAAGCTTATTAGTTGCTCAAATCTTGTAATTTTTGGTTCTTTGGGTAGCTGACCTAGTCTTCTTTGGGTCCCAAGCTTAGTTTTCCATTTTGAAGCTTAATAGATAGGGCTGCTAGTGGCTTTTGTTTTTGGCCAACACTCAGTATATACTGATTCAGCTTATGCTGAGCAGTGATTTGGTGCCATCTTTATAAGCTCACCAAAAGCTCTATAATTGTCAGTAGCTTGTAATTCTTAGCTTTTTGGAAGACCAGCCAAGCCATCTAGAGGTGTCAAGCTTAAGTTTTCACTTTTTAGCTTATTTGGTAGGGCTGCAATAAGCTCAAACTTTGTCCATGCTCATTTCAATTCTCGATTTTATCAAAGTGCTTATTAGCTTTTCCTAGCTTTTTGATGTTAATCTTTTGTGTCTTTTTAGCCCATTACTAAGTAGCTTGTGGCTTATTTTTATCTTAATCTAGCTTTTGTTTAAACTGTGAACATTGTTCAAGCTTAATTAAAACTAAAATAAGCTCTTAAGCCTTGTTTGAGCTCATAAACACAATAAAGCTGTTTATTTGTGATTTATTTTTTGAAGTGTTTGTTAAAGTTTTATAATTTTTAGTTAATTTAGAGTATATTTTCAAAGAAAATTGAAAAATTTCAATTTAAAATGGAGTGTATTAGTGTTTATTTAATGGTTTTTAAGCATTTTTTAGTTTTCTTTTATCTTATTAATAAGCAAATCTTGTTTTATATACTTTTCTTAGTTTTATCTGTCACCTTAAGTTATTTTTAGAAAAAAGTTTCATAATTTTCACTAATCTTTTTAGTATTT
>OU343216.1:138885012-138908257 GCA_910596185.1 Chrysanthemum makinoi
CGTAGATTATTCCACAAATGTCCACCTCATTGCCATGTAATTCTTTTTAATGCCATGTAATCATAAGTTGTCCACCTAAGTAATAACATGCCATCTAAGCAATATTTTATTCAGCTGGATTCGAACCTGGGTCTGTTAGTCTACAAATAAACATGATTACCACTAAACCAACATAATTTTTTGATTATAACTTGGAAAACCAAATTTATAAATCTCTACAACCAATTATTGATCATTTTGATTAGTTTGAAAAGAAATGTATTTATCTACAAAAATTATAATCCAAAACCATTATTAAAAAAACATACGTATATTTTTTTTTTCACAAAGAAAAACCCTAATCATCAAATCTTTCTCGAAGAAGAAAACTCCATCACTAGGGTTTTAACGATTTTTAATGTGTTTTTGTGCAGGTTTTGCTGTTCTTGGAGTGACAAAACTATTCCAGTCCAAAGATATCGGTTTACAAAGAATGGTTTATTTGATAATAAAGGAGCTTTCTCCCGCTTCAGACGAGGTTATATAAACTGACTTAAATGTTTGGAGTCATAATTATGTTTTAAGTATACGTTTGAATGGCATTTTTTTTGTATGCAAAAGGTTATTATTGTCACGAGCTACCTCATGAAGGATAGGAATAGCAAGACTGATGTCTATCAAGCAAATGCTATTCGTGTTATGTGCTGCATCATAGATGGAACCCTTCTTACGCAAATCGAGAGGTACTTGAAGCAAGCTATTGTTTGACAAAAATCCTGTAGTCGCAAGTGTTGCGCTTGTCAGTAATATTCATTTGCTACAGGTACAACCAAGCGTTTAGAAAATTGCAATATTTGTGACTTTGTTTAGTGATGTTTAACAGAATTTTTAACATGTGTTTAATTATCTGGTATTGTTTTATCGTAGACAACCCCCTTAGATTGTGAAAAGATGGAGCAAGGACGTACAAGAAGCAGTTCAGTCGAGGTCTGCACTTGCTCTGCTTCACCACACCAGGTATCGTTTTGATGGTCATTGGATACTCTTATTATTTATTTGCAACTTATAAGAAAATCCAAATGAATTAATGCTTAGTCTTCTAGAAGTATCTACAATCCCGAGCTGACAGCTTATTTTACTTATAGAATTGAAGTTACAGTGTCCAAATCGGTAAATTTAGGAGGGTGTGAGTGACCATGTATGCATATCGCAATAGCTGCTGCAGGATTTATAAAAAGGACTAGAATAGTCTTCTTTGAAATATGTAAGGACACATGAAGTTTGTAGCTTTCGACTGCTGTTAAGGATACACTTAGTGCGTGTGATTTTTTTTTGAGTTTTGAGCTACCTCATGAAGGATAGGAATAGCAAGACTGATGTCTATCAAGCAAATGCTATTCGTGTTCTATGCTGCATCATAGATGGAACCCTTATTACGCAAATCGAGAGGTATTTGAAGCAAGCTATTGTTGACAAAAATCCTGTAGTCGCAAGTGTTGCGCTTGTCAGTAATATTCGTTTGCTACAGGTACAACCAAGCGTTTAGAAAATTGCAATATTTGCGACTTTGTTTAGTGATGTTTAACAGAATTTTTAACATGTGTTTAATTATCTGGTATTGTTTGATCGTAGACAACCCCCTTAGATTGTGAAAAGATGGAGCAAGGAAGTACAAGAAGCAGTTTAGTCGAGGTCTGCACTTGCTCTGCTTCACCAAGTATCGTTTTGATGCTCATTGGATACTCTTATTATTTATCTGCAACTTATAAGAAAATCCAAATGAATTAATGTTTAGTCTTCTAGAAGTATCTACAATCCCGAGCTGACAGCTTATTTTACTTATAGAATTGAAGTTACCAGACTGTCCAAATCGGTAAATTTAGGAGGGTGTGAGTGACCATGTATGCATATCGCAATAGCTGCTGCAGGATTTATAAAAAGGACTGGAATAGTCTTCTTTGAAATATGTAAGGACACATGAAGTTTGTAGCTTTCGACTGCTGTTAAGGACACACTTAGTGCGTGTGATGTTTTTTTGAGTTTTGAGAAAAATATTTGTGCGACTGTACAAACAACCACTATATGACTAGAATATTTCAGTTCTAGGAAAGATGAAAACAACTCTTCATAGTGTAGGCTTCCACCACTGATCGTTCAATGTGTCACTTATTTTGTTCTTTGCATCTCTGGAGTCCTAGAAGTAGTGTTAGAATGCTCTTTACCAAAAAAAAAGTAGTGTTAGAATGCTTGTCTTATCACCTAAAAACGGGTAAAGATTGAAAAACAAAGAGTATTTTAGAAGTTTTAGTGTCCTTATATTCCATCTTTGATGGAGCAAAATTCAAAGAATGAAGTTGTAGCACAAGTTCATCTGCAACAGATTCCGCAACAGATTCTTCACATTTTCTGTCAAAAGATGAAGATCGTCATAACTCGAGTGCTATGACTTTCCTATTCTGCCCTTTAGATACCTGCATGTGTGGTGGCATCACCAATGATTAGTGACATGCTTAAGAAACCTGACACCAAAGAAACATTATAATATTAAAGGTGATAAAAAACCCACATGTGCCGTATCACCATGGATGGATGAATGATTGCTTCCAGATGTTACGGGCACTACATAAGGGTTGGATCTAGAGGATCCCTCTGATTCTTTTGTTGAGTGACTGCTTGAAGCAGAAGCCTCATTCACAATGGAACCTTTTTTTGCTCGTCTTAAACCAGAAGTAGTTGAGACCTTCCAAACTTCCTATTTATCAAAAGGTAATGTTCAATTGTTACAGTTTTCCAAAAAATTGATAAGTCAATAATAGAAAGTCTTCTAACCTGTCATCGCTGACTGTCTTGCTCCTCCTCTGGGAAGAAGTACTCCCACATCATTCTGTACATCGTCTCCGTCAAATGTATTTTCAAAGGGTAAATGTCCACCTATAACGATTAAACAGTCGTTTTGATTAGTACGGAATATATAAACATCACAACCCAGTTGAGTATTTATTAGTTATTTCGATTGGTATTATGGAAGGATAGGGATGTAGAAAGAAGCTGTGGGTCCAAATGGTAAGGAGAAGGTATGCATGCTTATCGTCCAACTGTAAAGATGACATAGTTGAAGGATTATTGTAACTACAAGCTCTATACCAAACTTTCATGATACCATAATTAGAATCCTTGAAAATTTCTATTGACCTACAGGAGAGTAACACTTGATATAGAATACATGTGTCTTCAGACTTTTGCAATTTTAGGGAAGTGAACTCCAATCATGATTTACAAATTGGATAGGCTTATAGGCTTAATGAGTATTTATTGGAGTGATGAAAAATCTGCTTACACCAGTCCACTCGCATCATATTACATTTATATTACCCATACATAAAATGACTTAGGAATATTTCTTGCGGTAGTAACAGGCCTACCGAAGAGTATTTAGATAGTGGTAAGCAAATTTCGAGAAGAGATCATGAAGGACGTAAAGGAGGTGCCAAACATAATAATAAAGGTATTCTTAGAGTTATTATTTCAGTCAACCCTCTACCAAATCAAATTTGCAATGCATATTGAAAGAGCGACTATTATGATGATCAATTGTTAGTTTACGTGTTGGCATTTTTACTTCAAGAATACCATCTCTAAGTGATCCACTGTTCCGGAAATGTTAAACAAAAATAATTACAATTACGAAATTAGCGTTAGTATATTAATTCATTATTATCTCGCCCTTTTGGATGGTAAGAACTTGACGATACTGATAACTTTACAAATGACCATTGCCATTATTTCCTCTTTCAGGTACTAAATTTGATTAGTATACCTTTTTCAGAATTCTAAATTATAAAAATATTGTGAATTTTGAAAATAACCCAAGATTAATTTTTAGCTGTTGTCCTGAAGTATTTCCACTCATCAAACAATCTCCAACTACACTTTAAGCTAGGAAACTTGCTCATTAATCCAGGACCCGCGGGTACTTGGTGACGCATTGGTACCAGACCCCAAATCTTATGCTCTACTATGATAGCTATGATACCTCAATTGACCTTTACTATGTCAAATGCATTTTTGCTGAACTTTTTGGGAGAAAACCTTGACAAGCTGTGAAATGTGGACTTCCACCTATTAGTGTTGTTCGCTCGGAGCAGCTGGGTAAACCTGGACTTCCACCTATTAGTGACTTTACATGTTCAGCCTATTTAACAAGTTTTTGTTTTGCTTAACTAATATTATGATTTTACCTGTTTGACCTGTTAGAGAATATCATAACCCAAACTGGCCCATCTTACACGATGATCTTATGGGCTCCGCCTTATAAATTCATTGCTGGTAGTTGGAATGGAGAAGAGAGAAAAGTGAATTTACTCCTATTGATGATGGAAGGACTACTGAACGATTGCTCAAATGGATTAATACACAATTAGGAAGGTATTTTGAAGAATTTATAATTATTTTTTTGGTGTATGCTTTTGTTGTAAGTTTATGTTTCATTTTTCTATTTAGCTCATATAGGTTTGAAGATGCAAAATTTCAAAATGATAAGCTTCTTCACTCAAGTGCCTTGGACTCTGAACAAATTAACAACAAAGTGAGTTTATTTCTTTATGTAAGTTTAGGCTAAGTGACTTATTTTTTTTAAATGTATTAGATTGCATGTGCTATATATGATGTTGAAGAGGCCACAAATGTTGCATTCGACATCATTTTGGAGCACGAGGTTAACACATTTTCTTATATTTTAATATCCCGTCACACGTATGCCAAAGTACAGGATATAGTAAATGTTGGTGGGAACAGGAGAGGGTTCCTTTTTTGGGCTAGGAACATGTATTTAATGTTAGGTGTTCCCTGAATGTGTAGCCTCTGGGAATACTCTGGACGATGATTTAGGGCTTCCTTTTGATGATTCAGAGGATGATGGTTTTAATCCTGATGCTCCGGAGGTAGAAGATGACAGGGAGGGTGATGGAGAGGGAGAGGAAGAGGGGGATGGAGATAAGTCAAGCTCTGATGAATTTGATTTTTCTTCAGCATCTGAGGATTTGGGGGCTGTAGCAAATAATGATCCGCTTCTAGCGCTTCTTTCTGATGATTCAAAGGATGATGATTTTAATCCTGATAAAGCTGATTAAGATTAAAATAGGGAAGCTAAGACAAAGAGCTCTGGTTCAGATGATTTTACATCTGATTTAGATGATCTTCGTGACATATGCAAGAATGAAGGGACATTGGATGAAGTTCAAGGGCATGCAATGTTTAAAAACGATGAAGAAACTAAAACAGATATGGAACATGATGATTCTGGCCCGATAACTGCAAAGAGACAAGTAGAAAGATTGGATAATAAAAAGTTGCATGATGTAAGTCCTCTTGAATGCTTTTGATTTGCAAAGATATCTGCTTAAATAATTGTAATTGATTAAGCAATGAGAATATGCGTATGTATTAAAAACAAATTAGAATAAAGTTGGTTAACCTCTACACATGCATAATAGGACAATCATCCTTTTATTTGTTCTGTACATTATGTGTCCTTTTGCCAGCATGTCGTTCGTTGGTTGTGTGGATATGTAGACATGTGAAGTATAACTGATATAAATAATCTCGATGTCATATCATGTGTATCTACATTTACACGTGTCTCTATACACAATACACACCATGTTTTTGCTTCTTTATGTCAGTGTATCATATTAATCCAGTCTTAGACTTTCATGTTTGGCTTGTCTTTTATTTTGTTGCTGTCATTTATGTAGGAGGCATATGGAAATACTTCCTCAGATTCAAGTGATGAGGACTTTTCTGATACTGAAGCACCAAGTAGTCTAAAGAACCGCAAACCAACAAAGGATACCGGTTCTACCAAAAAACATAAACCAAGTGAATCTACCCCCATAACAAAAAATGGCAAGAAGCCAGATGCTGAGGGTTCTTCTGCAAATAGGTCTATTGCTAAAACTGGTACTAAATCAGCTCATAGAAGACTTGGAGAAGCTGTTACTCAGGTATTCTTTTCACTCAGCAACTACACTTACAACAACATACCCAATCCTGCCAGAACGGGGTATGGGGAGCAACTACACTTAGCAAGACTTAAAAAATGTGAAGGGTTGGGGCCTTGGGGGTAGCCCAAGTTTAAGTTTTATACTTTATGAACATGCTTCTCAGAGCAAAGATTGTTAATATTTCGTATATTTTCGTTGACAGCGATCATAACAGCATGTCTCCCATGCATCACTTTTGGACAGATTGTAGAGATTGTCGACAACGGCCAAACTTGTAAGTTAGTTTAGAATTCTATGTTTAGTTTGTATCATAGATAACGTTTTATGTTGCGATTGAAATTATGCTTATGTAGCATGTGCAACGAGTGGACTTCTACACGGGGCCGCTGCATTTAATTTCATTTCATGCTCATATCGTACTAAGATCAGGAGCCGCTACGGTTTGATGGAGAGTCTAGGACCAGGATGGGTGACTCACCTATTTTGCGAGTGCTGTGCACTTTGCCAAGAATACCGAGAACTTAAAGCCCGAGGTTTGGACCCTGAATTAGGTACGTTACTTGAAGCACTTAAATGTGTATTTGAAAATGGATCTTGCTGCTACTGCAACTGCAGCAAAGAATTCTGAACTTACAGATGTAAAAAATATAAATAGTGTAACCAGGAGATAGAACCAATTCTCAACACAAAACATTCACACATTCTTAGAGTCCCATTTAGGACAGGAAAAAGGCATTCTTTGTAAATGGGTTTCTCGGTTTGATATTTATCAATACCTTGAGAAGTTCACTAAGGTACACTCCCTTTATTTTGCTTCGTGTTTGTGCTCATTTTATGGATATTAATCACTTGAAATAAATTATTCAATAGGATGCAAGTGAAAAAATCATTAAAATAATGGAACGTAAACCAGATCTTATCATTGGAAACTATACGGATGGAAATTTGGCAGCATCTCTTATTGCTAACGAACTTGGTACCACATTGGTACTTTCTATGTCCATCGTACTAAAATAGCTCAATCCTAGAAAATCTCTATGAATAAATTATCAGATAATACGTTTTTATGAACTTTCAGGGAACGATTACACATGCTTTAGAGAAGACCAAGTCGTACGAAGATTCGGACATGAAATGGACCCAAGATATCACTTTTCTTGTCAATTTACAGTTGATACGATTGCTATGAATTGAGCAGAATTCATTATCAAAAGTACTTTCCAAGAGATTGCTGGAAGGTTTGTTAGCAAGATGCAACCACGTTGCTTCTTAATACTTTTTAAACAAAATATGGTTTTGAGTCTTTTTGATGTTTGATTTCAGTAAATATAGACCTGTACAACAAGAAACTCATCAAGCATTTACACTACCATGGCTATATAGAGTTGTTTCATGCATAAACATGTTTGATCCCAAATTGAACATTGCCTCACCATGAGCTGATCATTTGAGCCTGCCATCGAGGAACTCCTCTTTAGTAAAGTCGACAATGACGAAAACATGTAAATTTCATGACCTTAAAAAATTGTTTTATATGTGTTTAATTAGTAAATTTATTTGACAAATATGTTTTATATGGAACAGTGGATACTTAGAAGACCAAAGTAAGCCAATCATCTTCTCAATGGCAAGACTAGACACCGTGAAAAACATCATAGGATTAACAGAATAAAAGGCTCCGGAGTTTGGTCAATCTCGTCATCGTAGCCCGTTTTTTTGACCCTTCAACATCATAAAATTGAGAAAAAATGGCGGAGATAAATAAAATGCAGTTCTTGATAGAAAATACCAACTTAAAGGTCAAATAAGATGGATAGCAGCACAATCTGATCGAAACAGAAAAAAGTGAGCTTTACCGTTTCATTGCTGACTCAAAGGGGGCGTTCATTCAACCTGCTATATACGAAGCATTTTGACTTACGATCATTGAAGGAAATGGACTATGGTTTGCTAGCTTTTGCCAAAAATCAAGGCGGTCCAGCTGATATCATTGTCAATGGGGTATCTAGATTCGTGATTGATCCCAACTATGTTGATGAGTCGAGCAACAAGATTGCTGATTGTTTCCAGAAATGAAAAGAGTATCATGGATACTGGAATACAATTTTGGACGGCAGTTTGAAGCGTATATATAAATGGTAAAAAAATACAGGTTTTGAAACACATTGGAGTGAAAATATTCATTACGCAAGAGTTTTTTTCTTTTTCTTTTTCAGCTACGCATGGAAGATTTATGCAAATAAAGTGTTGAATATGGGGAACCTTTATTCATTATGGAAGCAGTTAAACAAGGAACATAGAGAAGCAAAACAAAGATACATTAAATTGTTTTTTGCAATCTACATTACAATAACTTGGTACACATCTTTGGTTATATTTTTGTTCGCATATGTACCTGAGAATTACTTGCAATAGGTAGTGTGCTCCTCAAACGTACATTTATAAGGATCCAACCAAAGTTTATGGTAGAGTTTACACTGCAAATGAATTTCCTCCTGATCAAGGGATTCCTTCTAACCATGACATGACTTATGTGCGTCTCCTCATTCTTAAAATTATTCATTCATGTGTTTAAAGGGTGTTTGGCACATGACATATCCAAACACTATCCTGTTACTCATGAATAACTAACTTAATCCCTTCTCAAATGATTATTATCCAGTAGGTATTATTTTGAATAGGCCGTTTCTTATCAAGATACAATATTTTGTGGTACTATGATATGGTGGAATTTGTTAAAAAAAGGTTTTAACATGGTTTTGTTCTTTCTCTATATATAATATTGTTAGGAATTAGAATTTCCATAGTGAAGTGTCGGTCACCCCATATATAATCCAGCATAAGTTAGCTCGTAGACATTATGTTATTTACTAGTTATTTAGATAGTTATTTAGTTTAGTGCAACACCGTGGAGGAAGGACGGGTCTTTACCCACTGTATGCCTGATCCACAGTCCGAAGGAGGACGTTTATTATGTAACTATATATACCCTCTACCTCCCAAGGTAGAGGGTTGGACCTTTCACTCAATCTAACCTTTTCTCTTTTGTTTACTTTCTCTCTCTAGAAAGGCTCCCATCTCCTACTTTCTCTCTCTAAACTCTTGCATAATTCGAACCATATATTATTGTGTTATGTGTTTGTGAAATCCAATATCTAACAATTGGTATCAAGAGCCATGGTTTGATCACTCATCTTTCATGTTCTTGGATTTCTAGTGGTTTTTATAAGGTTTTTGGGTTTGAATGAGTTTAGAGTGGTTTGCATCATTTGGATCATTTCTAGTGTTAAAGTTTGGATTTTGATTGTACTTTTGTGTTTAGAATCATCATAAGTGCTTGGGTTTTGATTTGGAAAGCTTGAATCACTGTGGTTGAGCTTGTTTTGGATTGAAAAGTGTGTTTTTGAAGTTTTTCTTGCTAGCGACTTGGCTCTCGTTGTGTTTTTCATCTTAGCGACTTGCTTCAGTAAAAGTTAGCGAGTTACAGTGTTAGTTGTTAGCGACTTGAGCCTAGCGACTTGTCTATTGAGACAAGCCGACAAATAGTACAAGTTAGTGGATTCTCCACTACTGCTAGCGACTTGGTGAGGTTAGCGACTTGCTTCAGAAATTGTTAGCGAGTTGTAGTGTAAATTGTTAGCGACTTGATACTAGCGACTTGGATCTTAGCGAGTTGTTCTTTAGCAACTTAATTGTGTCTAGCGACTTGGTGTTAGCGACTTGGACCTTAGCGAGTTGCTCTTTAGCGACTTGACTGTGTAGTGACTTGGTGCTTTAGCGACTTGTTTCCAGCGACTTGGGTCTTAGCGACTTGGGCTTAGCGACTTGGTTCAAGAATTCTTAGCGACTTGTTGACTTTTCCCGACAAAACTTCAAACGGCCATAACTTTTGAACCGTAACTCCGTTTTCAGCGTTCTACCCATCAAAACGACCGTGAGAACGAGGAGAATGGCACGCTCATTCAAGTCAACCTTCTAGGCCTAAATCCACTCTGAACAGAAGTTATTGAGGTTTTTATGTTTTCTGACCTAAATTTCTCTGTAAAACGAGCATAAAGCAATCCAAATCTCAACCAAACAACATCTCTACCAATCCTACAAACAATCATAAGACCTAACACACAATTGTCTATCACTGTGTCTATCCATCAGTTATCTTAACACGTTCTATTGGTCACTATATCACGGTTTCTTCTTGATTTTGTAAAATCCCGCGAAAGAATCTATTTCTCGGTTTAAATCATAGACTTGTAAAATCCCGTGTATATTACAACATCATGTCTTACACTACTGACCCAGTCATTTCGGAAGTACTTAAACTGTATGATGCTATGGACAACAATGATAATGTATGCTACACTGAACGGTTAAAAATGATGGAATCAATCAATGAGGATGTGAAATCTCCGTGTTTAGAATCTAAAGAGAGAGAAATGCACCAGTCAAGGTTACAGAATGCTCTTGCAAAAGGTAAGGAAAATTGCATTGAACCTTATCGACAACTTCATTCACACCTCATGTTACTCACATCTACAACTATGAAACGAACATGCATTGCCCTTTTCCGTCAAGATTTATCCACATTAACAGGAACATTACTATTGAACTTAGAACAATTAGAATAACAACTTGATAAAGAAAAGGTTCAAAAGGATTGGTCCAGTGCTGCACTTCATGTGATCCACAAACAATTTCAGCAATTCATCAATGGGGAATATTCATCAGATTATGATCAAGACGTGACTAAAATATCTTTCAAGAGACACACTGGAATGGAAATTAGCATGTTCATTGAGACACTTATTCATCTCATGCATAATGTGGAGAAGTATATTGAGGAAGTTACTCAGATAGATGAAAAAGTGGATGTGTGTCTGGTGCAGTTAAGAGATTGTTGTGATGAGTTGGGTAATGTATCAGTTGAAAGATCGGATGTTGCTGAATGCAGAATAACAGAGACAACAAAGAATGATGCAACAAATTGTTCAGTAACTCATGTCAGACAAGATGTGGATACAGTAATCAGAGAGGTGAATGAATGTTTGGTGAATGAATGTCAAGTGCAATCAAGAGATTGTAGTGTTGAGATGGGTAAAGCATCAGATGATGGATCAGTTGGTACTGAATACATAGGCTCAGAGGCAGATAAGCTTGAAACAGCCAGTAGTTCAGTGACTCTTGTTACACATGATGTGGATGCAGATATCATACAGATAAATGAACAGGTGTCATGTGATGAGGTACCCTTAACTGTTCAACATAGTGCATCTGCTAATGTACCTAAACATACTGATCTTAATACTGAACATGATTCTGATAAATGTTCCTTGGTTGAGGCTGAGTCTGAGATTAAGTGTTTCAAAACAAAAGATATGGTTGATAAAAAGGCTTTTGATGAACTTTCAAACAAATTCTCAAATCTTGAAAAACATTGCATTTCACTTGAAATTGCGATACAGAGTAAAGACGAAAGTTTTCAACTTAACAAACCATGTAAAAATCCGGAACTTCCTGAACTCCGTGAATTTTTGGAAATTAACACTTTGAAAGCTCAGCTTCAAGACAAAGACTCAACCATTTACAATCTGAAGAAACATATTTCTGTCTTGAATATGAAAAGTAATTTAGTCATGAATACACAAGACATTGATGCTACTATAACAAGAAATAATGAACTGTCAATTTATGTGGCTAAATTACTAAAGGAAAATGAGTCTTTGAGAAAGCATCACATAGAACTAAGTGACTCTGTCAAAGAAGCTAGAACTAAGTCAATGGAACAAACAAACCCTTTTATAGCAAAAATTAATGAACTCAAAGCTCAACTTTAGGAAAAGAGTTTCGCCATTGTTGCCTTAAAGAATGAGCTTAGAAAAACCTTAGGGAAAAGTGTGAACACTAAGTTTACAAAACCATCAACCTTGGGGAAGCCAGTTTCTCATCCCACTAGAGACCGGTCCGTTGTTAGGCAGCCTACTGCATTTAAATCTGAAAGAACAAAATTTTCAAAAACACGGTTTGCCTCCCAAGTTGATGTGAAACAAGTTTTGTCAAAACCAGTCACTTCACCTCATATGCCTAAGAATTTACATGATATGAATGACTTGTTCAAGAACTATGATCTAGAAGAAGCTAGGAAAAAGGCACAGATTCAAAAAGATGGAATTTTAGGTGCTAGACCTAGGGTGATGAACTCTAGAAGATTTCAAGGCACTGCTAGTAGTTCTAAACCATTACCTAGAAACACTAATCTAAAGACTAGGGATTGGCTTTTATCTAAGATTAGTTGCGTTTTGAATAAAGCTATTCCCATAGCAGATCACTCTAAGAAATCTAGATCTATTTCTGAATCCAAACAAGCTGTTTGCTCAAAGTGTCTGAAATATATCTTTAATGCTAATCATGATAAATGTTTCACAAAATCCCTGAAGAAAGTAAATGCTCATGCAATGATACAACCTGTTAAGTCTAGGATTTACACTAAGTCATCCACAGTCCATATGAAGCAAATGAAACCAAAAGCCTCACCTAGATGGTTACCAACTGCTAAATCTTTGGAAACTAGGAATAAGGATAAGTCTTCCACTATGCATAAGAAGCCTAACAATCCTAGACCTTTTCATAAGTGGATACCATCTGGTAGAATTTTTAAGGATGATGGACTTAGGTGGATACCTACAGGAAAGATGTTTACCAATGGCAATCTCAAAGTTGACCGTGAAACCCCAAAGGGTTTGGATACTGATGTCACTAACCAAAATATATGCAATCAAGTTTGTAATATTAGTGCAGGTTGTCCTTACTCAGTTGCAGATACTTCGATCCTTCAATACATGGACTCGCTTAAAGTATGGATTACAAATGGATTGATATCTCATAACTCACGGGTTCAAGTAACTCAATCTTGATATTCATTCAGCTATGACGTCTGTTCACATTAGTTCAGGCCTCGTACTTCAACATTATGACGTTTGAACACAACATTTCAAGCCTCGTACTCTAAAGAAAAGAAAAGTGTACACTTCAGTGCGCTTTTTCTTCAGAAGAAGAGAAATCTTCTTATTATGACCATTCTCATCAACATGCTTCATGCTTTTTCCATGCGCTTCAGTCATCAAGTGAACCGGACTACTGATAATTACTCTTATTCCACTTGATCTTTTATAATGACGATGGCGACATCATATGC
The DNA here is from genome assembly GCA_910596185.1 of Chrysanthemum makinoi. Lineage (NCBI taxonomy): Eukaryota > Viridiplantae > Streptophyta > Magnoliopsida > Asterales > Asteraceae > Chrysanthemum > Chrysanthemum makinoi. The sequence goes on from OU343216.1 coordinate 138,898,183, forward strand.
TAATTTTGCGGGGGAGAAGTGTGAATAGACTACATTTGGATGATTTCACTTACTTAATCAAGAATGGCATCTCCGTATGCAATTCTTGAGGGGGAGAAGAAGTGTGATAATTCTGCATGGTTGATTGACATATGAGAATATATGGTCATACGGCTCCTAACTCATGTAAGAACCGAGCTTCTTCTTATCGGGTCATCTTTACATGGAGTTTCTTCTATGAGCCGTTGGTTGACATCTTCACATGGGCTGATATGATTAAATGACAAAGTGCTTCTAGTTGCGGGGTTGATTTCCTTGATGAACATCTTTCTGTTCTTGTTTGATTGGGAGGGATTTGATTTAAGGGGATTTGCTATTTGTAAGTTAACGGGAATGCATTTGGTGAGTTGAAGATGTTGACTTTCTATTCCCCAATTGGACAATCTTGAAGAAGGTCGAGTCTACAGTCGGTTCTACATTTTCTGCTGCATGTTAGAAGACTAAAGACGAGTTGCATTTGATTATCCAAAGACTTCTTCTTAATCTGGGCATTTATCAAACAGATTGTCGGTTTAGGGGAGAGCACTAATTGGGGGAGAGTGATATGTCGAATTTAATCCCCAATTAGACTTGCTCACATTCTTCAGCAAGTTGATTCTCACAAAGACTTCAAGTATTCTTCTTAAAAGATTTCAAGTATCTGGGCTTACAAAGTGTTGCTGATTCTGAAGTGTTAAAACCAGCAAGGGGGAAGGAGACACGCATCTAAACGCGAGTAAACTTGATGAGCTTAATACTTCTAAGTGATTGAAGATATCCAGGGAAGACTAATGTCATTACCGCAGAGAAACTCAATGTTTGACTCAAGGCGTTTAGTGTTCTTATTCCAACTATGTGGGGAAGAGATGGAAGAGTTAGTTTCTGAAGATGAAAGAGGTACACAAGTGTGTGATGATTTTGATGTTATCACAATCATCAGGGGAGAGAGATTGTGTACATTGGGGATGCTCAGCTACTTCACTTGAGGGCTTAAACAATGATTCAGAGATATAATCACTTATTCCGGTGTTGACATCCGCAGAGATTGTCACCCGCAGAGATAATCAGTGATTCGGCCTGCCTCTTCAATGTTATCGGTTATTCTCTCTTTGGGCATTCGGGTACTTCGGGTTCTTGAGCTTCATACACAATCATCAGGAAAGATAAATGTGCATTGGGTGGTTGTATAATTTATTCTTTGGAACTCTATTTGTGTATTCGGGCTCTTGAGCTCTATTCTAAGAGACGGGCTGCATCTATTCAACTACTCGGGGGAACCTTTTGGAATGGATTATGTCAGACTTCAGTGGAACGAAATTTGAGAAGACTTATTTATGTGTGGGATGATACGTTGTTGTTCTTCTATTGGATGATATAACCTCGAACGATGAATCACGGTGATTATTCTTTAAAGGAGCAGCAAGTTCGATGATAATGGTGTGCTTCTTTGTGCACCTGGCTAAGAGAAGCTTGAAAGAAAGCTTTGAATCTGCTCAGCTAAAGGATTTTCGGTTTGGGGGGAAGCTGCCAAAGTCTCACTTTCAGATGGCTCAATTTCTTTCTTCAATGCAAGAGCCTCGGAAGCTTTGGTGGTGAAAGTTTTATGGATGATGACTTCTATCTTCTACAACGGGGCTGCTCGATATCCTTATCTCGGTACTCGTATCATCATCTTCTTAAACTATATCATCTACTCTATCTTTGTAAATATTTTTCAGAAAAGCAAAATACAAAAATATAAAACCAACAAAAAGAAAATAGAAAAATATAAAATCATAAAAAATCCATAAAAATCAGAAAATTTCATAAATTTCCAAAAATATGTTTTCTCTAGACATGTCTTCTGGTATCGATAACATCTGCGGTCTTAGAAATGTCATTCAATAATGGCACGGGACCATAGATGAAGTTCGAGCAGGAGGTGTAAATATTTCTTTTCAAAACATGTCACAAAATATGGCTTACAGTTATTTCAGACTGTAACCCGCGCTTCAAAAAAAATGGCTTACAGTTACTTCAGACTGTGACCCGCGCTAAAACCATGGTTTGCTATTATTTCAGATAGCAACCCGCTCTTCAAGAAAGGAAAGTGCAGCGCTAAACCAATTTTCAAATATTTCGTGCACTTATCCTAAAACATAATGAGGAAAGTATGTCGAAGGACTGCTGTTCCTACTCAAATATTTTTCCGTCTAAAATTCTTCAGAAAAATATTTGTTTGAACAAAATGGTGGAAAATGAGTTGCTTAAAAATCTATCAGATTCAGAGTTTTAGTATAAGTTGAAAACTCAATCAATGACTTCAGCACTTTTACTTTTATAAAATGAGTCATTGATTGAGGGGGAGAATGTTTTCAAATTTATATCATCTAACGGGCTTATCTAATTATCCTACGTGCTTAACTGAAAAAGATGTTTACCTATGTTGAAGGACTAGGAATCTAGGATATGATTGTTAGGATTAGATGATTAGAGTTTGATAAACACATTATTCCCATGCCTTTTATGATCTGATTGATATGTTGAATTGACTTTTATTAGTCGATTGCTGTTTGGGTGATGTCGACCACCATATATCTGTATGTGTGTTCACTAACGTATGCAGGTATATTGGTATATAAGAATGTTCCCGATCCGGATCCCACAATTGAAGATGATTGGATGCCGAAAGGAAAGGGTAACTATATCTTGGGTTGACAAATGAAGAAACGGAGCTTAATTGGACTTCTATGGAGAGTTGGCATGGAAAAATGCAACGTAAGAGGTCTCACTGCATCAGCAGATGGTTTTCTTCATCAGCAAATGAAGAAACGGAGCTTAATTTGACCTCAGTTGGCATTAAAATGCAACGTAAGAAGTCTCACTGCATCAGCAGACGGTTTTCTTCCTGCCCTACAGCAACAACAGAAGCTTCTCAACCACCTAACGTATCTTTGTGCAGGGATACCATTTTTCTAAAACTTTGAAAAATATTGTTTTGAAAATGGAAAAATATTGTTTTGAAAATAAATCGGATTCAAAGTTTTGAAATCAACCAGAATTTATTTTGTCAAATCTTCAGTGATTTCAAATTAAATATTTTCAAACGATATTTCATCAAAAAGTCCGTTTGTACGATTAAATGTGGTGATCTAAAGATTTAATGTTATGTCATGGTATGATTTTTCTTTAGAATCAAGATCTTTCAAAATGAAATTTTTTTCTGTTCTTGTTTGATTGTGAAATTGTTTTATTTTCCTTAAAGATCTCTTAAAACAATCATACCTGACACTAACAATATTTAATGTTTTAAATTGGTCCATTTCGATCATTTTTCAAAATTAAATCTTGCTACGTCTTTCCCCAAATTTTTTCTAAAGGATTTAAATCAATTGGGATCACAAATCTCAAATGGTTTGAAATTTTTGATCGGGGGATAGATCGTGATTTAAATCTCAAATCTGTTTTAATGGAATTGGTTTTAGTCCTTCAAAGGCACTCCTGCCTCCATGTGCCAAACGATCTCAATATACCTAATGCACATGTTGAGGAGGATCATTTATCCAAAAACTAGATGAGTATTTTAAATCAGGTGTATTTTCTCCCATGTTTTCTAAACCTCATTAAATCACTTGGGATCAAAAATCTCAAAGGGTTTGATATTTTTGATCGGGGGAGAATTTGTGATTTAATAATGAAATTTGAGAAAAGGTGATCGTTTTGATTCAAGTGTGCATACTGCTCTCTCATATGTGCTAAATGCTTTCGAATCTCGAAGCACATATTGAGGGGGAACAAATGGTTTCTTAATGGCTTTTGTGTTCGTGGATGTGCTTCAAAAGAACTCTTTCCTCTATGTGATGAAATGATTTCAAATATCCAAAGCACATATTGAGGGGGATAATTTACCAAGAAAATCAAATGGCTTTTTCTATGGAAATTGTGATCAAGAAATTATTTCAAAGAACTCTTGCTTCCATGTACTAAACTATTTAAAAATCATATGCACATGTTGAGAGGGAGAATTTCTAAATGATCAAAACTATTAAGGTACAAAATGCTTTGATCTCGTATCACAAGTACCTTGATTGATTTTCCAAATGATTTTTCAAATTGGTTTCAAGGAAGAATGAATTGTACCAAAAGACCGACCATTTTACTTTATGCATGGTGTTATAAGGATGGTTAGGTTAGGTATTAGTTCTCACGATCCGCCAGAACCGGAGGGATCTACCCAGGGACAATCCACTAGATAGTGTAGAGTCCTTAGGTATGATGAAAAAAGGATAAAAGTGAGATATGGGAAGAGTGCGGACTGAGACAGAGCTAGTACTGGAATATACCCAACAAGGTTCTAGTAATGAAGTCTCGGTAAGCACTGAAGGGGTTGAAGAATGAAAAAGAAATGAATGTGAAAAAGGGTGAAAAGAAATAGCCCTCCAATAATTCAACCTTAGGGCAGAAACCGAGTTCAATACATATGCTACTGGTTGTTACCAGGTAACACTGGTATTGAAGACAAGACGTCATGGACCCAGTGACGCACTGCACTAAACTTCCCAAGCTACTCAAGTTCCTCTTAAAAGGACTTGTTTCATTCTCACGGGGAACCTACATAATCTATCGACTTTCTCTTAGAGATTGTTGATATTGAAGAAGGAGACCATCTCCCTAGTCTCCGGCATAGGAACCAAATGTGCACAATTGAGTCTAGAGCCAAGAGATCATCCATAATATCTCATTAGGACACAAATTAATGAAGACTTGCTGTTTCACACAATGTGGAAAGTAAGTATATATTAAGAGTCCTACGCATTATCCTTGTGGTATTGCCAGAACATCCGAGTGATATGTAAAAGTATTCACGATGAAGATGGAAATCCTTCTAGAGCCAACATCAAACAAGCTCTTGGTGGGTGACATGTGAGATCTTCTCGTAAGATCAAGCTTGTGACAACTGGACAGAAACGATGGGGTGATTCACTCTTGAATCAACCTTGGTCTAGGATTGGAATTGAAGAATACTTTTGGAAAAACCGTTCGATGTGCAAACCTTCTTTTCTCTAGCACGTCGAATGTGTACTTATGTTTTCAAACACAAAAAGTATCTCTGATTGAAAAAATACTTTTGGAAAAACCGTTCGATGTGCAAATCTTCTTTTCTCTAGCACATCGAATGTGTACTCTTTTCAAATACAAAAGGTATTTTTGATTGAAAATTGATCTTTCTCATAAAACCTTCGTCGTATTGCAAAACTCTTTCTTCAAGCAATACGCGATTGTTTTCAAATCAATTTTTCATCAATCAGTGAATCTCAATTCGCTGGTTCACTCACTCCGTGTTGTCTTCTTTGAGACGTTCCAGATTGAGAACAACTAGAACAGCTGTGAAACCCAGTCAAGGAGATTCTTCGGAATTATACCTGATCACAGGCAGTACTTGTACTGATCAACGGGGAACCGTGGGCCGTGTACCTCAATTCAACGAAAGTGATCAAAGATACTTTCGTGCGCTTTATTGCTAACTGTCGTATGCAGGTACACCCCGACGATTGCAGCTGATCAGAATTGAGGAGTCAATCCAAAGCCGCATGCTCACAGCATCCACACTTAATTGAAGAAATCATGACTGGTGCATATCTACAGAACCTGGCTCTAATATTTTTATACTATGTTTCTGCTACGCTGCTGCAAATATCATGAGCCAGTAAAGCTTCCGCTACTCTGATGAAAAGATGTCATGATCCTGAAAGTGTGAGCATGTCGGTCCAAAAGTCACAACTTCACATGATGGCAACACAATAAAGGGTGATCCAGAGATTTACTGTGGCTGATGATCTCAAATAAAGCTCGAAGATCATCAAAGATGTGGATCAGTTAAAGGCCTCCACTTAAAGTAAAAAGTATGCGGACTTTGAAGTATCACTGCTAAAGCACAAAAGATGTGGAAGTTGAAGAATTAAAGTCTACGAGCTCAAGATTGAAGATTTAATAGAATGCTAGGATTCGAAATGTAAAACATGGGGTGACCTCCCTTAGGGGGAGATTGTTAGGAATTAGAAATTCCATAGTGAAGTGTCTGTCACCCCATATATAATCCAGCATAAGTTAGCTCGTAGACATTATGTTATTTACTAGTTATTTAGATAGTTATTTAGTTTAGTGCAACACCGTGCAGGAAGGACGGGTCTTTACCCACTGTATGCCTGATCCACAGTCCGAAGGTGGACGTTTATTATGTAACTATATATACCCTCTACCTCCCAAGGTAGAGGGTTGGACCTTTCACTCAATCTAACCTTTTCTCTTTTGTTTACTTTCTCTCTCTAGAAAAGCTCCCATCTCCTACTTTCTCTCTCTAAAATCTTGCATAATTCGAACCATATATTGTTGTGTTATGTGTTTGTGAAATCCAATATCTAACAAATATTAATAGTATGTGTGCATTTGGATTATTAAAGGCCATTGTAGATGAATGCACATGTCCTTTGCTATGGGAAAGTGAAAGTTTATGTCTTCTATAAAATGCAGGTTCATACGATGGGATCTTGAGAGACGAAAGAGGTTGTTGGATCAGATGATTCATGGGTTATGTTTTGCAACCTCTTCTTCTATGCTATGAACCTTTGGTATGATATAATCTAATAAATATCAAATTGTGATCATATATGTAGATATGAGAGAAGAACAATGAACCAAAAGTTGAACCGATGAACATCCTTAGACTTAGTGTAGTAACTTAAGAGCATTGTTTACTTGATCTCGCACATCATGTACCTTTGAATTTGACCTTGTATTTGTTTGGTAATTTGAATAAGCTTCCACTTAATCCGTTGATTTTGTTTTGTTTGTTTTAACTTTTGATTACCAACAAGTGATATCATAGCTGGGTTCATTTATACAAAAGGAAGAAAAAGTGAAAAAATGGTTCATTTGGATTGAAGTTGGACCCTTTTTTTACTAATGGGTCACAAAATAGGTGAAGTTTAAATTTGGTGTGTGTAATCGTTATTAAACATATACTTTTTATTCAGGTAACGAAAGCTCTTGCTCGTATGAAGCTCGAGTCTTCTAAACTTATTGTTGGCATTGACTTCACAAAGAGCAATGAACGGACTGGTAATGCACTTATATTTTTGAAAATAATTTTTTGTCAAATTGTTTAATAATTAATAACGGTCAACTAATTTCAATGTTTAACACATTAACAAATAAGCCCTACTTAACTAATACCTTACAAGAAACTTTATAGGTCATGCCCGCCCATTGGGCGGGCCTTAGAAACTAGTATATATATATATATATATATATATATATATATCTACTTATATATGAGGCTAAGTACGAGTTGTACTTGAAGCTTGAAAGTATGTACAATGACATGGAGATGCCACCTTAATGCCACTTGGCACATGCAATGCCACCTACGCTGCTGTGTCGTGTGGTATTTGTTAAAAAAATTATGGCACTATGGAGATTCGAACCCTGGTCACTTGGAACATGTTACCAACACTCCTACCACTACATCAGCTTGGTTTTTGTGAGTACACTTTGAAAAACAAAATTGATAACAATTCGTGGAGTGCCGGATACAAATTGGAGGTTACTCAAAAACCATTCAAATCCTCCCCTAAATCTTAGCTATTCTTTGTAACCGAATCAATGCACTCCTTAATTCTCTCCCAATTTTGGAAATCATTTTGAATCTCAGTCAACTTTTCATATCTCAATCAATATGTTCCAAATTCAAATTGTGCTCCATATCACACAAATCACGGATGAAATTGATTTTGAAAATAATTTTTACATATTTCTCAATGCCACATTCAAAACCCTAATTTGTATCTATAAATATTTACAAAATCATCTAACACCACATCATTCAATCCACATATATTGTACACATCAAAAAGGGAGTTATGAATAAGGGTTTTAGAAAGAGTGGTAACATGGGATACCAAAAAACTCCAACCGTGCCAAGTAGCAGTTTTCAAAAAACTGGAGGCTTTGGAGGCTCTGGAGGTTTTGGCGGATCTAAGAGTTTTGGTGGTTCTGGCAATTCTGGAGGATCAGGATTCAGGAGGTTATACATTTATTTTTGTTCTATTGTTTATAATTTGGTACTAATCATATTTTGTATTTACATGCAATATACTTAATTGTTGTTTTGTTACGATGTTTATTTGTTTGATATTCTTATTTACCATCTGTTGGTTGTAAATAATTTTTTTAATTATGTTTTTCCTATTTATTATGTATTCTCTTTATTTGAATGTATGTGCATTATGTTTATTTTTGTATGATGTTTTTAGGTATGATGTGTATTAAGTTTATGTGCAGCTTATTTGATTATGTTAAACATCCATTATGTTAAACATTGTTTTAATATGTTTTGTGTGTGAAAAGCTTATTTAGTTTTTTTGTAAAACTATTAGATTTTTAGATTCATTAACATGCGTTAATCTGTGTTACTGTATGTCAGGTAATAGCGAGGATAGGAAATAACACTTATCAAAGATAATAATCCTATGAATGATGACATATCTGTGCAAGGAATATGTATATCAATTTGGCATTCTCACAAAATGAATGCTGCCCACGATCCATATAGCCTTGATTTGGTTCTGCAAGACAATGATGTATGTACACTATCCTCTTTTCTATGTATACAATAGATTAATAATAGTTTATGATGTTTTTATTAACCATATTTTATTTGTAATTCAGAACACAAGGATCCAGATGTATATCAAGAAGGAGTTTATGTTTAAATTTGAGCCGTTGTTCGAAGAGGGAAAATGTTACATCATTTCCAATTTTGGGATAACTAAAAATGGTGGGAAACTTCCTTTGTTACCACATCGTTTTAAAATAAGTTTCTACAGGACAACCATTGTCACACGTACGGAACCTTTTGACACCAACACATATGGTTTTATTTTTTAACCATATAGTCATTTACTGGATCCTGAACATCACAAATACTATGAAAATGATGTTGTTGGTACGCACTTGATCCATTATGAATAATATCAATTTTATATTCCCTGATTAAAATTGATACTATTATTTTTTGCTAATTTTATTCATGGATTATTTAAATAGATATCATTAGTTCCGTAATTGGTATCGAGGAGAGTGTCCCGGTTATGTCTGCTGCTAGTAAAAGTTTCGTAGAACTGTTGTCGTTGAGGATGCTGAGTAAGTATACATTTTCCAATTATATTTCATTTTTGTAACAATTTGATGTTAATGATTTCTTTTTGTATGTATTTAAGTAGCCTATATTTTAAATAAATTACAGGGCCAACCGTTTGAACTTGACTTTCTGGGACCAATGGGCGAGCATGTGGGATCCATATTCAAGTAAGCGTGCGTCAATTGATCATTTGGTAGTTATACTTCAGCTTGGGAAAGTGAAGTATTGGGACGGTATGTGCTCTTTTCTTCATTTCGAATGTTGAATATAGTTACTTTATTAATTCAGTTTTAAGTATATGTCTTCAATTTCCACATATCAGGAACTACCGCTATTCACAATGCTCTATTTGGTTCGAAGATATATATCAATCGTGATATACCAGAGATCGTTTCATTCAAAACAAGGTTATTACCTGTTTGTTAATTCTGTTAGTTCAACGATCGAATATTTTATTGTTAGTAACAAAAATATTATTTTCGCTTTTTGTAATGTATTTTAGGGTTCAACAGCGTGAGGGGTTTCAGGCTGATCAGTTGAAGATTGTGGTGTTCTCACCAGAGGTAAAGGTTCAAACCATATCAGAGTTTTTTCACGGCTGTGTGAAAAAGATTGTTGGATCGATTCGTGAATGTGAACCAGTATGTTAGTGATTTAGATTATTAAATATTAACAAACTATATTTAACATGTTTGCAGTTATTAAATATACTAAATTTGGACTATAAAATGCAGGATTCACATTGTATTGTTTTGGAAACAATACATAGGATCCACAAAGAGCATGGTTGGGCCTACACCACATGCAAAGAGTGTAACAAAAGAGTTCATGTTGAACAGGGAAGGAATCACAAACCCGCTTTTATTTGCGAGGACCATG
>OU343216.1:138908357-138980318 GCA_910596185.1 Chrysanthemum makinoi
TAATCGAGGATATTACTTATTAACACAAAGTACACATTACAGAAAACGACTCTAAATGAGACGTTTTAAAATACATTATCATTCGAATTTATTCATAATATCAGAGTAGAGGTCCCATAATGTATGTAACACCCCCAAATCTCGGTACAGCGGAAGACTTAATCAAGTTTTCGGGGCGTTACTTTTTGGATTGGTATCGCACACAAGTATAGCCAAAAGATAGTCATTTAACCTTTAAAACCAATCCCAAATTTAAGTATTCAAAACATTTAATCCAAAATATAAATATTAGGCCCAAAACATAATTTATTAAGATAGGTCCCCATAGTTTATCGAGTGAGAAAATGATCCTTGAACCACGCCTCCATGCCAAGCTTCCGATCAAGTAATCCAACATCTCTCTCAAATACGAGAAATCATGCTAAAAGGTCAGCTACGCTGGTGAGTTCATAGGTTTAAGTTCAACAAAATCATAGTGGACCTTTAAGAGTTGATTTGCTACGCAAGACCTAAGATAGATAAATACCGTTCACACATGATCCTACCCGGATCTCCAATCAAATCGCATCCAGTGAGTAACTTTCGGGCCCCTCGACTCTAGTCAGACTGATTTGGCAAAATCTAGAACAATTGCCAACCCGGACCAGTCGATGAAGTCTATTCTTAGCTAGGCGCGGTTAAACCTAGACTAAGGCAACAACTACAAAGACAACTATCTATACAAGCACATAAGCAAATCCAAATAGTTTTCACGGTCCAAAAGCAGTAGCATGATTCTCACCCCGAAATAGTTCAAAACGTAGTTTAAACGTAGATAAAAGTGGGGCTATGAAACTCACCTCAAGCAATCAACGCAAGCAATCAAAGCACAAATAAACACTAGCGTGAAGATAACGGTAAGCCCGGTCGGGCACAACACAACAACTATCGACTCGGCACAACCTATTAATGTAGATCAAACTTAACATATACATTCCTCAGAATCAACGTTATCTACCCCAATGTATTCCATTTCGTTGTTTCCAAAATGTCCTTCATTCACCATTTAATCCTAGTGTTTGGTATTCCTCAGTGGGTGTATCGACTCATTGATGATGCCATGAATGCACTCAACAACCAATATGTTATGCTTCGCAACACAATATGCAACTCCATTCAACACAATATGTGACTCAATGCGACACAATGAAGGCGTCTAAGCGATAAGCTCCATAGTCCAATAAGTTTGGAATAAACGGTAGACCTTATCGATCGTCAACTCGATAAACTCAATTATTCCTTAGTATACGCTTATTATTCCATAAATCAATCCTGAGCGAGTCATAAGGATAAATCACCCATTAATAAGGTTACCCAACGTACCTAGCGGGCTCTTATTAGATTAGTCCCCCTAATAAGTCCGCTACCCACGTGAATCAACACTATTAATGCTAGGTTATCCGTAACCCATGCACTAGCGTAAGAAATAAATACTTGAAAAACTAGTATTAAATGCCCATAATTGGCATATATCGATAGCGTGTACTTTCGAAACATTAATTGTTTATTTATAATAAAACAATTCCATTTTTAGTTTAGTTTCGTTAAAAATAGTAAATAACAAGATAATTCTTGTTATAGTTATTTTTGTACAAAAACCATTCATTATTCATAGTCTATTAGCATTTTTCACATATATATATATATTTCAATTTCCATATTAATCTCATATATCTTTATTAGTTTTGAGTCCACAACCTAATCATAACTTCTCGGGCTTTTAATCAATCAATAGTCCAAATTATACTAAAGTCCATATTACTGCTTTTGTCGGAGTCAACAATTGACTAAAAAGTCAAAGTAACACCGACGTAGCTCAAAGTTGACAATTATATATATCAAGTCCAAATTAAAAGTAATATTAGCGCAATTCAATCCCAAACCAACTCAAAACAATCTCGCCAACCAATCAATCAACCAAATATACTCGAAACCAATGTTATGACCCTAATGGTCAGGACACGGTCGCGGTCAAGATCACGTGAACCAAACAAGCTCTAGAACTTTTACTCCCAGCGTCTCACCCAAACATCAACAATACCAATCAACAAGCTACCAAAACGACCCGACTCGGACCCATGACCCAAGTGGGTCACGTACACCATCAACCAAGATTATCATTGTTCTACGTCATACCATACACACCAACCATCGAACACTTTCTACAACACTCATCCACATTCAAAAGCTCCAAAACACTAACAAACACAAAACCCATCAACTATTCTTAATCAAAAATATGCAACTAAACCTAAATGCACAAACTTATCAAATTAATACACCACACATGTACCAAACACTAATTACTTGTTTACTTAGTCACTAATTAGCTTTAATTTCATGTTCCACCCAAAAGCCCCAAAAATATAAATTAGGTCGAAACCTTAATTTACAATTCGTGGGTTTTTATTGCTTAAACAAACTCAAAACATGTTCCCTTTACCTTATCTAATCACCAATTGCAAAAGCCCTTTGAAAAACTAAAAGTACGAATCTTGATTCAAGGATTTGAAGGTGTTATTGAAGTCCAAATGGAGCTTATGATATATGGTTGGAAAGAGAAGAAAGAGAGCTTTAAGATGGTGGTGGAGGTGGGTGGTCACTCGCCGGTGGGCGGCGGTGGTGGCGAGCGATGGCGGCCAAGGTGGTGGTGGTTTAGGGTTTCTTAGTGAGAAAGTTTAGAGAGAAAATGTGTTGTGTTGTTTTTCTAGAGAGAGAAAAGAGTATCAAATAGGTGAGGGTCTTATATACTTGGACAAAGGGACCTAAAAATAAATGGAAATAGGGGAGGAGGGCGGCCTAGAGAGAGTGGAGGGGCGTGAGTCGCCATTTTTAAGTAACTTCCCGTTTACCCATTCCCGAGCTCATAAATTGTCCCCCGAGTGTCCCACGACTTTCATTCAACTTTCCAACATCGTTACTTACATTTTTCCACGAGTTTTGACTATTTATTTGTCAATTTTGAGTTCTGGTCTAAAAGTTACAATAACTCTTGTTTTAGGCTTTTCTAGTCCCGAATCGAATAGTGCCTACCAAATAGAGTTAAAGCATCACGATAACTCATTTAATAATGAAATAAACTGTAAAACCAATGACGATATAAAATCAAGTCCACGGTTTATAAAAATAGTGATAAAGGCAAATCTCGAGTTTAGTTTAGCGTAATGCGGTTTCCTAAAATAGTCTCCCTAAATTGCCAGTTGTCCCGGCCTCCCGACCTCAGGAAGAAACCCGTCCGGGTTTCACTCCGAGTTGCTTGATGTCATGAAAAAATTTAGGATACTTCCTACTGAGCGTCCTCGCGTTCCCAAGTGAACTCCGGTCCATGCCGGGAGTTCCAACGAACCTTAATAATCGGAATACGGCTATTCTTGACCTTTTAATCTCACGGTCCATAATCTCGATCGGTTCCTCAACAAAATTCAATTTCTCATCAATACAATATCTTTTAAAGGCACCACTATGTTTTCCTCCGAAAGACATTTCTTAAGATTACTAACATGAAAGACATTGTGTACACTACTCAGGTTCGATGGTAGCTCGGGCGGTATGCTACCGTCAGGATTCTTTCGAGGATTGGAAAGGGACCAATATATCGGGGATTGAGTTTTCCACGCTTTCCAAAGCGAATCACTCCTTTTCAAGGAGAAACTTTCAACATAACACAATCTCCACCTGAAATTCCAATGGTTTACGTCTCTTATCGGCATAACTCTTTTGTCTATCACGAGCGGTTTGCAACCGTTTACGAATCTGAACTATCTTCTCAGTGGTTTCTAGGACAAGTTCGGGACATGTAAGTTGACTCTCGCAACTTCAGCCCACAACAGGAGAACGACATTTTCGGCCATCTGATTGCCTCAAATGGGGCGACCTTAATGCTAGAGTGATAACTATTGTTGTAAGAGATTCGCCAAGGAGGTGTCTCTCCCAACCTTTTGCGAAATCTATAACACACACTCTAAGCATGTCCTCTAAAGTCTGAATGGTTCTCTCGCTTTGACCATCGGTATGAGGATGGTAAGCAGTACTCATATCCAAATTAGTTCCTAATGTTGTGCTGTAGCGATCTCCAAAAGTGGGATGTAAAGCGACTATCCCTATCGAAATGATAGATATCATACTCCATGATCGATACTACCTCCTTAAAATACAATCGAGCAAGCTTATCAAGACTATCGGTTTCACTAATAGCTAAGAAGTGAAGCGGACTTAGTTAAACGATTAACTATTACCCAGATAGCGTCATTGCCGCTAACTGTTCTCGATAATTTAGTGATAAAGTCCATGGTTATTTGCTCCCATTTCCATTCGGGAGTTCGGTTGAACTAAGAGTCTGATGGTTTGATGTTAGGCCTTAACTTTAGAACAAGTCAGGCACCAACCCGACATCTTGAGCTATATCGGCCTTCATATTAGGCCACCAATAAAGTTTCTTAAGATCCTGATACATCTTATCGGCTCTGGGATGAATAGAGTATTTTGATTTATGTGACTCGTGCATAATCAACTCACGGATTCCACCATGATGTATCCAACTTCTGTCTTGAAGCATAACGTTCCATCGGGCGCTTCCAGAAGCCGTTTTCACTTTCTACCATTTCATGAAGATTCTCATAAGGACGGTTCTCTTCCGTCAATGCCTCTACTTGGGCGGCTAAAATTTGATACGGTAAGAGCGAAACAATGGTCATCCCTAAGGATCGAACGAGTAGGGGTGGAATGTCCTCCTTACGACTAAGTGCATCAGCCACAACATTAGCCTTACCAGGATGATAGCGAATCTCACAGTCATAATCACTAAGCAATTCCAACCAACGACGTTGTCTCATGTATCAGTTCCTTACGATCTAAGATATGCTTCAAACTCTTGGTGGGTAAATACTACACACTTGTTTTCATCAGATAATGTCTCCAAGTCCTAAGAGCAAACACTACAGCACCTAACTCAAGGTCATGGGTGGTGTAGTTTTTCTCATGTTTCTTAAGTTGTCGGGATGCCTAGCGAATCACCTTCCTCACGTTGCATCAAAACGCACCTAAGCCTTTATGCGGGCGTCGCGATTACACGACAAAGTCTTCGCTTCCTTTAGGCAAAGCTAGGATGGGCGCACTACACAACTTCTCCTTGAGAAGTTGGAATGCTTCTTCTTCCTTTTCTCCCCATTCATACTTACATCCTTCGTGTTAGTTTGGTGTGACTTAGCTATCTTGGAAAATCCCTCAATGAATCTCCTATATTAGCTTGCTAACCCTAGAAGCTGTCGATTCGGATGGGTTCTTAGGAGCTGCCCATTCCTTAATGGCCTTAATCTTAGGCGGGTCATGAACACCTCGACTATCTATCCGTGACCTAAGAATTGCGCGACGGAATCCAAAATTCACACTTAGAGAATTTGGCATACAACTTCTCCTTTCTCAACAATCCTTAAATGAGCCTCAAATGCTCTCCGTGCTCCTCACTATTCTTAGAGTATATCAAGATGTAGTCTATAGATATACTATCACAAACTTGTCAGGTATGGCTTACACGCTCGGTTCATGAGATCCATGAAACCGCTGGTAGCGTTGGTCAAACCAAATGAAATCACTTGGAATTCATAGTGTCCATAACGGGTTCTAAACGCAGTCTTAGGGATATCCTCCTCTCTAACTCTAAGATGGTGATAACCAGATCGTAAATCGATCTTAGAAAGACACTAGCTCTTGCAGGTTGGTCGAATAGATCATCTATTCTAGGTAGCGGATATCGGTTCTTCACCGTCACTTATTGACTCCCTATAATCAATACCTCGAAGCGATCCATCCTCTTCTTCCAAACAACACTGGTGCTCCCCACGGTGGACGAACTTGGTCGAATGAATCCTTCTTCTGACAACTCTGCCAACTGTTTGAGACGGTTCCTCCAATTCTCTTGGAAGCAAGTCGATATGGTGCCCTAGCTACGGTGCGCAGGATCAACTCTATTTGGAATTCCACTTGTCCGGACGGGTGGAATCCCTGGCAGATCGTCGGGAAACACATCAGGAAATTCTCTAACAACGGGTACATCGTTAAGGTGTCTTTCACTATTCTCCTCACTTTTCTTTCAGAATTGAGCCAAGAAAAGACAACCTCTCTATCGATGTACTTCGGGCCTAATACAAGAGATGATGCTCAACGGGAAGGGCTTCCCATCGCTCGATCTCTCCTTGTATGCTCAGAACTTTCCGCCATACGGTACGTGCAATCTTCTCATCACAAATGATGTGTGCACCGTTCTTCGACAACCAATCCATTCCGATAATAACATCAAAACTTCCTAAGGTAGCCGGCATAGGTCTATACTAAACGGGCGGTCTAGGAAACTTAAGGTACAACCTCGGACTACGATGTCTATCTTCTCTCTATTACCATCGATAATTCCAGTCGTAACTAAACCCTAGAGGTGTTTGGGAGATTCCTAGTAATGGCATAAAATTGGTGGATACTGAAACTCTATCTGCACTTTAAATCACGGTATGGAAGCATAGCGATTATGAGAAGGAATGTACCAGTAACTACGTTAGGGTCCTCACCACTTCCTTCCCATAAGCGTAAACAGCGCTACTCCCATGTCTCTCTGCGATTCCTAGCCCCATTGTTTCCACGGTTTTCATAACCTCGCTTCACAGGGTTTAAGCCATTACCTCCTACACCTTGATTAGCAAATCCTCCTACATTACCAGGATTTCCTCTCATCCACGGCTCTCGGCACTCATTCTTAAAGTGTCCCTTCTTTCCACATCCAAAGCGGTGTGTAGCCCTCGGTCCGCTCCTTGTGTGCAGTTTGAGCTGCAGCAAGTGGACGAGACCTACAGTCTTTGGATATGTGTCCTACCTTAGAGCACTTCCTACACACATTCGGCTATAGTCCATGGTGGTGTCGGTTACAACGACCACACACAGGCTTACTACCTTCATAATCTTTCCTACCTCCATTTCCTATGGCAAACACTCTGGCTGTCTCTTGCCGTTTGTTGCCATTCCCTTTTACAACTTCGTTCCTCTTCGTCTTATCATTCCTATCATTCTTACTCTTGCTCCTACTTCTAGCACATAAGAGTCCATCAAGCTGAGCACAGCAATTGCCTCTTGCAAATTAGCTGCTGGCAGCGTGATGACATCATTCGAGTAGCCAAAGGTAATCCATCGGTATACCTTTCAATCTTAAGTTCTTCGTCTGAACCATTTCAGGGCAAGCAATGATAACTCTTGGAAGCGAGCGAGTATAAGATAAGCCATGTCATACCATTAACCTTATGGTTCCAGAACTCACTCTCTAACTTCTTAACTTCATTCCTAGGGCAGTAAGTCTTAATCAGGAGAGCCTTAACTGAGTCAAGTCATACTATAAGCTACATCAATCCTCTGATGCTGTGGTAGTTGTTCCACCAGGTCAACGCCTCGTCCTTCAAGGTAAATGTTGCATACTTAACCTTACAATCCTCATCACAGTTACTCACAACAAACACAGATTCAGTTTTCTCCAACCACCTAGTCAGGTAAACTACTCCCTAAGTTCCTCCAAAATCAATGGGACCACAGACTCGGAACTCTTTGTGGGTACAACCTCGAGTTCGATTCAGCATTAGGGTTCCACTAGAGGTGTTAGAGAGATTAGCCTCAGCTACATTCATTCGACAACGCTGCGACACTAGTTGGTCAATGTGGGTTGGGTTCACAGGTGGAGGGTTTTGTGGAACAGGACCATTCTCAGCACGGTCATTCACATTCGGGTTTCCTACGGCTGGGTTATCAATGTTCGGGTTCTCAACATGTGGTGTGGTAGGGGCGGACGGCGACCTCGGCGACTAGGGCAACAACGGCCGCAGGGCTGCTCGGTTGTTCTAAGCGGGTTTCATCTTGTTGCCATCATTCTATAGGCAAGAAGAAGCGTTTCATAAGTTCACAAATTCAGCTCTAAAAATAGAGTTGGGTTCCAAGGGTCCCCAATAGCGCTGAATACATAATCAAGTCAACAAGGACAACGCTCTACAAAGCGAAACATCGAGATACGCATCATAACTAAAGAATGCATGTTCCCATAACCATAACTCATAGGTTTCAAAAGTGGAAATACATGGAAGGATACGAAGACATCAAAAGCGATCACGAAAACAATACTAGTAAGACAACTAGGATAATCCTACATCTCGAACCAAGTACTACTTAGTTTCAAGATGGTACAAAACCATGAATCTAATACTATCTAGCCACGTCTACGAATATCACTCACTGAACTCCTAACATCATCAACCTCTCTCTCACAATGCGCTAGCTCAACACGTTGAGCGTCGCGATAGCTCTTAAGCTCTGCGACCTCTCTCTCCATCTCACCAATCCTACGCCAAAATGGCTCTATCGGCATCACGAGTTGTGCAACCCTCTCCGCAGTCCCCAACACGCTTCACTGGACTCAGGCATACCATCATGCAAAACCCTAATCCTCCTGACTACAATACCCAAATCAAATCTCAGATCCACTATACTAGCCCTAGATACTTCAACCAATCGCTCCGTCAACTGACTAAGTCTAGTACCCTGAGAGGTAATCCTCTCCCACATCAGACCCGTCTCACCATACTCCTCGGGCTCAGAAACTATCTCAGATGGTATCTCGAGATCCTAACGGGCTACCTATATAAGGTGAGTAAGGTGGCGAGTCGTGCTAAAGGCTGTCGAGGGGACTCGGGCTCAGGAAAGGAGAACTGGTCAGGAGAATGTGCAGGACTCTGCAATAGAGGTACCCCCTTAAGGATATCCTCATCATCCTCTCGCGAGGATCCTCATCCTCATCATATACTGCTCCTCATCTCATCCTCCTCCTCACCCCTGTCTCCCTCGCCCTCATCCTAGGGGAGAGTCCATGAGTCGGAGTCTCAGTGCAGGTAAATCCTGAGGTGGTACACTAGGAGATCTAGGCCTCCTAAGACATGATGATGCGGTGGTGATGGCCAGAGGAGAGTGGGGTGCTAAGCGGATAGGTGATGATGGTGGTCTCACCGGACATGCGGGAGTGCTATAAGCAAGCCTAGGAGTCTATGCTCGCGCTAAAACCTGATGAAGAGTGAGCTGCCTAGATGAACTAGGATGATCTGATGATGATGAACTAGTGTGACGGGCGATCTCATAAGGATCACCCTGCGTAACCGTCATGAGAGTCAATGCTGGTGAACTAGCTACAGCAAGGACCTCCTCAGACACATCAAAAGCTAGTGAAGGCATAGTTTGTGACAATGGCATAGGGTAGGTATAAGTGTTCGAAAACAACTAGTTCTGACAAGCGCATCAACTCAATCAAAACATATATCACATAATGAAAGCTTTAAAAGTGTAGGTACCGCATTACTCAAAATATGCCTTTAAATAAAACACATAAGTTCCATTCTATCACATAATCCCATATCAAATCAATCGAATTCAAAGTTTCCAAAATCACAATATATCGTTTACTCAAATCAATTTCCATAATATCTCGATAATCACATCTCATTTTCCAAAACCAATAATGCATTATCACATTTCCAAAATCCATAATCATATCTCCAAATCATAACATTTCCATAATAAGTTCACAATATCCATATGAGATCATCTCATAAGTCAAATAGTAGTTCATACCATAATCAAATAAGAAGCTTCGGCTTGGCAAGCGGGCGTGCGTCGGTCGAGAATCAATTTTTCTCAAAAGTGGTTATAGTTTAGGGTTTATAAAATACCTATGTTAGGATTTAGTAAATCCAGTTATTAAAGTGTCGGTCACCTCAAGTATATGTAATCGTTAGAAAGCTTCGTAGTAAGTAGTAATTTAAGTTAAGTAGTATTTAGTTTAGTAACCCGTGAGGAGGACGGGTGTCTTTACCGTTGTATGCACGATCCACAACCCGTAGGTGGCGTTTTATGTAAGACTATAAATACTCTCTACCTCCTAAGGTAGAGAGTTGGAGCTCATTATAATAATTTCACTTTATCTTACTAAGTTCCCAAACCTCTAACTATTTCTCTCTCTAAAACCTTCAAGTGTACGCCTCTTATTGATCATGGTTTGATGTGTTTATGAAATCCAATATGTTACAAATGGTATCAAGAGCCATGGTTTGATCATCTCTCTTACATATTCTTGGATTTCTAGTGGTTTTTATTGGTTTTTGGGTTTGAAAAAGTTGAGTGATTTTTGCATCATTTGGACAATTTCTTGTGTTAAAGTTTGGATTTTGATAGTACTTTTGTGTTTAGGATCATCATAAGTGTTTAGGTTGTGATTTGGAAGGCTTGAATCACTGTGGTTGGATTGTTTTTGGATTAAAAAGTGGCGTTTTGTTTATGTTCATTGAAGCGATTTGTCTCTCGGTAAAGTGTTTCAAGTGGCGATTTGTCCTGTGTTGGAAGCGATTTGTGCGAGTTTCAAATCTCTTGTTTAAGCGATTTGTCCGGATAGTGGGTGTACTTGTGCGAATTATTCGGAGTAGCGACTTGTTACTTTCGCGACTTGCATATTTAAGCGAGTTGTGTATCTTCTGCGACTTGTGCTATTTAAGCGATTTGTCATTCTAGGCGACTTGCTTATTGAAGCGAGTTGTAGCTTAGCGATTTGTCTTGATCAGCGACTTTGTTGTGATTTAAGCGATTTGGTAGTAGATGCGACTTGTCACTTTTGAGGCGACTTGTGACTGTGCGATTTGTCTTGTTTAGCGATTTGTCTCTTGTGACTTAGTGTTTTTCTTCTTTTACATCCTGGTTTTCTCTTGATTCAGTAAAATCCCATGAAAGAATCTATTTCCCAGTTTAATCATTGAGTTTTAAAATCCCGTGAAATCTGTAAACATGTCTACCAACGTACCTACAATCATCTCCATTTTTTGAGGATGTGTTCAAGCAGTGGTTGAGATACTCGTCCACCCATGCTTGACAGACTGACTACGACTCTTGGGCTCACAATCAGATTATGTCTTGTCTTGGAAAGGAAAATGGGGTCAACATTCTCAAATCCATTGATGAAGGACCTTATCAGTTGAGACTACAAGAGACATAATTGATCTGCTGCGATGGAACCATGATCTTTGGATTGGACAGACCAAAGACGTATGATGAGCTCATTGATAAGGAGAAAAGAGATTCGATCTGTGCTCAGGGATTCAAACATTATACTTGAGGGTCTTCCAAAGACATCTACAAGCTTATCAATCACAACAATGAAGCCAAGGCTGTTTGGGATAATGTCAAGATGCTTCTCTCGGTTACGAATTAACTAAGGAAGTCAGAGAATCACAGTTGTATGATGAATTTGAGCACTTCAAGATGAAACCAGAAGAGAGTATCTATGAATATTACGTGAGATTCCACAAACTTGTGAATGATATGAGGAATATCAAAATGACTATGCCAAATATTCAGCTGAACTCAAAGTTTGTGAACAACATGAATCCCGAATGACACAAGTTTGTCACCTATGTGAAGCTAACCAAAGGATTGAAGAATACCAACTATGAGCAACTGTATGCCTTTCTTCTTCAGAATGAAAGACATGCTATGTTTGAAAGAAGGATCCTTGAGCAGTTCAAATCTAAGCAGGGTGAAACACTTCACGAAATATCCAAAGATCATAATAAGGGTACACGGAGACGTACACACTTAGAGCAAACATAGCAGTCCATAGTTCACACAAATCATAACAATTTCGGATTCCAAGCGTACAAAACTTATACGTAACAGATATCGACGAAAACTCACAAATAGGTACAAAATTTCAAACGAACATGAGGAGTGCCAAATAACAGATACAAGTCAAAATCCATTCACGTATCAACCACAGGCATTTCCCCAGACATCATATGATTTCAATAAGTTCAAATTATATGATCTCGGTATTATCACGTTGATCAGGCGTCATAATACTTGCATCACATAACAAGTTCTTATTGTCACTATATTCGGTCTCAGTTCATGACAAAACACATAACTAATATCACAACAAAACATACCACATACATATAACATACAAATCGCAAGTAGCATACTATAACAAACCAGATCCACATGAGTATACCATTATGATGGTCATACTTTATACCAAGCTATGATAAGCAACATCATTAAGAAAACACATAGCAGACGAAACTTATGAGGACTAACGAAATCTAACGAATCTATAGAAAGAAAGCGACAAGCAGGGACTATACTTTCAAAATTTCGTTTTATTCTCACTAATCAAACAAATTGCAGAATTGTCATAAGATGAACTTTCAAAACAAAACTTAATAATCAAAGATTCAATCATCTAAATGAAAACAAAAGGACCTAAACTCAAAATCCAATGTCAGAAATTTCTCATAAAGAGGACAACTAATCAGAAGCGCGAATTCCTATTCTTGTATCGGATTAAACCTCCTAGTAGCCGTAGATTCTAAATCCG
Organism: Chrysanthemum makinoi; assembly: GCA_910596185.1. Lineage (NCBI taxonomy): Eukaryota > Viridiplantae > Streptophyta > Magnoliopsida > Asterales > Asteraceae > Chrysanthemum > Chrysanthemum makinoi. The sequence goes on from OU343216.1 coordinate 138,920,830, forward strand.
AGTCCACCTCGTATTCTTCCTCATGACTCATTACTGACGATCCAGAAAGAAAAGCTGAGATATACCAGAATGCTAAACGATAAAACTTCACGATTCACACGAGTTCGAACAAATCGGGAGAAAGGCAATACGGATCAGAATCACTTAACAAAACATCAAACCGTCTCGAAACGCATGACAAGCGAATCAGAGTGACATAAGTCGCGCCCAAATCATATGAAGTAGATGAATCTTCGGCCACCGGTTGAATCTTGTCTACGTCTCTTGCGCCTTTGGTTGGTCCGTCCAACTTCCTCCAGCAGCATCCTGATGTCTCCAACAGCACACAGCTGGTTGCTGTCTGCTTCACGAGCCTCTCCGGCACAGGAACTGATTGCGGCAACGCAGGGGTCGGCCCATCTTCTCGGCTCCGCGGGTAGTCTCCATCTAGCGGTCGACAAACGGATGTGCGAAGGCAATATAAACAAAATTGAAGCGAAAGAATAAGGCCAAATCAGCGAAGACAAACGAATATCGAGGTCAAATCGAGCGACAATCAAAGGAATCGAAGAGATAGAGCAGACGGAAGCCTAATGTCTACCCAGTCCTCACGGGTCATAGCCTAAGCTCTAAGGGTCCTAAAACCTAGAGCTCTGATACCATAAATTGTAACACCCCACCCCGACAAGGGTAAAGATATCACAATACGGGTTTCATATCAACTTTAAATAATATACAATAGCGGAAGCCTTTACAAAATAATCAAAAGAAAACATAAATAGCTAAACTTCAAAATAAATCTAAGATCTCTATGGTCAAATCTTGCTCTCATCTCTACTCTCAACCCAGTATCGGCCATCCCATAAGCTCATCTTAAATGCTTAAAAACCTGCGAGGAAAAGAAAATCGGTGAGCTTACAAAGCCGTGAGCAGATATACGAAACAAAACTACAAAAAACAGAAATCTGAAATTGAAACAAAGCGAATAAAAATTCGTAACGGAAATGAGATTCAATGAATCATGGAGGATTCTGCGGAAACACAATTACGCAGAAATTCGGAAGAAACAAATAACAGAGAAGGACAACACATAGCACAATAATGGCACATACTCAAACACATCAAAATAACCAGACATTTAATACATCAAGATAGTAGAGTTCATATAAGCCAAACGAGATATCTAAGGCGAACGGAAACACTCTCTAGAAATAATCATGGCATTCATACAAATTAATCAACCTACATTTAACACACTTGATTCAATATTTTAGCAGCGGAAATAGCATTCAAATCATGGCAGTCTCACAAGCAAATAGAAAACATAGTAGACAAACTATAATTAAATAGACCAAACAAAACATAGCATAACCATTAGCAATTATCAAAACAGATATCATAAGCTAAACCGGTTCTCGGATCAAATCCTAATATCGTGAGTTTAAACATGGCAGGTCACATATGCAGACAGATAACTAACTGATAGGCAAGGTTTATAAAATAACTGAACCATCATACATACTAAAGTTCCAAAACACTAAAATGTACACTAGCATATTCATCTTCAGATCAACGATTTCTCATAACGATAAACTTAACATAACATCAGATATACGAATAATGTTTAAACATATTAATCCTATCCTAGCATAGTAGACGGTAGTCACTTAAACATACAAAAGCATAATAACATATGGTAACATATAATAAGCCTAGCTTATAAACACTTGAACATACCGAATCATAATCAGAATACTTAACACAGAAATAACAGATAAAGATTTAGTTATCTACCACGAGCCTAGAACATATCATATTAGAAATATCTTTCTTCTTCAAAAGGTAACCTCAGAAAATAATTGGAGTAGCTAGCTCCCAGAATTTTGTGAAGACACGTATTGCACACGACATCATTCACCAGAAAACATATCGATAACAGTCAGATCTAGGATGAATCCATAAGCCCCTTCCTACATATACAAATATGCTTCATCACCATCCAGGAACATGGCAGAACATCACTCTACTGCCCTAGAGTCATATCAGAAGTGCATCACTGATACGGACATGGAACCCCAATGACTAGTGAAATATTGGCTCGGGTATCAAACTAACTTAGGTCAAACAGATTGTCATAATTGACACAGATCATAATTCATCATAAAGGTCAAACAGATTTACAAATCGGAGTTTTCATATCATAAGTTCAGAAATCAAAGGTTCATATCACAGTCACATATTATACGTTCATAATCAGAGGTTCATAATCAGATGTTCATAATCAAAAGTTCATAATCAAATATTCATAATCAGAAGATCAAAATCAAATGTTTCATAATCAACATAGCAAGTTCAACAACATGAGATTGAGACAACGGATTCACATAAGCAGAAGGGAATCATAGTGGCATAGGAAATCCTAATAAGTAAAATAGAAAAGCGAACGAAAAGAACATCATAAGGAACCTTTACTAAGAAGGTCAGAATATCTGTACCTTAAAGCAAATGAGAGAAAAACAAATGAATGAATGAACACGAAGATATAACGTCGCGTCTCCTTCAACGAATCTACGCGATTAGGATTTGTTTAATACTTATTTCATCATTAAAGCTATGATGGATTAATCGCATTAACATTCTTAGAGTTATAAGTATATTCTCATTTTATAAGCTTCTTATGCATTTGTAAGTGTGTTTACCATTGATATCATATTTTATCTTTCAGTTTCTTTAACTCATATTCGCCCAGACGTTAGCGATTTTTTATAAATACTTACTTAGCTCAAATGAAATCAAGAAATCCCAGGTTCCCATATGAGTTAAGAGACTTTTAAAAAATTGGTGGGTTCTCTTTCCATGCCAAATGGCCTACGGAAAATCATAAGTCCAGACCTGTCCAGAAAGAAATCAGAAAATACACCTTAAAAGTTTACACTTATTGGACCTGTTTAGACACCTTGGAAAAATTCCAAAACTCCAGAAATTCATTTATATCGTAAATGTCAATCCTGTAAAAGGAGAGCTCCCAGTTCCTAATGGTTTGAAAATGAAAAATCAAACAATACCCAATTTCAGACCCGTTTTCTCAGCTTTGACACTTGATCTTGTAAAATTTAAAATACGACTTAGACAACTCCAAATTCGACCAAACCACTTGAAAAAATTAACTAGACATAAAATAAACTTTTCCCACAAAAACCCAGATTATTGCACTTGTAAAATTCAATCTATGACGCACACAAGTTCGACATATGATGCTGTCCAGTTTTAGGGTTTATCAAAACCATTATAATCACATGTTTAGACCATTAATTACACTTAGGGTTTTGGTTTTGCATGTCTTTTACTCGTTTAACAGCGTCCACAAACTTTACATGTGGCTACCACATAGGTTTCGGCTAATATTTTTTTACGCAAACCCTAACTCTTCTACGTATCTTACATATTCCCGTTTGCATGTTATCTAAGGTCCGATTCATTATGTAGTTGGTTTCGGTTAATATGGCTCGACACAAAAACATAAGCTTTGGCTAAACAAGACATATTGCAACATATTATAAAGTTAGATGTATCAAAGTGAGACGAATAGAACATGATTATACTTAGCTCGTTGGAAAACAAGTCTCGCACCAAGGATTAGGTTCGCCGAATAAAAGAAAAGAGAGAAGAGGCAAACAAAACTAGGGTTCCAAATTGTTTTAATGTGTTGTATATATAGTGGTAGTACAAAATTCGGTTAGGGCTTTAGGGGGTTGTCGCTCGGCCTCTTGATCCAAAGGAACACACAAACACCCATCTTGGGCTCTCGGCTCCATTGTCCAACCGAACAAACACTCGGCCCAAGTGGCTCTCGGCTTGAGTCCATCTCACCAAAACAAACGGCCCAACTTGGTTCACCATTAACGAAAACAAGGCCCAAACGAATGGCCCAACTATTTAGCGAGACGTTTAACTTTTCGTCGTACAATGTCGATCACGTACACATATTAGTTAAGTTTTAATTATATACAAGTTAAGTTTTTAATTTCGTTAAATGATTATAATTGTCTTGTACGTATTCTATAAATTTCAATTCCAAGGGTATTTTAGTCTTTATTATGCGTTTATATTTTTAGGGTTTTACAAACACACTCATGAAAAACTTCATTAATCAACTGTCTCTCATGGTTAGTCAAAACATGAACTCTCTCCCACACACCAATAATAACCTCAGAACAGCATCCAATCCACACAATCACCAACTGTCAGAGATGGGAAGGTTATGGTACAACCAGTTCAAGAAGGCATATGACAGGGAAGAGGTGGACTTGGTAGAGGATATGTGGCAAATCAGAATCGTGGAAGGAATCCAAATCAAGTACAAGCAAAGCCTATCAAATGCTACAACTGTGGTGGTGAGGGACATATTGCGAGGAACCGCACATCTCCAAAACATCCACAGAATGCAGATTACTTCAAAGACAAGATGTTGCTTGTGCAAGCTCAGGATAATGGAGCTGTTTTGGATGAAGAGAGTTTTCTGTTTCTTCTTACTTCTTGAGGAAATAAGCCAGACATATGATGCAGATGTGGATGAGTAGCCAATTAAGGAAATAGGTCATAATCATCAAAATGCCTTTCAAGTAGCTGACTGTGATGCATTTGACTCTGACGTTGATGATGAACCTACTGCACAGACAATTTTCATGGCTAGCATTTCTCCAATGGTCTCTCCAAAGTTCCCTCACCACATCAAGCGTTCCATCCAAAGAACATCATCTCAGAGGTATTAAAACTATATGATAATGTTGATCAGCAAAGATACATGATAAAATTCAATCGCAGGAAACCAGTGACTCAGATATTGCTAATATGGGCAATGATAATATTGTCCCATATGATCAATATGTGACCCATGTGAGAATGAGATTGAACCAAGTGATGTATCTAATGCAGTCAATGATGACTATATTTTTGATGAATAAACTGCTAGTGTTCCTAATGATTCTGCCATCTCTGAACTTAATGCCTATAAAGAACAAGTTGCCATTTATGAACAACGTGCTAAGTTTGAGTTACTACCCTTGGCGAGGAGATGGATGACCAAATGCGTACATTATTAAAAAAGTATTTAGGCAAGAAATACTTAAACAAGAGTTAGATTCCTTAAAAGAAAAGCTTAACAAAATGGCTAAGCAAAACCAGAACTTCAAGAAAATGTGAAAGTGCTTAACATGAGTTTTAATGCCAAGGAATCAAAACTCTTAAATGAATTTTCCCACCTAAAAACTTTGAAAAACAAACTTGAAAACAAATTGTGCTACAAAGGAAACACCCATTCATACTGCTCACATGATCACTAAGCATAGAGTTCTAAGTGACAAACATAGTGTTGCGTTAGTTGATGAACCAAACCCTAAGGCGTGTTTGAAAGCTAGAGAAGCACAGAAGGTAATCTATGATGGCAATGAAATCCTTAAGCCTAGACAGAACCTAGTCCGCTGAGAATATTGAGGAAGATAAACAGTTAGAAGAAGTAACTAGAAAGAAATTGGATGAAAAGCTTTAGAGCCCTTTATGCATAGAAATGAAAATCAGTTATAAACACCCACTATGCTAAGGAAACTGATTTGCCTTTAACAAGTTTAGACCTCAAACACAGCTGACCCCTGAACAAGTGTTTTTGGAAAAAGGATATGGACATAAAAAAGGCTGATGAGTTTGTTGAAAAGAATTCCCCATGTAGGAGAATGCTTCCTGCCATTGTTTATCCCCCCAATACCCCAATGCATTTAGTTCCTAGATCTATTCCCACTAAGAGCAAGACCTTAATCAGTCAATATGTATTTTTCAATTATTTGTTGTTTTGGAAACTTGTAAGAAAAGGATCACACCCACTGGGATAACTGAAGGGGAAGGGGTTTTGAGCAAACTAAAGAATGCTATTTAGCTGAGGTCATGCCTTTCTTTAAACAATTAAAAGGTCAATTTGAGAGTCTTAAAAAGGGATGGATTCAGATATTAAAGAAATGGAAAAGGAATTTGATGCAATGATAGTTGAGGTTAGTGACTATGGAGCGATTAAATATAATGAGATTGAATGGAAGAACTTGCATACCTTGAATGAGAATCTTATTTCTGAATGTATTGCTCAAGATATGTTTTACACTGCTACGAATTGTTCCATTAATGCTTCTCAATTTCATGAATTATCTATTGCTCTGAAAGTCTCCCATGATCGTGTCATTGAGCTTGAAAAAACGAATTCTAAATTGCATGAGAAAATTGAACAGGATGATCATGATAACCTGGTGAAACAATTTTCTAAATTGGAAGTTGAGCATCTTGCTTTGCAATTAAATATCAACATCTAAAAGAAAATGTTAAAACCTCAAACATCAAGACATCCTTGGATGCTCCTGGATTTGATGCAGTTTTAGAAATTTGCAAGCGTGATTATCGTGCCAACCCGTCAAGTTTTCTACCTCAAGCCGACCACTTGTGAATGGCCGACCGTAAGAAACTTAAAACGGTTCAGAAACGAATGCAATGAAGATCAGAGAGTATAGTGTTTTCCCCGGTCGTTATGTCCCAACGAGCCGTGCGAGAATATCAACGTTTAGTGATCGAGGATTTTGAACGGAAAAGAGTATTGAATGATTAAACCTAAGAAAAATTTATAAAACTACAGGGGCTTAAATGCAAATTAAAAAAATTTAAAAGAGATAAACTATATTAAATAACGCTATCACTATATGCAAATGATGTTCTTGTTTTTTCTACGCTTTTATAAAACGGAATTAAAAAACTTACGTTACATACAAATGAAAATGTGAAACTTACACAATATTAATCCTAAAAATATGAAAATGATATTTTTACAAACCTAATAGTAAAAGAAAATTTTTAGAAAAATAAAATTATTTTTAAAACTATTTATCTAATTATTATTAATTAAAAACTTATTTTAACTATTTAATATTAGCCTAAAATACAAGAAAATAGGAAATAAAACTAGAAAAATGAAATTATGACTTGAAAAATCTAAATAACAAAAAAGATTTTCAAACTATTTTGTATTTTTTTTGATTATTTTTGTATTTTATAGGAATTAAAACTATTTAAAACTACTTAAATTGCTTAAAAATACAAATTTAACTAAGAAAAATCTGGAAAAATATTTTTTTTTACTTTTTTATTTTTATCTTAACTTAAGAAAATGAAAAATATTTTTTTGAACCTTTTCTTAATTAATGGTATTAAAGCTAATTAAAAATGCTTAAACTAATTAAAATGTATAAAAATCGCAAACAGGCTTGGAAAAATCTGAAAATTTTTAAGAAGTCTAAAATAATATAGAGAATCTAAGAAATATAAAAACAGTGCTTGTGTAAGGATTAAGAGCTGCAGGATATGCTTATTATTAGCACTTAAATAAGCTAAAGAGACCACAGCCACCAACTGATTACACAAGCCAAAATATGCTAAAAGAACCTAAATGCACGATAATACAACTATCTTAAACTACTGAATTGCAATTAAACAGATTTGATGAATGAAATAAGAGCTAAAATTCAGCTTTGGGTTGCCTACTTGCACTTAAAATAACACTTAAATAAGCTGAAACCAAAACAGAAGAAGGACTTAAACTAGACCCTGGCCAGAATGTCTAAACCAAAGACCAGACCTTGGTGAGCCAAGATAAGCCCTGTGCAAGCCTTGCACACACCCTGTGCATACTTCGGTGAACTGAGTCAGTTGCACAGGGCACATAAGCCCAATTGACAACCATTTAAGAGCTTAAAGAAAATTTACAAAAATATACAAAAATCACAACAATAAACTAGACCAGTTGAACTTTTTAAACCACAAGTTTTTACTGATTTTGACACTGAAATGAATCCCTAAAATCAACTCAGTTGGCCAAAAACTGACTTTTACAAGTTTTTCTTGACTTTTGACAATTATGAACTTTTGACTTTAATGAGTTTTGAAGCCAATTTGTGGACAGATATTGATGTTAATTGATGAAAGGGAAATACTGAAAACTATATCTATGTAATTGGAACACAAAACAAGCTTTTGAAATTGCAAAATCACAACAGACAAGACTATAAGACAGATTAAAGGGAGTTTTGACTTAAAGAGTGTGCAGTTGCAATTAACTGACTCTAATGAGTCAAATAGAGCTACACAAACATAGAACAACAATATCCTACCACTGAGCAAGCCTCTAATACAGATTTGCTCCAATATCCAAACACTCCTTTATTAACTGTTTTGAACTTTAAATTACACTAACTACTGAACTAATCATGTAACAATGACCAAACTGAGTTCACATGACCTAAATACAACTATATAAACAGGTTTACACTAATGATGACCACAGATACACAGACATCAAAAATGCAAATGGATTGAAATTGAAAAATGACATATAAACTCACATAGGTCACTGTTATGCAGGCTAAAACCAACCTCAAGACCACTATACTAAACCATTTCCAACCCAAATCCAAGTCCTGCATCAACCATATCCAATTTCTTCACCACTTTGACCCAGTTTGACTTTTGTTGACCATAAACCAACTTTGCTTGAAAATGAAATGTAAGCTTACTCAAAGCTTATAAAGAGCTTAAACAAACTTAGTAAAGCTTAAAATGAGACACAACAACTTGGACAATTAATTTGCAACTGAAATTGTAATGAAACTTGAAAATATGAACTTGTATGAAACCTTGATATTGAAGATTAAAATAAATTAGAATGTTAGGTGACTTGAGTTTAATACATTTAAAGCTTAAAATTACATTTTAGAACACTAATTAAGATAACTAAAAAAAAAACGACATACAAAGAAATAAAAACTAACTACCCTTTTTCTTCTCTCTTCATCCCTTTTTATACTCCAACTCTTCTTTTGTCTCTCTCTCTGAGCTAATCCCACACATAATCAGGGCCATTGGATTGATTGAATTCATCTTGGCCACTCATTTGGTTTTGGCGGAAAAGTTTTATACCAGTTAGAGGAGATTGAGTGTTTGGGGAGGGGATGCAATTAATGTATCTTGGATTGTTATGTTTGGAGTGATAAGGTGGGTGGAAAAATGAGCTGGAGGAGGGTGTTGAGTGGGTGGTTTTTGGCAGGCATAGGGGTGATGATGGGGGAGAGGTAGAGGGTACCCTGAGGCGGTTTTCTTTCTTTTAAACTGTGGGTTTGGGTTGGATGGTAAAACGGGTTTTATTATTGGACCGGGTTGGGTTATTGAATGGACTGGGTAGGGGATTGGGTAAAATTTTGGATTGGGCTTGTGATTGTGGTTAGTTTAATACAAGGGTCCGGTTTGTATTTGGGATATAAATAACACAAGGACCAAAGGTGTAAAATTTGAAATTCCAGGGACCAAACTGTAATTTATGAAGATGTAGTCCAAGGGTTGGTCTTGCCAATCTTTATTAGACCAAGGGCCAATTTTGACACTTTTGAAATTCCAAGGATCAATTTTGTAATTTTCTCAAACTTTTTATATTTTTCACCAAAGGACTAATTTTGACAAGTTATGATTTTAAAAGGACCTTTGTTGATTTTCTTTTGAAATTAAGTACTCGGGACGGTTTCTGACAATTTAGAAACTTGGGGGCTGAAACGCCAATTATGCAAACTTTGCTCATTTTCATCTGATTTTAAACATTTTGCATCTGAAACATATAAAATGCAATTTTGAGATATTTCAAGTATTTTGATGCATTTCTGAGCATTTTTAAACGTTTTGCAGTTCAGATTTAACTAAAAATGATGAGTATTTACACACTCATCAATCCCCCACACTAAACTATTGCTAGTCCTAGCAATCTTTTGAGAAAAACTTAATGGATTTGAATCTCTTTACCAAAGCCATTACTTCTGGAGTAGCCAAATGTTTTTTCAGTTCAAAGTAAGAACCTGTACACTGATAACCATGTGATTTTGGCAAACCACCAGCTTCCAACGATTTGATTTGTCTTTACCAAAGCCGTTTGCTCTGGACTAGCCAACTCTTAGATATTATCAATATTATCTTTGGTGAGGTGATTACCAATTATGGTTTTTCCACTGCCTTTACCACAAGCCATAACCTTGCGGCTAGCCAACCACTGTCACTTTTTAGATAGGTGAGCTGATATACCATACAATTTTGGGCAAATTGCAAGCCGTCACGGATTGGAATCTTTACCAAGACCGTTTGTCCCTGGATTAGCCAATCCTTTTTTTTATTATACAAGGCGGACTGATAACCAAATGAGTAAGTGCAAAACACTTACTCCAAAAAACTTTTGGCCAAAACGGGGGAATAGGCGGTATAATTACATGATAAAATTAGTGAGAATTCCCCCCCACACACTTAGAAATGAATTTTCCCTCAATATTCAAGTAACCGCGTGATGCGAACAAAGAAAACGAAAAGGGGAATATTACGGCCATTATTTGAAAGGATTTTTTTTTTTTTAAAAAAAAAAAAAAAAAAAAAAAAAAAAAAAAACTTATATACAACAGCGGGGGGCAACTCCCCCACACTAGGGTGGTAGAAAATAGAAAGAAGTCAGAAATACGGGTGAAAACCCATATAGTGAGCTACTGTTTTTGATTACCGAGTCGCTAGCTTGACTCGACCCCGCATTCATTGGTTCATGGGGAAGCAAAGTGGAAGAAACAATCTCCATCGGACTTTCATTCAAGATGTTTGGACAAACATTTGAAGCACGTGAAAGTTCCACACCGATGAGATATACATAGAACCGGCTCAAAAATGATAAATGAAAATGCGGGGTCAAGATAGTGTCTTCATTCCCGTAGGAGTGAAGATGAAGAGAAATCACAAGATATTTGAGGAAAGGAAGAAAGACTTTGATAACAATCAAGATCCATTCTTCATCCTCAAATGTAGACATATCTGGAGGAAGGGTGAGGGTAGTATCATTATAGGCAAACTCTCGGATAGAGTACACCTTCTCTCCGAGCTAATATCATCCTCAGATCAAAATAGAATGATCATGTTCCGAGGAGATATGTCATGAGAGAGTTCACCGGAGAACTCTTTATGAAGAGAATCATTCACATAAAGTGAAATTGTGAACTCTTGTTCCATTGTGGGCTCATCACTATCCTCGTTTTAGTATCAATCGTGGATTCTCAGAGATTAAATTGAATTCAGAGTCGAATTCAAACAGAGGATTGGTGAAAGTAGCTTTGAATGTTGCGGGAACAAAGTGATCATTATTCTCTATTGGACTGTTGGGATAAGAAGTGAGTGAACGATCATTATAAGGGAGACTCTATTGGCTCATCACTATCCCCGGCAAGCGGCGCAAATTTTGATCCGTGCCAAACCGTCAAGTTTTCTCACTCAAGCCGGCCATTGTGAATGGCCCGACCGTAAGAAACTTAAAACGGTTCAGAAACGAATGCAATGAAGATCATGAGAGTATAGTGTTTCCCCGGGTCGTTATGTCCCAACAAGCCGTGCGAGAATAATCAAACGTTTAGTGATCGAGGAATTTGAGCGGAAAAGTATTGAATGATTAAACCTAAAGAAAAAGTTTATAAATTACAGGGGCTTAAATGCAAATTAAAAAAATTAAAAAGATAAACTATATTAAATAACGCTATCACTATATGCAAATGATGTTTTTGATTTTTCTGCTTTTTAAAAGCTGGAATTAAAAACTACGTTACATACAAATGAAAATGTGAAACTTACACAATATTAATCCTAAAAATATGAAAATGATATTTTACAAACCTAATAATAAGAGAAAATTTTTAGAAAAAGAAAATTATTTTTAAAACTATTTATCTAATTATTATTAATTAAAAACTTATTTTAACTATTTAATATTAGCCTAAAATACAAGAAAATAGGAAATAAAACTAGAAAAATGAAATTATGACTTGGAAAAATCTAAAATAACAAAAAAGAATTTTCAAAACTATTTTTGTATTTTTCTGATTATTTTTGTATTTTCTAGGAATTAAAAACTATTTAAAACTAATTAAATTACTTAAAAATACAAATTTAACTAATAAAAATCTGGAAAAATATTTTTTTTAACTTTTTATATTTATCTTAACTTAAGAAAAATTAAAAATTATTTTTTTGAACCTTTTCTTAATTAATGGTATTTAAAGCTAATTAAAAATGCTTAAAAACTAATTAAAATGTAGAAAAATAGCAAACAGGCTTGGAAAAATCTGAAAATTTCAAGAAAAGTCTAAAATAATATAGAGAATCTAAGAAAAATATAAAAACAAGTGCTTGTGTGAAGGATTAAGAGGCTGCAAGGATAAGTGCTTATTATTAAGCACTTGAAATAAGCAAAATAGAACCAACAGCCACCAACTGATTACACAAGCCAAAATATGCTAAAAGAACCTAAATGCAACAGATTACAACTATCTTAAACTACTGAATTGCAAAATTAACAATTTGATGAATTGAAATAAGAGCTAAAATTCACTTTGGGTGCCTACTTGCAGCTTAAAAATAAGCACTTAAATAAGTTGGAAACCAGAAAACAGAAGAAGGAACTTAAACTAGACCTGGCCAAGAATGTCTAAACCAAAGACCAGACCTTGGTGACCAAGATAAGCCTGTGCAAGCCTTGCACACACCCTGTGCAGACTCAGTGTTAACTGAGTCAGTTGCACAGGGCACATAAGCTCCAATTGACAAGCCATTTAAGAGCTTAAATAAAATTTACAAAAATATACAAAAATCACAACAATAAACTAGACCAGTTGAACTTTTTAAAACCACAAGTTTTACTGATTTTGACCCAGAAATGAATCCACTAAAAATCAACTCAGTTGGCCAAAAACTGACTTTTACAAGTTTTTCTTGACTTTTGACAATTATGAAAAGTTGACTTTAATGAGTTTTGAAGCCAATTTGTGGACATATATTGATGTTAATTGATGAAAGGGAAATACTGAAAACTATATCTATGTAATTGGAACACAAAACAAGCTTTTGAAATTGCAAAATTACAACAGACAAGACTATAAGACAGATTAAAGGGAGTTTTGACTTAAAGAGTGTGTAGTTGCAATTAACTGACTCTAATGAGTCAAATAGAGCTACACAAACATAGAACAACAATATCCTACCACTGAGCAAGCCTCTAATACAGATTTGCTCCAATATCCAAACACTCCTTTATTAACTGTTTTGAACTTTAATTACTACTACTAACTACTGAACTAATCATGTAACAATGACCAAACTGAGTTCACATGACCTAAATACAACTATATAAACAAGTTTACACTAATGATGACCACAGATACACAGACAATCATAAAATGCAAAATGGATTGAAATTGAAAAATGACATATAAACTCACATAGGTTCAGCTGTTATGCAGGCTAAAACCAAACCTCAAGACCACTATACTAAACCATTTCCAACCCAAATCCAAGTCCTGCATCAACCATATCCAATTTCTTCACCACTTTGACCCAGTTTGACTTTTGTTGACCATAAACCAACTTTGCTTGAAAATGAAATGTAAGCTTACTCAAAGCTTATAAAGAGCTTAAACAAACTTAGTAAAGCTTAAAATGAGACACTAACAACTTGGACAATAGAATTTGAAACTGAAAATTGTAACAGTAAACTTGAAAATATGAACTTGTATGAAACCTTGATATTGAAGATTAAAAGTAAATTAGAATGATAAGATGACTTGAGTTTAATACATTTAAAGCTTAAAATTACATTTTAGAACACTAATTAAGATAACTAAAAAAAACGACATACAAAGAAATATAAAACTAACTACCCTTTTTCTTCTCTCTTCATCCTCTTTTTTACTCCAACTCCTGCTTTTTCTCTCTCTAGCTAATCCCAACATAATTTTTGGTTTTATTTGATTGGATTGATTTGTCTTCTTGTTCTTTTTTTTTTTTCGGGAAAGTTTTATACCGGTTTTTGAGATTTGATGTTTGGAGGGTCTTAATTTCTTGGATTGTTTATTTTGATTGGGTGTTTGTGGAAATTGTGTTTTTGAGGGGTTTAAGTGGGTGGTTTTGGGCTAGGGGTTGATGTGGGGGGGAGTAGAGTTTTTTGTACCGGTTTTCTTTTTTTTTAAAGCTGTTTCTTTTTTGTTTGGTGTTTGTTTTTTTTGCCCGGGTTGGGTTTTGATCTTTTTTTATTAGTCTTTTGGGTTAAATTTTGTTTGGTTTGTTTTTTGATTTTTATCTTTTTTTTTTATTCTGATATTCTTTTTGTATTTTTTTTTTATTAACCAAGGACCAAAGTGTTTTATTTGAAATTTGGGATTTTTAAACTTTTTTTGTCCAAGATTTTCTTGTTTTAATTTTTTAAGACCTTTTTCAATTTTTTATTTTGTTTTCTTTTGTTTTTTTTTTTTTCTTTTTTTTTATTTTTTTTTACCAAGTTTTATTTTTTTTTCTTTGATTTTAAAGGACCTTTTTTTTTGTTCTGCTTAAATTGTACTCTCTTGGACTTTTACTTTTTCATTTTTTTTCTTTTTTCTACATTTTTGCTCTCTTTTGCTTTTTTTTTTGATTATTTTCATTTTTGAATTTTTTTTTTCATTTTTTTTTTATTTCTTTTTTTTTTTTTTTGATTTCTAGCTCTTTTTTTTCCCTTTATTTTTTTTTCTTTCTTTTTTTTTTCTTTTTCTTAATTTTTTCTTTGTTTTTCAATGCTTTTTTTTTTTTTTCTTTTTTTTGGTGTTTTTTTAGATTTCTATTTTTCTTTTTTTTTTTTTTGTTCTTGTCATTTTGTTTTTTCTTTTTTTTTTTCTTTTTTTTAATTTTTGGTTTATTTGTTTTTTTGAGTTTTCTCTTTGGTTTTCCAACTTTTTTTTTTCTTTTTTTTTTCTTTTCTTTTCTATTAGCTTGGTTTGTTGAAAAATGTATTTTTTTTTTTTCTTTTTAAATTTCTCTTTTTTTTTCCTCTTTTTTACCTCAGTTTTTTGCTTTCTTTTTTTTGTTTTGTTTTTTTTTTTTATATTTGATTTTTTATTTTGTTTGTCCTCTATCTATTCTTTATTTTCTTCTTGTGATTTTTTTTTTTCTTAGTTTATTTTTTTAATCCTCTTTTTCTTAGAAATTTTTTTTCTTTTTTTATTTTTGCTTTTTATTTTTTTTTTTTAAACTTTTGTTTTTTTAATTTTTTTTCTTTCTCTATCTTTTTTTTTTTTTTTTTTTTTATTAAAAAAAAAAAATTTTTTTCTTTGCCTTTCTGTTTTTCTTGTCTAGGTTTTTACTTTTTAATTTATTTCCTCTTTTTATCTTTTTTTTTCTTTTTTTTCTTTCTTTTCTTTTTGATTCAAATTTTTTTTTTTTTATTAAAAAAAAAAAAAAAAATTTTTTTTTGCTTGGTTTTTTTTCCTCCTTTTTTTTCTAAAGTTTCTCTTACTTTTTTTTTCTGTTTCCTCTGATTTTGATTTTCTTCTTTTTTCTTCTTCTTTGTCTTTTTCAATTTTTTTATTTTTTCCTCTTTTTCTTTTTTTTTGTTTGATTTTCTTTTTTTATCCTCAATTTTTTTTTTTTCATTTAAATTTTTTTCTTCCTTTTTTGCACTTTTTTCTTTCCCTTTTTTCATTACCTTATTTTGAAATTTCATTTTCTGCCTCTTCCCTTATTCATTCTATCCTCCTGAAGGATTTCATTTTCTTAGGAATTTATCATCTTTTTTGAATCTTTTTAGATTTTTTTTTATTTATTATTTATTCTTTTTTTCCCATTTTAATTTATTTTTTTTTTGGTTTTTTTTTTTTCCTCTCTCTTCTTTTTTTCTTTTATCTTTTTTCTTTTTCTTCCTTATTCCGAATTCGTTTCTCATTTTTTTTTATTTTGTTTTTTTCATTTGTTTCCTCATTCCTCTTTTCTCTTTTTCTTCTTTTTTTCATTTCTTTTTTTTCTTTCCGCTTTTCTCTCCTGTTTTTCTTGGCTTTATTTTTTTTTTTTGCTTTTTATTTTTTTCTCCTGTGTTTTTTTTTTATTTTTTTTTTTTTTTTTTGAAGTTATTTTTATGCTTCCTCTGAAGTCTTTTTTCCTCGTTGTTTTTTTTTGAATTTATTTTGGTCTTCTATTCTTTTTCCCTCATTATTTTTCATTTTTCCTCTTGTTTTTACCTCTTGTTCTTGGTTTCTAGAAGCTTAAATTGAAATTTAAACGAGGTTTAAACTATTTTCATCTTTTTTTTGTTTTTTTTTTTTTTCTTTCATTTTTTTCTTTTTTTAAATATTTAAATTTAAAATCTTTTTATTTGATTTTGTCTTTTTGTTTTTCCTCTTTTATTTTATATCTTTTGGCTTAGTTTTTTTTTTGAAAATTTTTTTCTTACTATTTATTTTTTTTTTTGTAATTTTTTTTTTTTTGGAACTCCGTTATTTTTGATTTTTGAAATTTTTAGTTCTTTTCCTTTATGTCTCGTACCTTGTTGTTTAATTGATTTTTGTTTGTTTTTTGATCTTTTTAGTTTGTTTCCTCCTTTCCTCTCTTTATGACTTTTAAATTTTTTTTTTTGGCTGAATTTTCCTATTTGTTTTTTTCAACTTTTTTTCTTTTTTTTCTGTCTTGGTTGGATTTAAACTTTTTTTATAAATTTTTTTTTTTATATCCTTTTTTAAAAAAATCTCTTTTTTTTTTTTCCTTTTTTTTTTGTCTCTTTTTCTTTTCGTTTTTGTTTTTGTTTTCTGCTATTTTGTTTAAAAATATTTTTTAATTATTAAAATTTTTTTGTTTTTTTTTTTTTTTTTTTATTTTTCTTTGAAAAATCCAAATTTTATTTTTTTTTTTAATAAATTATGTTTTTGACCTCCTTTTCACTTGCTTAATTCTTTGAACTCTTTTCTCAAAATTAAACTTCTAGCTTATTTTTTTTTTCAAGTTTTCTCTTTTTTTTCTGTGAAATAACTCAAATTTTTTCTCTTTTTTTTGTATTGTTGTTTTTTTTTAATTTTTTTTTCTGTTTAAATCTTGAAACTTAGCCCTTGAATTTTTGTTCTTTTTCTTGTCCTCTTTCTTTTTCTTTTCTCGGCGACTTAAATAATTTATAGTTTGATTTTCATTTGTGTTCGATTTTTTGTTTTTTCCTTTTTACTCTTGAATTCCGCTTTTTTCAGCTCTCTTTTTTTACTCTTAAAGAATTTTTATTTAATATATTTATTGTTAAGCTTTTTTGTTCCATTTTTCTTTTCATTTTCTCTTTTCTTTTTTTTTTTGTTTTTATTTTTTTTTTACAAAGTTATTCACTTCAATTTTTTTGATTTTTTTGAGTTGAACTTTTAGAAGCCTGGGTTTTTTTTTTTTTTTTTTTTTTTTTTTTTTTTGTTTTTTTTTTTTTATTTTAATTTTTTTTAAATTTTTTCTGTTTTCCAATTTGTTTTTTTCTTTTTCTTTGATGCTTATCCTCTTTATTCTGTTTGTTAAATATTTTTTTTTTTTATTTTTTTTTTTTTTTTTTCTGAATTTATTTCTTTTTCTCATCCACTTTTTTTTGCAATCTTTCATTTAATTTTTTGAAAATTTCTCTTTTTTTTTTTTTCAATTTTTTCTATTCTTTTTTTTTCTTTGTTTTTTCTTAGCTCAGATCATGCTATTTTTTCTTTTTTTTTTTTTTACTCTCTGAACTCTTTTTCGTTTTCTTTAAAATGTTTTTGAATTTTTTTACACTTTTGATTACCACTATTTTTCCTGAGTTTACAATCATTTTTTCTTCTTTTTTTGTTTTTTCCTTATTCATAATTTGCTCTTTATCAAAAAATTTTTTTTAAAATTGTTTTAAAAGTTTTTCATTATCCTCTTTTTACTTTCCCTTTCTCCATTTTTTTTATGTTTTTTTCCAACCTCTTTGAGTTTTGGGTCAACCTTTTGTTATTTTTTTCAACCTCTTCATATTTCTTTTCTTTCTTTCCTTTTTTTGCTTTAAAATAGGTTTTTTTTTTTCCATTTTTTTTCTTAAACAATTTTTAAATTTAAATTTTTTCTTTGTTTCCTCTTTTTTTTGGAAATTTTTTATGAACTTTTTTTTTAACTTCTCATATTTGTTGTTTAAACTTTTTTTTTTTTATTATTTTTTTTTTATATTGTTTTAAAATTTGATTTTTTTTTGGTTTTGTTTTTATCTTTCTTTCTCTTTTAAACCAATTAAAAAAATCTAATGTTCTTTTTTTTATTTCTTTTTCTTCTCTCTTCATCCTCTTTTATACTCCAACTCGCTTTTTGTCTCTCTGAGCTAATCCCACACATATATCGGGGCCATTGGATTGATTGAATTCATCTTGGCCACTCATTTGATTTTTGGCGGGAAAAAGTTTTATACCAGTTGGAGGAGATTGAGTGTTTGGGGAGGGAATGCAATTAATGTATCTTGGATTGTTATGTTTGGAGTGATAAGGTGGGTGGAAAAATGAGTTGGAGGAGGGTTGAGTGGGTGGTTTTGAGGCATAGGGGTGATGATGGGGGAAGGTAGAGGGTAACCCGTGGCGGTTTTCTTTCTTTTAAACGTGGGTTTGGGTTGGATGGGTACGGGTTTTATTATTGGATCGGGTTGGGTTATTGAATGGACTGGGTAGGGGATTGGGTAAAATTTTGGATTGGGCTTGTGATTGTGGTTAGTTTAATACAAGGGTCCGGTTTGTATTTGGGATATAAATAACACAAGGACCAAAGGTGTAAAATTTGAAATTCCAGGGACAAAGCGTAATTTATGAAGATGTAGTCCAAGGGTTGGTCTTGCCAATCTTTATTAGACCAAGGGCCAATTTTGACACTTTTGAAATTCCAAGGATCAATTTTGTAATTTTCTCAAACTTTTTATATTTTTCACCAAAGGACTAATTTTGACAAGTTATGATTTTAAAAGGACCTTTGGTGATTTTTTTTGAAATTAAGTACTGGGGACATTTCGACAATTTTAGAAACTTGGGACTTGGCGCCAATTATGCAAACTTTGCTCATTTTCATCGATTTTAAACATTTTGCATCGAAACATATAAAATGCAATTTTGAGATATTTTGATATTTTGATGCATTCTGAGCATTTTTAAGCGTTTTGCAGTTGATTTAACTAAAAATGATGGTATTTACACTCATCAATGAACATATTAAGCTCATTGTAACGATCAAAAAATTGAGAACCCAAATTTCACAATTAAAGGGTGAAAATAACAATGTGATGAGGCTCCCAAATGCCTCCTCCTTTAGATTCTCGGAGTTCTCAGACTTTTCATCTTCAAAACTTGGTTAATGTTTTACAAAAGGAAAATGAGAGTTTTCTAGAAGAAAATGAAAAGGTTAAACAACACTTTAAAGAGTTATATGATTCAATGAAAGTCACTCGTGACAAGAACAACGAAAAATAATGTCTTTACAAAAAGAAATTGAGAATCTGAAGAGTCAGGAAAAAGGGAAAATGCCACTTGTCTTTAATGAGAATGTTGCATCAAAACCATCTGAGACTGCAAATATCTTTGTGGTAAATATATTCCTCCTTATCTTAGAAATAACGAACTTCTATTTCATAATTATCTTGCTCGTCTTAAGGATAGTCTTGAATGTCTTCGTGAGATTGTAGAAGAGGACTTCATAAATAAGCCACTTGATAGTGAAATTAGGTTTGCTTGCATTAAGGCCAAACGATCTCAAGAGATGTTAGAATGTTTAATAGCAACATGTCCTAAATCCTTAAGTCGAAGATAAAGCTGTGATGCCTTGTTCCATGCCTAGTGCTAAGTTTACAAACCATTCGATGCCCGGCATTAAGAAAGTGAATTTCAATGTGCCTTCAAGTAGTTGGATCCTGCACTTCTAGTTAGGGAATGCAAAAGTAACAAAACCAACTAATGTTCCAATTCCCTCTACGGGTAAGTGACACCAAAAGCGGGTCAAAGCCTCAAGGCAACACAAAGAATGATAGGACCTTGGTGCTAGGAATGTTCGTGAAAGAGAGTAGAAGATCACCTTAGGGAAATTTGAATAAAAGCGAATCATGTTGATTCTAGTGTTAGCTCTAAGATTCTTGTAATTAATGGAATCTGCTACTTTTGGCAAAACATGTAATGATGATTGCGTGGTTTACATTACTAATCTTGAATGTGGTGTGAATGATTTGATTAATAAATTGTCTGTTAAGATAGTTAATGGAAAAATTCAAGCTAAGAAGGCTAGAAAGCAATGGCGGAAGAAGGTTAGAAAATATTGGAAACCCACAGGAATGAAATTTAGTAACATAGGTTATCGTGGATACCTACGGCATAAATTCAATCTTAATGAGATGTGTAGTAAATTATCTAGATCAATGCCCATTAGGAAATGGATGCCCTCTTGGTAGAACTATTCCCAAGAAGTGAACATACTTTGAATAGGTCTAATACGGACACTCGCTGCATCTATCACCGATGATTCCATTGTTTCTACTTTCGATGTGGGTGTTCCAATCAATGTTACTAACCAAATGGAACCCATTCTTGCATGGGGATCCCAATTATCCGATTATCTATTCTTGTGCGTGTTCAAGCTGCAGATCGTTCAAATCGTTACGTGGTACTGGACTCGGTGTTTCCAAGCATATGACTGGAGATCGCTCGTGGCTCATGAACCGTGAGTAAATTCATCGGGTATTAGATTCGAAGCGACCATTTTGGTGCAATTATGGGTTATGGAGACTATGTTGTGGGTAGCGTGTAATCTCCGGGTATATTATGTTGAAGGTCTTGGTCATAATCTGTTCTCTGTTGGTCAATTATGTGATTCCGATCTAGAAGTGGCTTTTAGAAAACATTCCTACTTCGTTAGAGAACTTGATGGTGTGGAACTGTTAAGAGGAACACGTGGTTCAAACCTATACACCATCTCTATTGAAGATATGATGAAGTCTTCTCCAATTTGATTGCTATCAAAGGCCTCTAAAACAAAGTCATGGTTATGGCATCGTCGTCTCAATCACTTGAACTTCGGCACCATTAATAATCTGTCTAGAAAGGACCTAGTAAGAGGTTTACAGTTGGAATATGAGAAAGATCATCTTTGTTCAGCATGCCAATTGGGTAAAAGCACGAAATATGCACACAAACCCAAACCCCCAACGGTAATGGAAGTTCTTCAAACCCTTCATATGGATTTGTGCGGACCAATGAGAGTGCAAACAATAAATGGGAAGTATATTCTAGTCGTTGTTGATGACTACTCTCGATTTACTTGGGTAAAGTTTTTGAGGACAAAGGATGAAACTCGAGATGTCATCATCAAACTTATCAAGCGACTTCAAGTTCGACTTAACAATCTTGTTAGAATTGTTCGAGCAGACAATGGCACGAGTTCGTTAACAAAGACTAAGTCAATTTTATGAAAGTGTTGGAATCAGTCATCAAAGAAGTGTTCCACGAACTCCTCAACGAGCGGTGTAGTTGAAAGACGAAATCGAACTCTTATGGAGCCGAAGAACAATGCTAATTTACTCAAAGGTTCCAATGTTTCTCTAGGTGAAGCCATTGCCCTTTGCTTGCTACACCCGGAATCATTCCCTTATACACACCTCTCATGAAAAACTCCATACGAACTTGTCCATAAATGAAAACGATCTCTCTACCTTCGTATTTGGTGCTTTGTGCTATCCTACGAATGACGGTCAAGATCTAGGTAAATTAAGAGCTAAAAGCGACATTTGAGTTTTTGTAGGTTATGCATCAAACAAGAAGGGTTACCGAATCTCCAACAAAAGAACTCGAGATATAATGGAAACTATTCACGTCACGTTCATGAGCTGCCAGGGCAAATGGCTCCAGACAATCGATTCACGGACCGCATCTCAACCATCATCAAGTAGTCCTATCGGTTCTACTCTTGTTTCAAATCCCTCACCAGCAACTCCTTATGTACCTACTTCAGAAGTTGATTTGAAGAAATTATTTGATCCAATGTTTGATGAAAACTATGAGCCAAGTGCTAATGATCGTCAATTCCATCAACGAGAGGTGCTCCTATCCTGTCAATGAAGTTAACCCTTGATCTCAATGTCATTAAGTCAAGAAGCGCTGCTGCGATCATTCTGTCTCATCAACAAATCATCAATCATCGAGTGTACATCATGGAATTGTTTCGGGTACCAATGATGGAGATAATCCCTTTGCTACTCACGAAGATGCCCTTTTGAAAATATATTTGCTCTGAATCATCCTCGAACCATCTTCATCGAGAAATCGACTCACTTATACGTTCCTCAACAACAACAACATGAACACCTTAGAAAATGGACACATGATCACCCATTGGACAACCACATGAACACCTTAGAAAATTACGATTCGATAATATCTACGGTCTTTGTGTCATCATTCAAAGAATGACACGGTCTTTAGATGTTGTTGAATGTTTTAAAAAATTTGGGGAAAAGTGAAACAATGGTTTATTGTCATTTCAGGCATTAACCCGCTTTTCAAAGAAAGAACAGAGCCATGCTTTATCTTAAATCTTCAAACCTCATGCTCTGATTCTAAAAACAAATGTTTGTTGTCAAAAAGATAAATGTTTCCTTTCGAATGATTCTTACGAAAATATTTGTCATCTAATGAAAACAAAATTGCTTTGAAAATACTTAGGACTCTACTTTTGAAAATCATCCGGGCTTTTCATTTGTCAAAATCTCTATCCTTCAATCAACAACGTATGTCATTGATTGAGGGGGAGAATGATATCAAATCAAAAAGAGTATTTTTCAAACAATTGTACGTGTCGAGAAAAGTCTACTCTTGAATAATCAAAAAGAACAATGTTTTACAATATTGTATACAATTGGTACAAGACCTTTGTTATTATTATGTTTTCAAAAGATACGCAATCATGTTTAATCTTTGGAGTCTAAAGTCTCAAACTTGATCCTTATCGGTTAAATGTTTCTCATAATCAAGTCACATCTCCCCTCAAAAGCTTTCAAAATCAATGTAAATCTACAGAGATCACAAATCTCAAATGATTTGAAAATTGTGATCGGGAGAAAATTTGTGATTTAAATTGGATTTAAGCGATAATTCGATAAATGGTCTTCATAAGTGTTTTGCAAGCTATCCTCCCCATGTGCCAAGCGATTTCAAAATTTTCCATGCACATGTTGAGGGGGAGCATCCTTTTTAAACCACAAAGAATTGAAACGTGATTGATTTGTCTCTAAGTGCAGGTTCCTTCTAATATGTGCAAAACTCTTTCAAACCTCGAGGCACATATTGAGGGGGAGCAAATTTATGAAAACCTCATCCTTCCCCAATATGCTTCATCTACTTGATTTGATCAGGGAAGTGATGTTGATATCTTTTAGAAAATGGTAATCAAAGAAGTTAATTCTTCCTCTTGCCTCCGTGTGCCAAAACAATTTCGAATACATGATGCACATGTTGAGGGGGAGCTTTGTTTCTAAAAATATCAAAAACAATTCAGGTACAAAATGCTTTGATAATATATCACAAGTATCTGAATTGATTTTTAAAATGGTTTTCAATTGGTTCTAATGGCAGATGAACAATACCAAATAGACCGACCAAATTTACTTTATGTATGGTGATATAAGGATGATAAGGTTAGGTATTTGTTCCCACGATCCGCCGAGCAGGAGGGATCTACCAGGGACAATCCACTAGATATTGTAAAGTCCGTAGGTATGATGAAAAAGGAGAAAAATGAGAATAAGGGAAGAGTCTGGACTGAGATAGAGCTAGTCTGGAATAAACCCAACAGGTTCTAGTTATGAAGTCTCGGTAAGCGAAGGGTTGAAGAATGAAAAGAATTAAATGAGAAAAGGGTGAAAATAAATAGCCCTCAATAATAATTCAACCTTAGAAGCGGGTTCAATTCATATGCTACTAGTGGTAACTGCGGTATTGAAGACAAGGCGTCATGGACCCAGTGGCCTTGCTGCACTAAACTTCCTAAGCTACTCAAGTTCCTCTTAAAAGGACTTGTTTCATTCTCACGAGGAATCGACATTATCTATCGACTTTCTCAAGAGATTGTTGATATTACAGAGAAAGACCCTCTCCTAGTCTCTGGCATAGGAACCAAATGTGCACTATTGAGTCTAGAGCCACGAGATCATCAAATAAATCTCATTAGGACACTGTCTATGAAGACTCTCTGTTTCACACAATGTGGAAAGATAGATTATATCTTATGAGTCCTACGCATTATCCTTGTGGTATTGCCAGAACATCTGAGTGATATGCAAACATATTCACAATGAAGATGGAAAGCCTTAGGAGCCAACATCAAACAAGCTCTCGGTGGGTGGCATGTGAGATCTATCCAATAGATCAACCATGTGACAACTGAACGAAAACAATGGGGCGAGTCAAAATTATGATTCAATCACTGTTCGGGTTATGGATTGACGGATACCTTTGAAAAACCGTCGGTGTGCTTAAAAACTCTTTTCTTTAGCACATCGACTGTGTATTAATGTTTCAAAAATTAAAAGGTGTTTATGATTGATAATTGATTTTTCTTAAAACCTTTGTTGTATTTCAAAAACACTTTATTGAGCAGTACACGATTGTTTTTCAAATTTCTTTTCATCAATCGATTGATCTCATATTATTTGGTTCACTCAATCCGTGTTGTCTTCTTTGAGCGTTCGGTTTGAGAACGGCTAGAACACATGCGAAACCCTGTCAAAGACATTCTTCGAATATACGATCACAGGCGTACATGTCTGATCAGCGAGGAACCGTGGGCCGTGTACCTCAATTCAACGAAAGTGATCAAAGACACTTTCGTGCGCTTTATTGCTAATTGTTGTATGCAGGTATTCCCGACGCTTGCAACGATCGAGAATGGAGAGGTCAATCCATAGGCGCATGCTCACACATTACATTCATTTCAAAAGAAATCATGATTAGTGCATCAATGACTCTGATATTCTCATTCCATGCACGCTTTCTGCTGCTGCCAATATCATGAATCAAGCGTCCGCTACTCGATGAGAAGAAATCATGATCTAGAATGTGAGCATGTCGGTCCAAAATGTCACAACATCACATAATACCAATGCCCCAAAGGATGAGTCAAAGATTTATGATAGCTGATGATCTCAAAGCTAGCTCAAAACTCATTATCACATGGATCAATTAAAGACCTCCACTAGAATTATCCAAACATGCGGAACATGAAGAATCAAAGACTACGAGCTATTGAGCAAAGAACTTAATCAAGAATCCAAGAACAATCTAATGTAATATCTGTTTGTATTCATTGTAATTTGAGGTGACCTCCTTAGGGGGAGATTGTTAGGATTTAGTAAATCTGGTTATTAAAGTGTCGGTCACCTCAAGTATATGTAATCGTTAGAAAGCTCGTAGTCGTAATTTAAAGTTAAGTAGTATTTAGTTTAGTAACACCGTGGAGGACGGAAGGGTCTTTACCCACTGTATGCCTGATCCACAGCCCGTATGTGGCGTTTTATGTAAGACTATAAATACTCTCTACCTCCCAAGGTAGAGAGTTGGAGCTCATAATAATAATTTCACTTTCTCTTACTAAGTTCCCAAACCTCTAACTATTTCTCTCTCTAAAACCTTCAAGTGTACGCCTCTTATTGATCATGGTTTGATGTGTTTATGAAATCCAATATGTTACAACCTAATTCTCTATATCCTTGAGCTCTGATACCAATCTGTAACACCCCAAATCTCGGATGCAGACTTAATCAAGTTTTAGGCGTTACTTTTTGGATTAGTATCACACACAAGTATAGCAAAAGATAGTCATTTAACATTCAAACCAATCCCAAATTTAAGTATTCAAAGAATTTAATCCAAAAGTATAATTTTTAGGCCCAAAACATGGTTTAATCAAATAGGTCCCCATAGTTTATCGAGTCGAAATGATCCTTGAACACCGCCTTCTTGCCAAGCTTCCACCGATCAAGTAATCCAAACATCTCTCAATTATCTGAGAAATCATGCTAAAAGGTCGACTTACTGTGGTGAGTTCATAGGTTTAAGTTCAACAAAATCATAGTGGACCAATAGTAGTTGATTTGCTATGCAAGACCTAAGATAGATAAATACCGATCCTA
Source organism: Chrysanthemum makinoi (assembly GCA_910596185.1). Taxonomy (NCBI): domain Eukaryota; kingdom Viridiplantae; phylum Streptophyta; class Magnoliopsida; order Asterales; family Asteraceae; genus Chrysanthemum; species Chrysanthemum makinoi. The sequence continues at coordinate 138,946,868 of OU343216.1, forward strand.
CCCGGATCACCAACCAAAAACACATGCCCCGCATCCAGGGACTACTCGGGCCCAGCGAATCTAGTCTAGCACTGTCGTGGCAAAATCTAGAACAATTGCCAACCCTAGTCTAAGGCAACAACTACCGCACATCTATCTAAACAGTCAAACATATAAGCAAATCCAAATAGTTTTCACGGTCCAAAAACGGTAGCCTGATTCTCACCCCAATGTAGTTCAAAACGTAGATAAAAGTGGGGTTATGAAACTCACCTCAAGCAATCAACGCACAAATAAACACTAGCAGAAGATAACGGTAATCGCGGCACAACAACTATCGACTCGGCACAACCTATTAATGTAGACCAAACTTAATATATACATTCCTCAAAATCAACGTTATATACCCCAATGTATTCCATTTCGTTATTTCCAAAAATGTCTCGTTTCACCATTTAATCATAGTGTTTGGTATTCCTCATGTGGGTGTATCGACTCAATATGATGCCATGAATGCACTCAAACAACCCATATGTTATGTTCCGCAACACAATATGCAACTCCATTCAACACAATATGTGACTCAATTCAACACAATATGTGACTCAATGCGACACAATGAGCGTCTAGCGATAAGCTCCATAGTCCAATAAGTTTGAATAAACATGAACCTTAGCGAATTCGTCAACTCGATAAACTCAATTATTCATTCGTATAAACTTATTATTCCATGAACGGTTAGCATCCTAACGAGTCATAAGGATAAATCACCCATTAATAAGGTTATCCAACGTGCCTAGCGGGTTCTTATTAGATTCGTCAACCTAATAAGTCCGCTACCCACGTGGATCAACACTATTAATGTTGGGTTATCCGTAACCCATGCACACAACGTAAGAAATTAAATACTTAAACCAATATTAAATGTCCACAATTGACATTTATTGATAGCGATATTACTCGAAACATTAATAACTTATTTATTACAAAACATTTCCAATTTAGTCGTTAGTTTCCGTTTAAAAATAGTAAATAACAAGATAAGACTTGTTATCGACATTTTGGTACAAAAGCCCATTTATTATTTCTATTTCATAGTTTATTAGCATTTTCATGTTCATATATATATTTCGTCAAATTCCAATATTAATCTCATATCGTTATTCGTTTGGAGTCCACAAGCACGAGTCATAACTTCTCGACTTTTAATCAATCAATAGTCCAAATTATACTAAAGTCCATGTTCGGCTTTGTGGAGTCAACTATTGACTATAAAGTCAAATGTAACACCGACGTAGCTCAAAGTTGACAATTATATATATCAAGTCCAATTCAAAAGTCATAATAGCGCAATTCAATCCCAAAACAACTCAAACCAATCTCGCCAACCAATCAATCAACCAAATATACTCGAAACCAATGTAATGACCCTAATGGTCATGACGGTGCGATCAAGACCCGCGTGAACCAAACAAGCTCTAGAAGCTTTTCGCTCCACAGCGTCTCATCAAACATCAACAATACCAACCAACAAGCTACCAAATCGACCCGACTTGGACCCATGAGCCAAGTGGGTCCGTACACAACCATGGGTCACGTCACGTGACCATGGTGGTTCAATACACAATCCCAAACCAATCCAATCACTTCCACAACATCCCAATCCAATCATTCAAGCTCCAAACACTAACCAAACACAAAACCCATCAACTATTCTTAATCAAAAACATGAAACTAGACCTAAAATGCATAAAACCATCAAATTGATACACCACACATTTACCAAACACTAAATACTTGTTCATTTAGTCACTAATTAGCTTTAATTTCATGTTTAAACCAAAAGCCCCAATTATTATAATTAGGTGAAACCTAATTACCCATTAAATGAGGTTATTATTGCCCAAACAAGCTCAAAACATGTTCCATTTACCTTATCTAATCACCAATTGCAAAAGCCCTTTGAAACCCTAAAAGTACGAATCTTGATTCAAAGATTTGAAGGTGTTATGGAGGTCCAAATGGGGCGTGTTATATATGGTTGGAAAGAGGAGAAAGAAAGCTTCAAGATGGTGGTGGAGGTGGGGGGTGACGCGCCGGTGGTGGCCAGAACAGTGGCGGCGGCCACAAGGTGGTGGTGGTTTAGGGTTTTTAGAGAGAGGTTAGAGAGAAAAAGGTGTTGTGTGTGTTTTTTAAAGAGAGAAATGAAAGGGTATAATGAGGATATTGATGGGTATTTATACTAGGCCACTAGGGACCTCAAAAATAATTAATTTAGAGCGGAGGCGTGGGTCTTAAGAGAAGGGGAGGGTCGGAGTTGTTTTTTCGTAACTATCCCGTTTACCCATTCAGAGCTCATAAATTGTCCCAGTGTCCCACGGCGTTCATTCAACTTTCTAACATCGTTATTTATGTGTTTCCACGAGTTTTGACTATTTATTTGTCAATTTTCGAGTTACGGTCTAAAATTACAATCTTTCTCGTTTATAGGTTTTTAGCGCGAATCAAATAGTGCCTACCAAATAGGTTAAAACTCATACGATAACTCATTCAATAGTGAAATAAACCATAAAAACCAATAGGCGATATAAAATCAAGCCATGGTTTATAAAAATAGTGTTAAAGGCAAAGCTCGGTTCAGTTTAACGTAATGCGGTTGCCTCAAATAGACTCCCTAAATTTGCCAGTTGTCACAATATATGTTATGAGTATTGACATGTATATTTATATATGCATATGTGATATTTATAGAATCAAGTACCTTAGAATTAGAAGCATAAGCACCAACAACATATTACTTATTATTTTGTCCGAATAGACACACATGATACATATTGTTATTATAAAATATGTGATGTTACAATGTTGATGATGCTTTAAAGTTGAATTGAAATTGTAATGAATCCAACTATGTGTGTGATATGCGCCGTTTGTTGAAACACTTTATGAGTTAAAATTATTTTTATTTTCGATGAGTTAGTGGAAACTTTATGTTAGTTCATAAGGATTGAAAATCCTTGAATCCCGAGGATCCCCGATCCCCATTGAGGACGAGGATAGGGATGTAAAGCAATTCCCCGATGGGGACGGGTATGGGATGGAGAGTGAAAATGAGGATGGTGATGGTAAATATAATTTCTGAAATACCTTGCCTCGTTGCCATCCTTACTATGCACCGGTACTCGTCTAATTTCTAAAATGTGCCTACAAGCGATATGTTTGAACAGATGTATCTACTAAGTACAACGTAAAAAATAAAAATGTAACTGAAATATAAAAGTTAAGTTTCTATGGTTCCGTTAAATCATCACACACATCATCATTGTATGCATCATAATCATAATCCTCATCCCACTATGTAATTTACTTAAAACATTAACGAATCGAGAAGAAACGGAAATTATACATTGTGTACGTTAAAGGGGACGACTAAAATGAATAAAAGTATGAGAAAATGCATAAAGGGATAAAATCTTTTTTGGAGTCCCCATCATGGTCATTTTTTAAAACAATCTTGAAAATGGTTATGAGCAACTTCTCAACTCATAACTCTACCTAAAACACATCACGTGTCCATTTGCAAGTACAACTGGTTACTTTTGATTGGCCCATATTAACTACCACAAGTGCTCAGCCCGTGCTACTCAACTTACACTTATCCACATGCAAAAGTAATCAGGAAAGATACAAAAGTACATTGGGAAAGATACAAACATACACTAACACCAAAAGTCACACACAAAATGCTTGATATTTTTCCTTTCAAGTCCATCAGCCAAATCTTGGAGGGTCATGTCATAAACATTGTGTACCCCCATAGCCACTTTCATCTTCCCTCCTCGGGCTCCCAGTTGCAAGTCTGAAAAGTGTTCTGGCATAGTGGTCGTTCCCAGCGATTTTTGGCTTTCCACATTAAACACCTCCATCCTCTGCTGTTCATAAGTTTTTCTGGCAGTGTAAGATTCGAGAAAAATCAAGAGTCTTATCCTTTTCATTACGAGCAAAAACTTCCATTGCCAACATCCTCTCCTATTTTCTATAAGCATCCCTATAGTCCAGCAATGGACAACAACAATGTGCAAATTGGTCCTTTGTCATATTTTAGATGAGTCAACCAGTTTCCACCAAAGTCTTGGATTGAAGTCAAATGACTTAAACTTGTCATGGTCATGTTAATTCAACATTGTTTATAGACAACTCATTCATTTTTTAATCTTTTTTTTTATGATTGATTAGTTATTAGCAACAGTAATAAATTTACATATATTTTTTTTGTATGGTTATTTCGTTTAATATCTATGGAACTAATCGATTTAGTTATTAACACTAATTGTCTTAATCAGCAAGCAACATAAGCTAAAACAACTCTTAACACGTCAGCATTGAAACCGATAAAAAATGTGAATCATAACCAAAGTCGATCAACAAAAGTAAAGATAATAACCAAAGTGAATTAAAACAAGTTAAGTTTACAACATAGATCATTGAATATAAATGAAAAACTACAAGTTAGTAAGACTACTTGTAACGAAGTAATATGCATATATGGTTAAAGATGAGTTGATGCTTCACAATACTAAATACATGACTTTTTTACATAACAAAACTTATTTTGGTATGCAAGTACTATCAATGTACGAAATCATACAAATAATCAACCATAATAAAAAAAAACAAAGTAAATCAAACAAAATAAAATAAAAAAGTGAGGTTTTTTTTACATTTCCAATAAAGTTTTTAATCAACTTAGCCATCGATTAAGTAGCCGGCGATTGAGCACTTGTGGTAGTTAATGTGGGCCAATCAAAAGTAATCAACTGTACTTGCAAATAGACACTTGACACGTTTTGGATGAAGTTGCGTAGTTGAAAAGTTGCTAACGACCATTTTGGAGATTGCCATAAAAAGATCATGATGAGGACTTCAAAAAAGATGTTCTCCCCTTTTTGTACTTTTCTCTAAAAGTATTAACATTTTTTTTATTTAAAATGATATTTTAATTAAATGGTTTATGTAAACATGAAAACTCATTAAAACATTTTCTTATATAATGTCCTTACTTAGTTATAAGTTTTCAAGATTCTTGATTTTCAAGAAATGATATACACCCATTATATGTAGTATATTGATATAGATATATATGCGACAAAATATGACACTAGAATAATGTGACTAGAAATCTCTGGTGACATGGAAATGATGACTAGGAATTTTATGGTGATGTGGAAACGATGATGTGGAAATGATGGCGTGGCATCATTCGGTTAAATAAGAAACAAATTTGTAACTTGCAAGGTTTTGAACTCGTTCTTGACATCCAGGACATAAGCGACCTAACCCGATGGAGCAATCCACTAATTACTATATATATTAAATGGCGTTTAGGACGGCGCGTTTTGTTGTGGGTTCCCGAAAAAAAGTTACCACTGCTAAGGCCCGGTACAATAGTCCAGTTATGCTCCCATTCAATTTGATAAGATGAATAAGAAGCTAGAATAATCGACATTTTATCAACAAATATTCAAAAGGCGGTTCTCTCCCAAAGCTTCTTCCACTGTGCAAAACAACACAAAACAATTCTACAGAAGAATTGAAGCATGAATTTGGTAGATGGAGAGAACATTGAAGTAGTTGTGGTAACCGTGGATTAACTATTGGTGATGGTGAAGATGAGGTTTGATATAAAACCTACATCTTTCGATTGGTCGAATTAACCGAAAGGAAATTTTGCCTTGGCGTCGACGGTTCTCACATGTAGCGTGCCTTGTTAGCCCTGTAAGTTGAGTAGCTTGAAGAATATATTTATGTAAAGTTAGATTTAGGTTTGATGGAAATTATATGAAGCCTTTAAGCTTAGGTTAACATAGATAACGACTGATTTGTAGGAAGGAACACCTATTCAAATTGTTGAAGCTGTTGTTGGAGCTCTAATAGATGAGCTTGCAAACTTCTCAGACTTAATTAGGTCTAAATGATCAACCGCAACAAACTTGTATACTCTGTTAGGTGGATCAGAAAACTCACCGGTGTGGTGGATTTGAATAGTGAAGAGGTTTGGGCATAAGGGTGTAAACAAGACGAGACAACTCACGAGTTATTCGAGATCGACTTTATTTAAATGAGTCGAGCTCGATTTTGAGCAACTCGAGTATATTATCTAGTCGAGTGCTAAAAATTCTAGCCACTCATTTAATCATCTCTTAATTGTGATCTAATGGTTAAGATAATTCCACCATTTTTTACCAAAAATTATTTTGTTCAAATTTCTCAAAATATTTTAGCAAAAAAATTTTGAAAATCTTAAAAAAAATGAAATTAAAAAAAAAAAGAATCGAAAAAAATCAAAAAAATATGAATTTTTTTTTGAAATATTTTTTTCAAATTTTTTTTTTCTAAAATTTTTTTTCCGAGATTTTTTTTTCAAATCTTTTCCTTTAAAATAGTTTTTTCCCGAACTTTTTTTCCAAATTTTTTTAAGAAATTTCTTTTTCAAAATTTTTTTCCGAAATTTTTTTTTTGATTTATTTTAAATATTTTTTTCCGGAATTTTTTTTCCCAAATTTTTTTAAGAATTGTTTTTCCAAAATTTTTTTTTCGAATTTCTTTTGCCAAAATATTTCTTTTCCCAAATTTTTTTTTCCAATTTTTTTTAAGAATTTTTTTTCAAAAACTTTTTTTTTCAATTTTAAATTCTTTTTCGATTTTTTTTTGAAAATCTTTTTTTCATCACATGTGATATTTTTTTTCAATTTTTTTTGAAATTTTTTCACATATGTCGAAAAAAATGTGAAAATTTTCACATTTTTATTTATATGTGAAGAATTTCACATGTGATGAAATTCTTCACATGTGAAAAAGAAATTCGTATGAGATGAATTTTTTTAGATATTCTATTTTCGAAAAATTTCACATGTGACAAAATTCATCATATTAATAGAGATTTTTTTTTGAAATATTTTTCACATATGACGAAAAATGTGCATTTTTTCACATTTTCATCGTATGTGAAAAAAATTTTAGTAGGTGAAAAAAGATTATTAGAAATTCTTTTTTTTTTTTTTTCACATATGAAGAAAAATGTGAAATTTTCGTCATATGTGAAAAAAATCACATGTGACGGAAAAAAATTCAATTTTTTTCACATGTGACGAAAAAATTCGAAAATAATAAATTCGAGAAAAATTTAAAAAAAGTTCGAAAAAATTAGCGGGAAAAAAAACGGAACAAATTTTTTATTTTTTAAATTTTTTTTGAAAATTTTTGAATTTTTAGAAACTTTCTTAAAGTTTTTGAAAATTTTCAGAAAAAATTGTTTTATATATATATATATATATATATATATATATATATATATATATATATTTATATATATATGGAGGCATGACACGTACTATTCCACAAATGTCCACCTCATTGTCATGTAATTCTTTTTAATGCAATGTAATCATAAGTTGTCCACCTAAGTAATAACATGCCATCTAAGCAATATTTTATAATTTGGATTCGAACCTGGTGTCTGTTAGTCTACAAATAAACATGATTACCACTAAACCAACATAATTTTTTGATTATAACTTGGAAAACCAAATTTATAAATCTCTACAACCAATTATTGACCATTTTGATTAGTTTGAAAAGAAATGTATTTATCTACAAAAATTATAATCCAAAACCATTATTAAAAAAACATACGTATATTTTTTTTTTCACAAAGAAAAACCCTAATCATCAAATCTTTCTCGAAGAAGAAAACTCCATCACTAGGGTTTTAACGATTTTTAATGTGTTTTGTGCGAGGTTTTGCTGTTCTTGGAGTGACAAAACTATTCCAGTCCAAAGATATCGGTTTACAAAGAATGGTTTATTTGATAATAAAGGAGCTTTCTCCGCTTGACGAGGTTATATAAACTGACTTAAATGTTTGGAGTCATAATTATGTTTTAAGTATACGTTTGAATGGCATTTTTTTTGTATGCAAAAGGTTATTATTGTCACGAGCTACCTCATGAAGGATAGGAATAGCAAGACTGATGTCTATCAAGCAAATGCTATTCGTGTTATGTCTTTGCATCATAGATGGAACCCTTCTTACGCAAATCGAGAGGTACTTGAAGCAAGCTATTGTTTGACAAAAATCCTGTAGTCGCAAGTGTTGCGCTTGTCAGTAATATTCATTTGCTACAGGTACAACCAAGCGTTTAGAAAATTGCAATATTTGTGACTTTGTTTAGTGATGTTTAACAGAATTTTTAACATGTGTTTAATTATCGGTATTTTTGATCGTAGACAACCCCCTTAGATTGTGAAAAGATGGAGCAAGGAAGTACAAGAATGAGTTCGGTCGAGAATTACGCACTTGCTGCCTTCACCGGTATCGTTTTGATGCTCATTGGATACTCTTATTATTTATGCGCAACTTATAAGAAAATCCAAATGAATTAATGTTTAGTCTTATAGAAGTATCTACAATCCCGGTACGTGACTTATTTTACTTATAGAATTGAAGTTACCAGACTGTCCAAATCGGTAAATTTAGGAGGGTGTGAGTGACCATGTATGCATATCGCAATAGCTGCTGCAGGATTTATAAAAAGGACTAGAATAGTCTTCTTTGAAATATGTAAGGACACATGAAGTTTGTAGCTTTCGACTGCTGTTAAGGATACACTTAGTGCGTGTGATTTTTTTTTGAGTTTTGAGCTACCTCATGAAGGATAGGAATAGCAAGACTGATGTCTATCAAGCAAATGCTATTCGTGTTCTATGCTGCATCATAGATGGAACCCTTATTACGCAAATCGAGAGGTATTTGAAGCAAGCTATTGTTGACAAAAATCCTGTAGTCGCAAGTGTTGCGCTTGTCAGTAATATTCGTTTGCTACAGGTACAACCAAGCGTTTAGAAAATTGCAATATTTGCGACTTTGTTTAGTGATGTTTAACAGAATTTTTAACATGTGTTTAATTATCTGGTATTGTTTGATCGTAGACAACCCCCTTAGATTGTGAAAAGATGGAGCAAGGAAGTACAAGAAGCAGTTTAGTCGAGGTCTGCACTTGCTCTGCTTCACCACACCAGGTATCGTTTTGATGCTCATTGGATACTCTTATTATTTATCTGCAACTTATAAGAAAATCCAAATGAATTAATGCTTAGTCTTCTAGAAGTATCTACAATCCAGTGACAGCTTATTTTACTTATAGAATTGAAGTTACCATTTGTCCAAATCGGTAAATTTAGGAGGGTGTGAGTGACCATGTATGCATATCGCAATAGCTGCTGCAGGATTTATAAAAAGGACTGGAATAGTCTTCTTTGAAATATGTAAGGACACATGAAGTTTGTAGCTTTCGACTGCTGTTAAGGACACACTTAGTGCGTGTGATGTTTTTTTGAGTTTTGAGAAAAATATTTGTGCGACTGTACAAACAACCACTATATGACTAGAATATTTCAGTTCTAGGAAAGATGAAAACAACTCTTCATAGTGTAGGCTTCCACCACTGATCGTTCAATGTGTCACTTATTTTGTTCTTTGCATCTCTGGAGTCCTAGAAGTAGTGTTAGAATGCTCTTTACCAAAAAAAAAGTAGTGTTAGAATGCTTGTCTTATCACCTAAAAACGGGTAAAGATTGAAAAACAAAGAGTATTTTAGAAGTTTTAGTGTCCTTATATTCCATCTTTGATGGAGCAAAATTCAAAGAATGAAGTTGTAGCACAAGTTCATCTGCAACAGATTCCGCAACAGATTCTTCACATTTTCTGTCAAAAGATGAAGATCGTCATAACTCGAGTGCTATGACTTTCCTATTACGCCCTTTAGATACGCATGTGTGGTGGCATCACCAATGATTAGTGATATGCTTAAGAAACGACACCGAAACATTATAATATTAAAGGTGATCAAAAACCCACATGTGCCGTATCACCATGGATGGATGAATGATTGCTTCCAGATGTTACGGGCACTACATAAGGGTTGGATCTAGAGGATCCCTCTGATTCTTTTGTTGAGTGACCTTGAAGCGAAGCCTCATTCACAATGGAACCTTTTTTTGCTCGTCTTAAACCAGAAGTAGTTGAGACCTTCCAAACTTCCTATTTATCAAAAGGTAATGTTCAATTGTTACAGTTTTCCAAAAAATTGATAAGTCAATAATAGAAAGTCTTCTAACCTGTCATCGTTGTCTTGCTCCTCCTCAGGGAAGAAGTACTCCCACATCATTCTGTACATCGTCTCCGTCAAATGTATTTTCAAAGGGTAAATGTCCACCTATAACGATTAAGCAGATCGTTTTGATTAGTACGGAATATATAAACATCACAACCCAGTTGAGTATTTATTAGTTATTTCGATTGGTATTATGGAAGGATAGGGATGTAGAAAGAAGCTGTGGGTCCAAATGGTAAGGAGAAGGTATGCATGCTTATCGTCCAACTGTAAAGATGACATAGTTGAAGGATTATTGTAACTACAAGCTCTATACCAAACTTTCATGATACCATAATTAGAATCCTTGAAAATTTCTATTGACCTACAGGAGAGTAACACTTGATATAGAATACATGTGTCTTCAGACTTTTGCAATTTTAGGGAAGTGAACTCCAATCATGATTTACAAATTGGACAGGCTTATAGGCTTAATGAGTATTTATTGGAGAGATGAAAAATCTGCTTACACCAGTCCACTCGCATCATATTACATTTATATTACCCATACATAAAATGACTTAGGAATATTTCTTGCGGTAGTAACCGGCATACCGAAGAGTATTTAGATAGTGGTAAGCAAATTTCGAGAAGAGATCATGAGGGGCATAAAGGAGGTGCCAAACATAATAATAAAGGTATTCTTAGAGTTATTATTTCAGTCAACCCTCTACCAAATCAAATTTGCAATGCATATTGAAAGAGCGACTATTATGATGATCAATTGTTAGTTTACGTGTTGGCATTTTTACTTCAAGAATACCATCTCTAAGTGATCCCTGTTCGGAAATGTTAAACAAAAATAATTACAATTACGAAATTAGCGTTAGTATATTAATTCATTATTATCTCGCCCTTTTGGATGGTAAGAACTTGACGATACTGATAACTTTACAAATGACCATTGCCATTATTTCCTCTTTCAGGTACTAAATTTGATTAGTATACCTTTTTCAGAATTCTAAATTATAAAAATATTGTGAATTTTGAAAATAACCCAAGATTAATTTTTAGCTGTTGTCCTGAAGTATTTCCACTCATCAAACAATCTCCAACTACACTTTAAGCTAGGAAACTTGCTCATTAATCCAGGACCCGCGGGTACTTGGTGACGCATTGGTACCAGACCCCAAATCTTATGCTCTACTATGATAGCTATGATACCTCAATTGACCTTTACTATGTCAAATGCATTTTTGCTGAACTTTTTGGGAGAAAACCTTGACAAGCTGTGAAATGTGGACTTCCACCTATTAGTGTTGTTCGCGGGCAGCTTGGGTAAACCTGGACTTCCACCTATTAGTGACTTTACATGTTCAGCCTATTTAACAAGTTTTTGTTTTGCTTAACTAATATTATGATTTTACTGTTTGACACGTTAGAGAATATCATAACCCAAACTGGCCCATCTTACGATGATCTTATGGGCTCCGCTTATAAATTCATTCTTGGTAGTTGGAATGGAGAAGAGAGAAAAGTGAATTTACTCCTATTGATGATGGAAGGACTACTGAACGATTGCTCAAATGGATTAATACACAATTAGGAAGGTATTTTGAAGAATTTATAATTATTTTTTTGGTGTATGCTTTTGTTGTAAGTTTATGTTTCATTTTTCTATTTAGCTCATATAGGTTTGAAGATGCAAAATTTCAAAATGATAAGCTTCTTCACTCAAGTGCCTTGGACTCTGAACAAATTAACAACAAAGTGAGTTTATTTCTTTATGTAAGTTTAGGCTAAGTGACTTATTTTTTTTAAATGTATTAGATTGCATGTGCTATATATGATGTTGAAGAGGCCACAAATGTTGCATTCGACATCATTTTGGAGCACGAGGTTAACACATTTTCTTATATTTTAATATCCCGTCACACGTATGCCAAAGTACAGGATATAGTAAATGTTGGTGGGAACAGGAGAGGGTTCCTTTTTTGGGCTAGGAACATGTATTTAATGTTAGGTGTTCCCTGAATGTGTAGCCTCTGGGAATACTCTGGACGATGATTTAGGGCTTCCTTTTGATGATTCAGAGGATGATGGTTTTAATCCTGATGCTCCGGAGGTAGAAGATGACAGGGAGGGTGATGGAGAGGGAGAGGAAGAGGGGGATGGAGATAAGTCAAGCTCTGATGAATTTGATTTTTCTTCAGCATCTGAGGATTTGGGGGCTGTAGCAAATAATGATCCGCTTCTAGCGCTTCTTTCTGATGATTCAAAGGATGATGATTTTAATCCTGATAAAGCTGATTAAGATTAAAATAGGGAAGCTAAGACAAAGAGCTCTGGTTCAGATGATTTTACATCTGATTTAGATGATCTTCGTGACATATGCAAGAATGAAGGGACATTGGATGAAGTTCAAGGGCATGCAATGTTTAAAAATGATGAAGAAACTAAAACAGATATGGAACATGATGATTCTGGCCCGATAACTGCAAAGAGACAAGTAGAAAGATTGGATAATAAAAAGTTGCATGATGTAAGTCCTCTTGAATGCTTTTGATTTGCAAAGATATCTGCTTAAATAATTGTAATTGATTAAGCAATGAGAATATGCGTATGTATTAAAAACAAATTAGAATAAAGTTGGTTAACCTCTACACATGCATAATAGGACAATCATCCTTTTATTTGTTACGTACATTATGTGTCCTTTTGCCACCATGATTCGTTGGTTGTGTGGATATGTAGACATGTGAAGTATAACTGATATAAATAATCTCGATGTCATATCATGTGTATCTACATTTACACGTGTCTCTATACACAATACACACCATGTTTTTGCTTCTTTATGTCAGTGTATCATATTAATCCAGTCTTAGACTTTCATGTTTGGCTTGTCTTTTATTACTTCTTGTCATTTATGTAGGAGGCATATGGAAATACTTCCTCAGATTCAAGTGATGAGGACTTTTCTGATACTGAAGCACCAAGTAGTCTAAAGAACCGCAAACCAACAAAGGATACCGGTTCTACCAAAAAACATAAACCAAGTGAATCTACCCCCATAACAAAAAATGGCAAGAAGCCAGATGCTGAGGGTTCTTCTGCAAATAGGTCTATTGCTAAAACTGGTACTAAATCAGCTCATAGAAGACTTGGAGAAGTTGTTACTCAGGTATTCTTTTCATTCAGCAACTACACTTACAACAACATACCCAATGCTGCCAGAGCAGGGTATGGGGAGCAACTACACTTAGCAAGACTTAAAAAATGTGAAGGGTTGGGGCCTTGGGGGTAGCCCAAGTTTAAGTTTTATACTTTATGAACATGCTTCTCAGAGCAAAGATTGTTAATATTTCGTATATTTTCGTTGACAGCGATCATAACAGCATGTCTCCCATGCATCACTTTTGGACAGATTGTAGAGATTGTCGACAACGGCCAAACTTGTAAGTTAGTTTAGAATTCTATGTTTAGTTTGTATCATAGATAACGTTTTATGTTGCGATTGAAATTATGCTTATGTAGCATGTGCAACGAGTGGACTTCTACGGGGCGTGCATTTAATTTCATTTCATGCTCATATCGTACTAAGATTAGGAGCCTACTGGTTTGATGGAGAGTCTAGGACCAGGATGGGTGACTCACCTATTTTGCGAGTGCTGTGCACTTTGCCAAGAATACCGAGAACTTAAAGCCCGAGGTTTGGACCCTGAATTAGGTACGTTACTTGAAGCACTTAAATGTGTATTTGAAAATGGATCTTGCTGCTACTCGCAAGCTGACAAAAATTCTGAACTTCAGATGTAAAAAATATAAATAGTGTAACCAGGAGATAGAACCAATTCTCAACACAAAACATTCACACATTCTTAGAGTCCCATTTAGGACAGGAAAAAGGCATTCTTTGTAAATGGGTTTCTCGGTTTGATATTTATCAATACCTTGAGAAGTTCACTAAGGTACACTCCCTTTATTTTGCTTCGTGTTTGTGCTCATTTTATGGATATTAATCACTTGAAATAAATTATTCAATAGGATGCAAGTGAAAAAATCATTAAAATAATGGAACGTAAACCAGATCTTATCATTGGAAACTATACGGATGGAAATTTGGCAGCATCTCTTATTGCTAACGAACTTGGTACCACATTGGTACTTTCTATGTCCATCGTACTAAAATAGCTCAATCCTAGAAAATCTCTATGAATAAATTATCAGATAATACGTTTTTATGAACTTTCAGGGAACGATTACACATGCTTTAGAGAAGACCAAGTCGTACGAAGATTCGGACATGAAATGGACCCAAGATATCACTTTTCTTGTCAATTTACAGTTGATACGATTGCTATGAATTGAGCAGAATTCATTATCAAAAGTACTTTCCAAGAGATTGCTGGAAGGTTTGTTAGCAAGATGCAACCACGTTGCTTCTTAATACTTTTTAAACAAAATATGGTTTTGAGTCTTTTTGATGTTTGATTTCAGTAAATATAGACCTGTACAACAAGAAACTCATCAAGCATTTACACTACCATGGCTATATAGAGTTGTTTCATGCATAAACATGTTTGATCCCAAATTGAACATTGCCTCACCATGAGCTGATCATTTGAGCCTGCCATCGAGGAACTTCTCTTTAGTAAAGTCGACAATGACGAAAACATGTAAATTTCATGACCTTAAAAAATTGTTTTATATGTGTTTAATTAGTAAATTTATTTGACAAATATGTTTTATATGGAACAGTGGATACTTAGAAGACCAAAGTAAGCCAATCATCTTCTCAATGGCAAGACTAGACACCGTGAAAAACATCATAGGATTAACAGAATAAAAGGCTCCGGAGTTTGGTCAATCTCGTCATCGTAGCCCGTTTTTTTGACCCTTCAACATCATAAAATTGAGAAAAAATGGCGGAGATAAATAAAATGCAGTTCTTGATAGAAAATACCAACTTAAAGGTCAAATAAGATGGATAGCGGCACAATCGATCGAAGCAGAAAAAAGTGAGCTTTACGTTTCATTCTGACTCAAAGGGCGTTCATTCAACACGCTATATACGAAGCATTTTGACTTACGATCATTGAAGGAAATGGACTATGGTTTGCTAGCTTTTGCCAAAAATCAAGGCGGTCCACGGTGATATCATTGTCAATGGGGTATCTAGATTCGTGATTGATCCCAACTATGTTGATGAGTCGAGCAACAAGATTGCTGATTGTTTCCAGAAATGAAAAGAGTATCATGGATACTGGAATACAATTTTGGACGGCAGTTTGAAGCGTATATATAAATGGTAAAAAAATACAGGTTTTGAAACACATTGGAGTGAAAATATTCATTACTCAAGAGTTTTTTTCTTTTTCTTTTAGCTCACGCATGGAAGATTTATGCAAATAAAGTGTTGAATATGGGGAACCTTTATTCATTATGGAAGCAGTTAAACAAGGAACATCTGAAAGCAAAACAAAGATACATTAAATTGTTTTTTGCAATCTACATTACAATAACTTGGTACACATCTTTGGTTATATTTTTGTTGCATATGTACACGAGAATTACTTGCAATAGGTAGTGTGCTCCTCAAACGTACATTTATAAGGATCCAACCAAAGTTTATGGTAGAGTTTACACTGCAAATGAATTTCCTCCTGATCAAGGGATTCCTTCTAACCATGACATGACTTATGTGCGTCTCCTAATTCTTAAAATTATTCATTCATGTGTTTAAAGGGTGTTTGGCACATGACATATCCAAACACTATCCTGTTACTCATGAATAACTAACTTAATCCCTTCTCAAATGATTATTATCCAGTAGGTATTATTTTGAATAGGCCGTTTCTTATCAAGATACAATATTTTGTGGTACTATGATATGGTGGAATTTGTTAAAAAAAGGTTTTAACATGGTTTTGTTCTTTCTCTATATATAATATTGTTAGGAATTAGAAATTCCATAGTGAAGTGTCGGTCACCCCATATATAATCCAGCATAAGTTAGCTCGTAGACATTATGTTATTTACTAGTTATTTAGATAGTTATTTAGTTTAGTGCAACACCGTGGAGGAAGGGCGGGTCTTTACCCATGTATGCACTGATCCATCCGAAGGAGGACGTTTAGTATGTAACTATAAATACCCTCTACCTCCCAAGGTAGAGGGTTGGACCTTTCACTCAATCTAACCTTCTCTCTTTTGTTTACTTTCTCTCTCTAGAAAGGCTCCCATCTCCTACTTTCTCTCTCTAAACTCTTGCATAATTCGAACCATATATTATTGTGTTATGTGTTTGTGAAATCCAATATCTAACAATTGGTATCAAGAGCCATGGTTTGATCACTCATCTTTCATGTTCTTGGATTTCTAGTGGTTTTTATAAGGTTTTGGGTTTGAATGAGTTTAGAGTGGTTTGCATCATTTGGATCATTTCTAGTGTTAAAGTTTGGATTTTGATTGTACTTTTGTGTTTAGAATCATCATAAGTGCTTGGGTTTTGATTTGGAAAGCTTGAATCACTGTGGTTGAGCTTGTTTTGGATTGAAAAGTGTGTTTTGAAGTTTTTCTTGCTAGCGACTTGGCTCTCGTTGTGTTTTTCATCTTAGCGACTTGCTTCATTAAAAGTTAGCGAGTTACAGTGTTAGTTGTTAGCGACTTGAGCCTAGCGACTTGTCTATTGAGACAAGCCGACAAATAGTACAAGTTAGTGGATTCTCCACTACTGCTAGCGACTTGGTGAGGTTAGCGACTTGCTTCAGAAATTGTTAGCGAGTTGTAGTGTAAATTGTTAGCGACTTGATACTAGCGACTTGGATCTTAGCGAGTTGTTCTTTAGCAACTTAATTGTGTCTAGCGACTTGGTGTTAGCGACTTGGACCTTAGCGAGTTGCTCTTTAGCGACTTGACTGTGTAGTGACTTGGTGCTTTAGCGACTTGTTTCCAGCGACTTGGGTCTTAGCGACTTGGTTCAAGAATTCTTAGCGACTTGTTGACTTTTCCCGACAAAACTTCAAACGGCCATAACTTTTGAACCGTAACTCCGTTTTCAGCGTTCTACCCATCAAAACGACCGTGAGAACGAGGAGAATGGCACGCTCATTCAAGTCAACCTTCTAGGCCTAAATCCACTCTGAGCGAAGTTATTGAGGTTTTATGTTTTCGACCTAAATTTCTCCGTAAAAGCGAGCATAAAGCAATCCAAATCTCAACCAAACAACATCTCTACCAATCCTACAAACAATCATAAGACCTAACACACAATTGTCTATCACGTGTCTATCCATCATTATCTTAACACGTTTCTATTGGTCACTATATCACGGTTTCTTCTTGATTTTGTAAAATCCCGTGAAAGAATCTATTTCTCGGTTTAAATCATAGACTTGTAAAATCCCGTGTATATTACAACATCATGTCTTACACTCTACGACCAGTCATTTCGAAGTACTTAACGTATGATGCTATGGACAACAATGATAATGTATGCTACACCGAACGGTTAAAAATGATGGAATCAATCAATGAGGATGTGAAATCTCCGTGTTTAGAATCTAAAGAGAGAAAAATGCACCAGTCAAGGTTACAGAATGCTCTTGCAAAAGGTAAGGAAAATTGCATTGAACCTTATCGACAACTTCATTCACACCTCATGTTACTCACATCTACAACTATGAAACGAACATGCATTGCCCTTTTCCGTCAAGATTTATCCACATTAACAGGAACATTACTATTGAACTTAGAACAATTAGAATAACAACTTGATAAAGAAAAGGTTCAAAAGGATTGGTCCAGTGCTGCACTTCATGTGATCCACAAACAATTTCAGCAATTCATCAATGGGGAATATTCATCAGATTATGATCAAGACGTGACTAAAATATCTTTCAAGAGACACACTGGAATGGAAATTAGCATGTTCATTGAGACACTTATTCATCTCATGCATAATGTGGAGAAGTATATTGAGGAAGTTACTCAGATAGATGAAAAAGTGGATGTGTGTCTGGTGCAGTTAAGAGATTGTTGTGATGAGTTGGGTAATGTATCAGTTGAAAGATCGGATGTTGCTGAATGCAGAATAAAAGAGACAACAAAGAATGATGCAACAAATTGTTCAGTAACTCATGTCAGACAAGATGTGGATCTGATGTCGAGAGGTGAATGAATTTTTGGTGAATGAATGTCAAGTGCAATCAAGAGATTGTAGTGTTGAGATGGGTAAAGCATCAGATGATGGATCAATTGGTACTGAATACATAGGCTCAGAGGCAGATAAGCTTGAAACAACTAGTAGTTCAGTGACTCTTGTTACACATGATGTGGATGATATCATCGAGATAAATGAACAGTGTCATATGATGAGGTACCCTTAACTGTTCAACATAGTGCATCTGCTAATGTACCTAAACATACTGATCTTATCTGAACATGATTCGATAAATGTTCCTTGATTGAGGCTGAGTCTGAGATTAAGTGTTTCAAAACAAAAGATATGGTTGATAAAAAGGCTTTTGATGAACTTTCAAACAAATTCTCAAATCTTGAAAAACATTGCATTTCACTTGAAATTGCGATCAGAGTAAAGACGAAAGTTTTCAACTTAACAAACCATGTAAAAATCCGGAACTTCCTTAACTCCGTGAATTTTTGGAAATTAACACTTTGAAAGCTCAGCTTCAAGACAAAGACTCAACCATTTACAATCTGAAGAAACATATTTTTACGTCTTGAATATGAAAAGTAATTTAGTCATGAATACACAAGACATTGATGCTACTATAACAAGAAATAATGAACTGTCAATTTATGTGGCTAAATTACTAAAGGAAAATGAGTCTTTGAGAAAGCATCACATAGAACTAAGTGACTCTGTCAAAGAAGCTAGAACTAAGTCAATGGAACAAACAAACCCTTTTATAGCAAAAATTAATGAACTCAAAGCTCAACTTTAGGAAAAGAGTTTCGCCATTGTTGCCTTAAAGAATGAGCTTAGAAAACCTGTAAGGAAAAGTGTGAACACTAAGTTTACAAAACCATCAACCTTGGGGAAGCCAGTTTCTCATCCCACTAGAGACCGGTCCGTTGTTAGGCTGACCTCTGCATTTAAATCTGAAATAACAAAATTTTCAAAAACACGGTTTGCCTCCCAAGTTGATGTGAAACAAGTTTTGTCAAAACCAGTCACTTCACCTCATATGCCTAATAATTTACATGATATGAATGACTTGTTCAAGAACTATGATTTAGAAGAAGCTAGGAAAAAGGCACAGATTCAAAAAGATGGAATTTTAGGTGCTAGACCTATGGTGATGAACTCTAGAAGATTTCAAGGCACTACTAGTAGTTTTAAACCATTACCTAGGAACACTAATCTAAATACTAGGGATTGGCTTTTATCTAAGAGTAGTTGTGTTTCGATTAAAGCTATTCCCATAGCAGATCACTCTAAGAAATCTAGATCTATTTCGAATCCAAACAATTTGTTTGCTCAAAGTGTCTGAAATGTATCTTTAATGCTAATCATGATAAATGTTTCACAAAATCCCGAAGAAAGTAAATGCTCATGCAATGATACAACCTGTTAAGTCTAGGATTTACACTAAGTCATCCACAGTGCATATGAAGCAAATGAAACCAAAAGCCTCACCTAGATGGTTACCAACTGCTAAATCTTTGGAAACTAGGAATAAGGATAAGTCTTCCACTATGCATAAGAAGCCTAACAATCCTAGACCTTGCCATAAGTGGATACCATCTGGTAGAATTTTTAAGGATGATGGACTTAGGTGGATACCTACAGGAAAGATGTTTACCAATGGCAATCTCAAAGTTGACCGTGAAACCCTAAAGGGTTTGGATACTGATGTCACTAACCAAAATATATGCAATCAAGTTTGTAATATTAGTGCAGGTAGTCCTTTTCGGTTCGAGATACTTGATCCTTCAATACATGGAATGGCTTAAAGTATGGATTACAAATGGATTGATATCTCATAACTCACGGGTTCAAGTAACTCAATCTTGATATTCATGCGGCTATGACGTCTGTTCACATTAGTTCAGGCCTCGTACTTCAACATTATGACGTTTGAACACAACATTTCAAGCCTCGTACTCTAAAGAAAAGAAAAGTGTACACTTCATGCGCTTTTCTTCGAAGAAGAAAATCTTCTTATTAATGACCATTCTCATCAACATGCTTCATGCTTTTTCCATGCTCTTTCAGTCATCAAGTGAACGGACTACGATAATACTCTTATTCCACTTGATCTTTTATAATGGCGATGGTGACATCATATGCTAATTTTGGGGGGAGAGTGTGAATAGACTACATTTGGATGATTTCACTTACTTAATCAAGAATGGCATCTCCGTATGCAATTCTTGAGGGGAGAAAGAGATGTGATAATTCGCATGGTTGATTGACATATGAGAATATATGGTCATACTCCTAACTCATGTAAGAACCGAGCTTCTTCTTATCGGTCATCTTTACATGGAGTTTCTTCTATGAGCCGTTGGTTGACATCTTCACATGGCCTGATATGATTAAATGACAAAGTGCTTCTAGTTGCGGGGTTGATTTCCTTGATGAACATCTTTCTGTTCTTGTTTGATTGGGAGGGATTTGATTTAAGGGGATTTGCTATTTGTAAGTTAACGGGAATGCATTTGGTGAGTTGAAGGTGACTTTCTATTCCCCAATTGGACAATCTTGAAGAAGGTTGAGTCTGATTCGGTTCTACATTTTTCTGCTGCATGTTAGAAGACTAAAGACGAGTTGCATTTGATTATCCAAAGACTTCTTCTTATCGGGCATTTATCAAACAGTTGTGGGTTTAGGGGAAGCACTAATGGGGGAGAGTGATATGTCAATTTAATCCCCAATTAGACTTTGCTCACATTCTTCGACAAGTTGATTCTCACAAAGACTTCAAGTATTCTTCTTAAAAGATTTCAAGTATCTGGGCTTACAAAGTGTTGCTGATTCTGAAGTGTTAAAACCAGCAAGGGGAAGGAGACAGCATCTAGCGAGTAAACTTGATGAGCTTAATACTTCTAAGTGATTGAAGATATCCCGGAAGACTAATGTCATTACCTTGAAGAAACTCAATGTTTGACTCAAAGGCGTTTAGTGTTCTTATTCCAACTATGTGGGGAAGAGATGGAAGAGTTAGTTTCTGAAGATGAAAGAGGTACACAAGGGTGTGATGATTTTGATGTTATCACAATCATCAGGGGAGAGAGATTGTGTACATTGGGGATGCTCGGTACTTCACGAGGGCTTAACAATGATTGAGATATAATCACTTATTCGGTGTTGACATCATGAGATTGTCACCAGAGATATCGATGATTCGGCTGCCTCTTCAATGTTATCGGTTATTCTCTCTTTGGGCATTGGTGCCGGGTTCTTGAGCTTACACAATCATCGGAAAGATAAATGTGCTTTGGGTGGTTGTATCATTTATTCTTTGGAACTCTATTTGTGTATTCGGGTTCTTGAGCTCTATTCTAAGGCGGTACGCATCTATTCAACTACTCGGGGAACCTTTTGGAATGGTTATGTCGGACTCATTGGAACGAAATTTGAGAAGACTTATTTATGTGTGGGATGATACGTTGTTGTTCTTCTATTGGATGATATAACCTCGAACGATGAATCACGGTGATTATTCTTAAAGGGAGCAGCAAGTTCGATGATAATGGTGTGCTTCTTTGTGCACCTGGCTAAGAGAAGCTTGAAAGAAAGCTTTGAATCTTTCACTAAAGGATTTTCGGTTTGGGGGAAGCGCCAAAGTCTCACTTTGATGGCTCAATTTCTTTCTTCATAAGAGCCTCGAAGCTTTGGTGGTGAAAGTTTATGGATGATGACTTCTATCTTCTACAACGGTCGCTCGATATCCTTATTTCGGTACTCGTATCATCATCTTCTTAAACTATATCATCTACTCTATCTTTGTAAATATTTTTCAAAAAGCAAAATACAAAAATATAAAACCAACAAAATCAAAATAGAAAAATATAAAATCATAAAAAAATCCATAAAAATCGAGAAAATTTCATAAATACCAAAAATATGTTTTCTCTAGACATGTCTTAAATTATCGATAACATCACGGTCTTAGAAATGTCATTCAATAATGCGGGACCATAGATGAAGTTCGGCGAGGTGTAAATATTTCTTTTCAAAACATGTCTAAAATATGGCTTACATTATTTCAGGCGTAACCCGCTGCTCAAAATGGCTTCAGATTACTTGACTGTGACTGGCTTAAAACCATGGTTTGCTATTATTTCAGATAGCAACCCGCTCTTCAAGAAAGGAAAGTCTTGCTAAACCAATTTTCAAATATTTCGTGCACTTATCCTAAAAACATAATGAGGAAAGTATGTCGAAGGACTGCTGTTCCTACACAAATATTTTTCCGTCTAAAATTCTTGAGAAAATATTTGTTTTGAACAAAATTGGAAAATGAGTTGCTTAAAATCAATCGGTTCGAGTTTTTAGTATAAGTTGAAAACTCAATCAATGACTTCAGCGCTTTTTAAACCTTTCAGAAAATGAGCCATTCATTGAGTGGGAGAACGTTTTCAAATCAATATCATCTAACGGACTTATCTAATTATCCTACGTTCTTAACTGAAAAATATGTTTACCTATGTTGAAGGACTAGGAATCTTGGATATGATTGTTAGGATTAGATGATTATAGTTTGATAAACACATTATTCCCATGCCTGATATGATCTGATTGATATGTTGAATTGACTTTTATTAGTCGATTGTTGTTTGGGTGATGTCGACCACCATATATCGGTATGTGTGTTCACTAACGTATACAGGTATATTGGTATATAGAATGTTCCCGATCCGGATCCCACAATTGAAGATGATTGGATGCCAGAAGGAAAGGGTAACTATATCTTGGGTTGACAAATGAAGAAACAGAGCTTAATTGGACTTCTATGGAGAGTTGGCATGGAAAAATGCAACGTAAGAGGTCTCCTGCATCATCAGATGGTTTTCTTCATCAGCAAATGAAGAAGCGGAGCTTAATTTGACCTCAGTTGGCATTAAAATGCAACGTAAGAAGTCTCACTGCATCGGCGAGACGGTTTTCTTCACCCTCGGCAACAACAGAAGCTTCTCAACCACCTAGCGTATCTTTGTGCGGGGATACCATTTTCTAAAACTTTTGAAAATATTGTTTTGAAAATGGAAAATTATTGTTTTGAAAATAAATTGGATTCAAAGTTTGAAATCAACCAGAATTTATTTGTCAAATCTTCGATGATTTCAAATTAAATATTTTCAAACGATATTTCATCAAAAAGTCCGTTTGTACGATTAAATGTGGTGATCTAAAGATTTAATGTTATGTCATGGTATGATTTTCTTTAGAATCAAGATCTTTCAAAATGAAATTTTTTATGTTCTTGTTTGATTGTGAAATTGTTTTATTTTACTTAAAGATCTCTTAAAACAATCATACGTGACACTAACAATCTTTAATGTCTTAAATTGGTCCATTTCGATCATTTTTCAAAATTAAATCTTGCCACGTCTTTCCCCAAATTTTTCTAAATGATTTAAATCAATTGGGATCACAAATCTCAAATGGTTTGAAATTTTTGATCGGGGGAGAGATCGTGATTTAAATCTCAAATCTGTTTAAATGGAATTGGTTTTAGTCCTTAAAGGCTCCACGCCTCCATGTGCAAGCGATCTCAATATACCTAATGCACATGTTGAGGAGGATCATTTATCCAAAAACTAGATAAGTATTTTAAATCAGGTGCATTTTCTCCCATGTTTTCTAAACCTCATTAAATCACTTGGGATCAAAAATCTCAAAGGGTTTGATATTTTTGATCGGGGGAGAATTTGTGATTTAATAATGAAATTTGATAAAAGGTGATCGTTTTGATTCAAGTGTGCATCTTGCTCTCTCATATGTGCTAAATGCTTTCAATCTTTCGAAGCACATATTGAGGGGGAACAAATGGTTTCTTAATGGCTTTTGTGTTCGTGGATGTGCTTCAAAAGAACTCTTTCCTCTATGTGATAAAATGATTTCAAATATCCTAGGCACATATTGAGGGGGAGAATTTACCAAGAAAATCAAATGGCTTTTTCTATGGAAATTGTGATCAAGAAATTATTTCAAAGAACTCTTGCTTCCATGTGCTAAACAATTTAAAAATCATATGCACATGTTGAGGGGGAGAATTTCTAAATGATCAAAACTATTAAGGTACAAAATGCTTTGATCTCGTATCACAAGTACCTTGATTGATTTTCCAAATGATTTTTCAATTGGTTTCAGGAAGAATGAATTGTACCAAAAGACCGACCATTTTACTTTATGCATGATGTTATAAGGATGGTTAGGTTAGGTATTAGTTCCCGATCCCGCGAGCAGGAGGGATCTGCCCAAGGACAATCCACTAGATAGTGTAGAGTCCTTAGGTATGATGAAAAAAGGATAAAAGTGAGATATGGGAAGAGTGCGGACTAAGACAGAGCTAGTACTGGAATATACCCAACAAGGTTCTAGTAATGAAGTCTCGGTAAGCACTGAAGGGGTTGAAGAATGAAAAAGAAATGAATGTGAAAAAGGGTGAAAAGAAATAGCCCTCCAATAATTCAACCTTAGGGTGTAAACCGAGTTCAATACATATGCTACTTCAAGTTGTTACCAGGTAACACTGGTATTGAAGACAAGACGTCATGGACCCAGTGACGCACTGCACTAAACTTCCCAAGCTACTCAAGTTCCTCTTAAAAAGACTTGTTTAATTCTCACGGGGAACCTACATAATCTATCGACTTTCTCTTAGAGATTGTTGGTATTGAAGAAGGAGACCATCTCCCTAGTCTCCGGCATAGGAACCAAATGTGCACAATTGAGTCTAGAGCCAAGAGATCATCCATAATATCTCATTAGGACACAAATTAATGAATACTTGCTGTTTCACACAATGTGGAAAGTGAGTATATATTAAGAGTCCTACGCATTATCCTTGTGGTATTGCCAGAACATCCGAGTGATATGTAAAAGTATTCACGATGAAGATGGAAATCCTTCTAGAGCCAACATCATACAAGCTCTTGGTGGGTGACATGTGAGATCTTCTCGTAAGATCAAGCTTGTGACAACTGGACAGAAACGATGGGGTGATTCACTCTTGAATCAACCTTGGTCTAGGATTGGAATTGACGAATACTTTTGGAAAAACCGTTCGATGTGCAAACCTTATTTTCTCTAGCACGTCGAATGTGTACTTATGTTTTCAAACACAAAAAGTATCTGTGATTGAAAAAAAATACTTTTGGAAAAACCGTTCGATGTGCAAATCTTCTTTTCTCTAGCACATCGAATGTGTACTCTTTTCAAATACAAAAGGTATTTTTGATTGAAAATTGATCTTTCTCATAAAACCTTCGTCGTATTGCAAAACTCTTTCTTCAAGCAATACGCGATTGTTTTCAAATCAATTTTTCATCAATCAGTGAATCTCAATTCGCTGGTTCACTCACTCCGTGTTGTCTTCTTTGAGACGTTCCGATTTGAGAACAACTAGAACAGCTGCGAAACCCTGTCAAGGAGATTCTTCGAATTATACCTGATCACAGGCAGTACTTGTACTGATCAACGGGGAACCGTGGGCCGTGTACCTCAATTCAACGAAAGTGATCAAAGACACTTTCGTGCGCTTTATTGCTAACTGTCGTATGCATGTACACCCCGACGATTGCAGCTGATCAGAATTGAGGAGTCAATCCAAAGCCGCATGCTCACAGCATCCACACTTAATTGAAGAAATCATGACTGGTGCATATCTACTGAACCTGGCTCTAATATTTTTATACTATGTTTCGCTACGCTGCTGCAAATATCATGAGCCAGTAAAGCTTCCGCTACTCTGATGAAAAGATGTCATGATCCGAAAGTGTGAGCATGTCGGTCCAAAAGTCACAACTTCACATGATGGCAACACAATAAAGGGTGATCCAGATTTACTGTGGTGATGATCTCAAATAAATCTCAAAGATCATCAAAGATGTGGATCAGTTAAAGGCCTCCACTTAAAGTAAAAAGTATGCGGACTTTGAAGTATCCTTTGCTAAAGCACAAAGATGTGGAAGTTGAAGAATTAAAGTCTACGAGCTCAAGATTGAAGATTTAATAGAATGCTAGGATTCGAAATGTAAAACATGGGGTGACCTCCCTTAGGGGAGATTGTTAGGAATTAGAAATTCCATAGTGAAGTGTCGGTCACCCCATATATAATCCAGCATAAGTTAGCTCGTAGACATTATGTTATTTACTAGTTATTTAGATAGTTATTTAGTTTAGTGCAACACCGTGGAGGAAGGACGGGTCTTTACCCACTCGTATGCCCGATCCACAGTCCGGTGGACGTTTATTATGTAACTATATATACCCTCTACCTCCCAAGGTAGAGGGTTGGACCTTTCACTCAATCTAACCTTTTCTCTTTTGTTTACTTTCTCTCTCTAGAAAAGCTCCCATCTCCTACTTTCTCTCTCTAAAATCTTGCATAATTCGAACCATATATTGTTGTGTTATGTGTTTGTGAAATCCAATATCTAACAAATATTAATAGTATGTGTGCATTTGGATTATTAAAGGCCATTGTAGATGAATGCACATGTCCTTTGCTATGGGAAAGTGAAAGTTTATGTCTTCTATAAAATGCAGGTTCATATGATGGGATCTTGAGAGACGAAAGAGGTTGTTGGATCAGATGATTCATGGGTTATGTTTTGCAACCTCTTCTTCTATGCTATGAACCTTTGGTATGATATAATCTAATAAATATCAAATTGTGATCATATATGTAGATATGAGAGAAGAACAATGAACCAAAAGTTGAACCGATGAACATCCTTAGACTTAGTGTAGTAACTTAAGAGCATTGTTTACTTGATCTCGCACATCATGTACCTTTGAATTTGACCTTGTATTTGTTTGGTAATTTGAATAAGCTTCCACTTAATCCGTTGATTTTGTTTTGTTTGTTTTAACTTTTGATTACCAACAAGTGATATCATAGCTGGGTTCATTTATACAAAAGGAAGAAAAAGTGAAAAAATGGTTCATTTGGATTGAAGTTGGACCCTTTTTTTACTAATGGGTCACAAAATAGGTGAAGTTTAAATTTGGTGTGTGTAATCGTTATTAAACATATACTTTTTATTCAGGTAACGAAAGCTCTTGCTCGTGTGAAGCTCGAGTCTTCTAAACTTATTGTTGGCATTGACTTCAAAAAGAGCAATGAACGGACTGGTAATGCACTTATCTTTTTGAAAATAATTTTTTGTCAAATTGTTTAATAATTAATAACGGTCAACTAATTTCAATGTTTAACACATTAACAAATAAGCCCTACTTAACTAATACCTTACAAGAAACTTTATAGGTCATGCCCGCCCATTGGCCTTTAGAAACTATATATATATATATATATATATATATATATATATATATATATATATATATATATATATATATCTTTACTTATATATGAGGCTAAGTACGAGTTGTACTTTAAGCTTGAAAGCATGTACAATGACATGGAGATGCCACCTTAATGCCACTTGGCACATGCAATGCCACCTACGTGTCGTGTGGTATTTGTTAAAAAATTATGGCACTATGGAGATTCGAACCTCGGTCACTTGGAACATGTTACCAACACTCCTACCACTACATCAGCTTGGTTTTTGTGAGTACACTTTGAAAAACAAAATTGATAACAATTCGTGGAGTGCCGGATACAAATTGGAGGTTACTCAAAAACCATTCAAATCCTCCCCTAAATCTTAGCTATTCTTTGTAACCGAATCAATGCACTCCTCAATTCTCTCCCAATTTTGGAAATCATTTTGAATCTCAGTCAACTTTTCATATCTCAATCAATATGTTCCAAATTCAAATTGTGCTCCATATCACACAAATCACGGATGAAATTGATTTTGAAAATAATTTTTACATATTTCTCAATGCCACATTCAAAACCCTAATTTGTATCTATAAATATTTACAAAATCATCTAACACCACATCATTCAATCCACATATATTGTACACATCAAAAAGGGAGTTATGAATAAGGGTTTTAGAAAGAGTGGTAACATGGGATACCAAAAAACTCCAACCGTGCCAAGTAGCAGCCAAAAAACTGAGGCTTTGGAGGCTTTGGAGGTTTTGGCGGATCTAAGAGTTTTGGTGGTTCTGGCAATTCTGGAGGATCAGGATTCAGGAGGTTATACATTTATTTTTGTTCTATTGTTTATAATTTGGTACTAATCATATTTTGTATTTACATGCAATATACTTAATTGTTGTTTTGTTACGATGTTTATTTGTTTGATATTCTTATTTACCATCTGTTGGTTGTAAATAATTTTTTGAATTATGTTTTTCCTATTTATTATGTATTCTCTTTATTTGAATGTATGTGCATTATGTTTATTTTTGTATGATGTTTTTAGGTATGATGTGTATTAAGTTTATGTGCAGCTTATTTGATTATGTTAAACATCCATTATGTTAAACATTGTTTTAATATGTTTTGTGTGTGAAAAGCTTATTTAGTTTTTTTGTAAAACTATTAGATTTTTAGATTCATTAACATGCGTTAATCTGTGTTACTATATGTCAGGTAATAGCCAGGATAGGAAATAACACTTATCAAAGATAATAATCCTATGAATGATGACATATCTGTGCAAGGAATATGTATATCAATTTGGCATTCTCACAAAATGAATGCTGCCCACGATCCATATAGCCTTGATTTGGTTCTGCAAGACAATGATGTATGTACACTATCCTCTTTTCTATGTATACAATAGATTAATAATAGTTTATGATGTTTTTATTAACCATATTTTATTTGTAATTCAGAACACAAGGATCCAGATGTATATCAAGAAGGAGTTTATGTTTAAATTTGAGCCGTTGTTCGAAGAGGGAAAATGTTACATCATTTCCAATTTTGGGATAACTAAAAATGGTGGGAAACTTCCTTTGTTACCACATCGTTTTAAAATAAGTTTCTACAGGACAACCATTGTCACACGTACGGAACCTTTTGACACCAACACATATGGTTTTATTTTTTAACCATATAGTCATTTCTGGATCCGAACATCACAAATACTATGAAAATGATGTTTGTTGGTACGCCTTGATCCATTATGAATAATATCAATTTTATATTCCCTGATTAAAATTGATACTATTATTTTTTGCTAATTTTATTCATGGATTATTTAAATAGATATCATTAGTTCCGTAATGGTATGAGGAGAGTGTCCTGGTTATGTCTGGCTAGTAAAAGTTTCGTAGAACTTGTCGTTGAGGATGCTGAGTAAGTATACATTTTCCAATTATATTTCATTTTTGTAACAATTTGATGTTAATGATTTCTTTTTGTATGTATTTAAGTAGCCTATATTTTAAATAAATTACAGGGCCAACCGTTTGAACTTGACTTTCTGGGACCAATGGGCGAGCATGTGGGATCCATATTCAAGTAAGCGTGCGTCAATTGATCATTTGGTAGTTATACTTCAGCTTGGGAAAGTGAAGTATTGGGACGGTATGTGCATTGTTCTTCATTTCGAATGTTGAATATAGTTACTTTATTAATTCAGTTTTAAGTATATGTCTTCAATTTCCACATATCAGGAACTACCGCTATTCACAATGCTCTATTTGGTTCGAAGATATATATCAATCGTGATATACCAGAGATCGTTTCATTCAAAACAAGGTTATTACAGTTTGTTAATTCCGTTAGTTCAACGATCGAATATTTTATTGTTAGTAACAAAAATATTATTTTCGCTTTTTGTAATGTATTTTAGGGTTCAACAGCGTGAGGGTTTGGTGATCACTTGAAGATTGTGGTGTTCTCACCAGAGGTAAAGGTTCAAACCATATCGAGTTTTTCACGGTACGTGTGAAAAAGATTGTTGGATCGATTCGTGAATGTGAACCAGTATGTTAGTGATTTAGATTATTAAATATTAACAAACTATATTTAACATGTTTGCAGTTATTAAATATACTAAATTTGGACTATAAAATGCAGGGATTCATTGTATTGTTTTGGAAACAATACATAGGATCCACAAAGAGCATGGTTGGGCCTACACCACATGCAAAGAGTGTAACAAAAGAGTTCATGTTGAACAGGGAAGGAATCACAAACCTGCTTTTATTTGGGGACCATGGATCCGCCCTGTCGGTGCATCCGTAATAACCATTAACAAAGCCTATCAATTGTTTTTTAATTTATGAATCTTATGTTTTTTGTTATTTTCTTATCAAAGGTTTAAGGTCATTGTAAAGCTGATTGATGAGTCGGGATCTGCCCTTGTTTTTTTTTTAACAACAACTTTTACAAGCTTGGCTGGGCATACTGCATGGGAACGATGGAGAAGCATGGTATGGATCCAGACGAATACGGCGCGCAGAGAGTTGGACAAGATAGTAGGCAAGAAATGTCTCTTTAAGATCTAATTCTCTGAGTGCAATGTCAACTAGAACAATCACACTTACCGTTATGACGGTTTTTCTGATAATGTTGAATTTATCACTCATTTTAAGAAAGAGTTTTTGGATGAAGACGTGATTGATGATGTGCCTGATGAGGTAAATTGTCATATAACATATTGAATTATTACAAACATTAATCTTTTTAGTTCCGACCTACATTTTATTAATGTTTTTTGTTTATCAGGTTCAATCTCAGGAGTTTGCCACACCTTCTACTCTTATAAAGAAGGTAACAATGTCTGATGCAAGTTTAAGCCGCGTGTTGGATTTGCAGTCACCTACTGACATAGTGATGCATCTGGGAGTGGATCAACTTACGGTTCAATGAAGGGCGTGCGATTGATTTGCAGTCAACTCCTTCAACAGGTGAATCATCAGGCAATGCTGAAAAGAAGCAACATGTGTTTGTTGATTTGGAAGAGATTGACAGTGAACCCGATGGTGTAGAAGAATACAGAGACTACCAAGATTTGGTTCAAGTCAAGATTGAACTCGAAGATTAGATCCAGCCCAACCACTCCATGGTTCCTATCATTTTGTTTCTTTATTTGGCGTGATGCATTTTGCAAGAACAATTTTTATTTTTGAATAATTTGTTTCAAACAATATGTTTGCTTTCTTATGAAAGCAATTGTTATTTTATAAGTATCATGGAGATGGAATTTTTTAATCAATTTTGCAACTTTTTGGCATTTTAATGATGTTTATTTGTAGTTACCATTTGATTCATTGCTCTTTGGATATTTTACAACATTTAATTACACATTTAAGAAAAGTATGTTGAACAAAAACATAAATGTTATTATGGTCATGACAACACCAATTCAATATTTACATATGCAATACCATCCTAATATTCTTGCAAACATGGTTAACATTGATGAGAATTTTTGAAAAACAAAACTTCATCTTTTAGATGTTATGTTTGAAAAACAAACTCAAATCATTTGACACTTTAGGGGCATATTGGAATATTTGGACTCAAATGAATCAAGTATAATAGAATTTTGTTGCACATGTAACAGTAGCATTGATATTATTTGACACTTTAGGGGTGAATATGATTTTGGCAATTATCTTATAAAAGCACAATGCTTTTAATGGTTATGTGGGGACCAAAGGCCAGTGAAGTATAACAAACACTCTAAAAAGGTACTAAACCCAAGACTATCATCCAGTTTCAAATGGGAAGTAACCCAAGTAAACTTTTTACTACAAAATGAAGTAAGCTCTTTAAACAATAACAAACACTCCTAAAGAGAATTAAGCTAATTAACAGATGACTACAAATATTACATCAACTAAATCTTGCAGTAGTTTAAAGTAGTTGTTTCAACAACATTAGCAATAAGAACTGATTGTTAACATACGAAACATGTCGATAGCATATGGATAACACCTTAAACAACTTAGGATAATAGACGGATGTCATTATCATGTATCCAGACATTATTAAACTTAACACATAACCAAACTAGAAAAGTCTTGATATTAAAGATAGATTGAAAAGACACAAACCACTGAAGCCTTAAAACAAAAGATGAGTCTTCGCTTCAATACCCTTCATTCAACACATATCAAAGATTGGAACAAGTATAGGAAACTCAGGATCAACTGTCTCCACCAAATCTGTCATCACGTCAACCAGCTGTAAGCGTATCATTTTGTCTTTCCTGAAACGGCATTGACTGTTGATATGTTTCCATTTGTCCTTTGCAATCATGATCAGATGGTTCTTTCTCACCTTCCGCTTCGGGGTCTTTTTGTGCCTTATAACTTCAAGGTCCACCGGGAACTCCATCCCACCATGGCGAACAATTGCGTTGTCAAACGTGTACAGTTCACTCTTCGCAACATACTTGGCATGTACAGTCTATAGTCAAATATGAAACCACAACAAGCTCCTATTTTTAAGACAACTTAACCAAAACTTAAATATAGAAACACTGACATGCACTAACAATTATAGCTACTTACCAAACGGTTTCTATCTATGACATAGGCCAGCATTGGTGTGTAAAAACATGCATCTTCGTTCTTGTGCTGATCATGGCCTTCCCAGTCGCATATGTGAAACATCCTTGGATTTATATTGCATTTTATTAACACGAAATATTAGAATTATGTAATTATATATATAATAAGGTACCATAAATAATGATAAAGTTGCTAACAATAGCGGAACATACCTTTGTCTAGGGGACCTCGACAGATAGGAAAAGCATCATGCAATTCTGTTCTCAGGATGTCTTCAAAGCCTAAACCAAGTCCATCCCTTCCAAAAGTAATCATATTAATGACTGCACCACCAAGTTTTGTGAAAACCATTGGTTTCCCTGGTACCAGGTGTTGACTCTCAACAACAGTATTCCAGCCATCTCCATGAAACAAGTTTGCATATATTTTCGAATGATCTGTTCCTCGAATATGAACACGACGATGGTTTACTGTTACTAAATTCATTCTTCCCATCTGAATTTCATATTCGTTAGTCACTATATCTTGCAGGAAATCTCCGAGAAGCAATGTTAGGAATTGGAAATTCCATATTAAAGTGTCGGTCACCCCAATTATGGTCTAGCATATTTTAGCTCGTAGACTTGTAGTTATTTACGTTATTTAGTAGTTTATTAGTTAGTTTGTAGCGTAGATTAGTTTAGTGTAACACCGTGGAAGAAGGACGGGTCTTTACCCACTGTATACAT
>OU343216.1:138980418-139052202 GCA_910596185.1 Chrysanthemum makinoi
GGAGAATAGAAGCTTTCTTGATAACATAAAACACTTATCTTACGATAAGATTTACAAAATGTATACATGAATTTGGCAATATAACATAACCAACCCTAGACATTTGACAATTTTGAAAAATGATAGTAAAAATGAAAACATCATTCCCTCCAACTTCTCAAAAAAATTCATCAAAACAAATATATATATATATATATATATATATATATATATATATATATATATATATATATATATATATATATATATATATATATATATATATATACACACACACACACCACACTAGTGGTGAAGCCCACCATGGTGCATGTCTTATAATTATCGTTGACATAATTTCTATATAGCGAAATTATCGCGTTTTGAAAAAATAAGTTAAGAAATAAAGATACACGTACCAAATTTTTTATTGAATGCATTAGAGCGAAAAGCGGTTGTCGAATATGAGAGAAAAAAGTTTCAAAGTGGTACGCAAAAAATAATATCAAAGCATAGCTCGATTCGATGGCAAGACCTTATAAATATCGTTAAAAAACTTAAGTTAATGAAAAATAAGCTATAGGTATAATCAACACATGATTGATTCTTTCCACGATGTGCATATCTAGCTATCTGAACGGGAATCATTAATATTAAATACCATACTAATACGCATTCAGTTTAAAAAAAAAATACATAATGTAAGGAATATGTGTATCATTATAGGTGTTTATTGAATCATCCTCGTATTCTTTAACATATCAACAAAAAATTGATTCTTATGTACTGATGATGGACTTAACAAAAGAATGTTACGTAGGCCCTTTTTCATAAGTCTCAAAAAGTAAAGCATCGAGTTTAATGTTAAAATAAACGTAAGAAAATTATAGTTACTTTATTGTGTAGTAAAAAAAAACTTATAATATATTAAGAACTTCTTTATAAAAATTGTCGGTTGTTGAGTTTGTGTAGTTGTTGTCTTTGTCACTACATCACACTTTGTCGGATGGGCTTATAATCATTCTAGGTATAGCGCAACCTCATTGATTTACCACTGATTTAATCTTTTCCTCAGCACATACTACAGTGTGGTCGAGATATCTTTATGATGGAAAATAGCCCGATAAAAATTTTCTTCTTCCTTTTTAAAAGAAGCATGATTGTAGTAACTTATTCAAAACATCTTTAGTTCACAACAAATTCGCATTAGCAACACAATACGGAGAAAATTTATTTTAATAAGATATCACAAACAACTATTTTAGTTGAATATATCAACATAGTTCCAAGCTCAACAAAGTTAATTCATATTTATTCGTAAATTCGTTAATTGGTTTGTTGACAATCTTTGTATCAAGTGCTTGAAAATATCAAGTCCTATGTATCTAGAACAACCCAATAAATATATAAATTCATATAACTACAATTGTGGTTAATGTAATTTAATTTAACATAAGATATTTTATGCAAACTTAAACTAATACGTTAGCGATTTAGAAAATTCAAAGTGGATTGCCTAGTATAGAATATACTGTATAAATATAACAAACAAAACTTAAACTCAATAGCTCCTAATGTGACTATGAACTCTTGTACTTATTCACTTATTTGACATCACATGCTCATTAGCTTCTACTTCCATATGCAGGATGAAGACAAGTTAGTCAGTTTCTAAAAAACGGTTGGCCGTGCACCTCAAAAACCACTATGACACATCCACTATTTTGGTAGTTGCACCTCAAAAACCACTATAACTAACAAATAACGTACCAAACGGTATGTCTACGAGCTAACTTAAGCTAGATAATATTCGGGGTGACCGATGCTTCACTATAGAATTTCCAATTCCTAACAATCTCCCCCTAAGGGAGGTCACCCCATGAATTACAATTTGCATCCTAGCAATCTATTTAATCTTTAGTATTGAGCTCGTAGACTTTAATACATCAAAGTATTCAGGCTTTGTGTCTTTGTGATGATTTCTTCAAAGTTCAACTATTTTGTACATTAAGTGGAGGTTATAGAGCTGATCCACATCATGATGACCTTCGAGCTTAATTTGAGATCTGTTGAATACTTTTATACCTTGATAGATCTTGAGCTTCGTAGATCATTAGTATCGCTTGTGTAATCACAAACAAACTAAAAGAAAATCTCTACAACTTGTATTCTGTAGCGGAATATAAACACAAGTATAAAACACAGATAACTAAGAACTTCTTTGATCCTCTATGGATCGTTATATTAATAACTTATTTTAAACATACGTACATAATTCATTCTATTGTGTTCCTTTTATAGACAAGGAACCCTAAACAAAACCTAAAAGCGTTTCCCAAGCGATATAAACATAAAACTAAATAAGATATACACAATCACTTCCTAATAAAGCTCATGTATATCCAAACTAAATAAACTAAATACGGAATAATAACTTTCTGAGAAACAAACTTATCTTCAGAGAACTATGTCTTGGCCGAATCCATACTCTTCTGGAGAATCCATTCAGCCAGAAACAAGCGGCATAATTCACACTTCACATAATTCCCAACAATCCTCCTAGCTGGAATTTGACGTGGTTAAGTTCCAGTTTCTTGATAAATCTCTAACCTTGCAACACTAGAGGATTGTAATCAATCATCATCGAGAAAGAATCAAAACAACATCATCTCTTTGATGAAGAAACTCTGAAACTCCATATCTTTGCAACAACAAATGACAACATGTACATCAAAACATATAAGTTTCAAACTATTCTCATCACATCCAGGTGTGTTAACTCCTGTGAGAGGTGAATCATTGAAAATATTGGATTTGATGTCTCTTTACCAATAGCCATCACTACTGGAGTAGTCAAATGTTTTAAGAAAACCATGGTACCGATAACCATCGATTTATTTGCAAATCCAACCATGAACGGATTTGAAATGTCTTTACGTAGCCGTTTGCTCGTGGACTAGTCAATTCTTAAAATTGGTGAACTGATTACCAAATATTGTATTCCACTGCCTTTACCACAAGCCATATACAAGTGGGCTAGTCAATTCTTGGATTCCAAAAAGGAATAGATCATGGTGAATTGATAACCATACAACACTCAGCAATTAAGCATGGGTGGTTGCAAACCCTATGATATTGAGCAAACCATTACGGCTATCAGCGATTTGATGTGTCTTTACCAAAGCTGTACCTCCTGGACTAGCCAACTCTTTGACACACACAAGGTATATCTGGTGAGTTAATAACCAGCAATAATATACAACAAACCTGCAATAAAATTTAGTAATTTTTTTTAACTAAGAAATAAATAAAACAAAAAGTACAAATCATACAAATTACCACAATCAAGATAAACCTTTATGTTGCAGAAGCTGAGTTTTAATCAATCCAACACATTGTTCTGCTTGAAGGTCATCATTGTCCACCTGGATTAGGAGGTACTTCCAACTCGTCTAAGCATTCTTTCCATGAATAAAACGACAAGCGGATAAGTTTTATCCGAGAACATACACAAAATCATGCCACATTTCGTTTGAACCACATGAACACATGGCATAGGATAGAATCTCCAACTCTCAATCTCCCATTTATGTGAATCCTTCCAAATAGAATACCCTTTACCATCAAGAAGAATGAGAATCAAACAAGACTTGAAGATCACCCAATAAATATAAACCGAACCCGTGGTGGAATGAATAGTATAATCTTGAGTAACATGTTCATACAACATCTTCAAATCATGTCTATCCACCAAATGAAAGATTTTCTTCAAGAAGTTGAACTAAAAGTATTATCTATCCGATAAATAGTATTAAGCTTCCCACCGGTATGTCAATTGATCAATACCGCATGTGTTCCTTGGAAAAACATCAACGAGTACCAACTTTAATAAAAGTTGACTCTGCCGACCTTGAGATCAAAAGAAATACTCTTGGAAAGACGTTTCCTAGCCAATCTCACAGAGCTCCTTAAGAAACTAAGTTTCCTTTTAGCCATACTTTTCTTCCTCCTACCAGCTTTCTTATCTGTATCAATCTGTAGATCTTCTTCCTTACTCAATGGATCACCCAAATTATCAACACTAGGCAATGTTTCAGAAGAAACAAGAGAAGATTCAGCAGGAACAACCTTATTAGTGAAAGGATTAGCTTGAAGTTGTTTTGAGTAGTAACAACTTGAGACATCACTTGAGGCGAAACATCATCAAAATTATCCACTATATCAACTATTTTAGGTCTCTTTGCTTTAGGAACATCAGACATATTATCAATCCTTTCCAATGTAGAAGAAGGCGAAGTAGAACCGGATGAAGAAAACTTCATAATCATATTATACTTTCGATCAAATCATCATCAGATATAGCAGATTTGCTTCATTGACATGCCGGCATTATAAATAGTAGAACTATGATTCTTCACAAACTCTCCTCATATAAGCCCTCTTACGAGCTACAGTCATTGGTTTTCCCTTTTGCTTTATGTCTTTAAGCAACAATAGCTCTCTCTTTGCATTCATGCGGCTTGCTTCTTTTGATTGCCAAGAGCCACCATTTGATCCACAAAATTCTCACTATCAAAAGATGCTCCTAAAATAAGTTTTGCAAGATTAGGATCAGATGCACCTTGATTAGTATATGCATCCCATTGATCATCGATGATCTTAGAAATAATGCATCAAGCTCTAGTTTTCTCTTTAGACAAATTAGAATCGATCGAGCTTGAAGAATTTAAATGACTACTACTCTTGATATTTTCATAATCAAGCAAACATTCTAGCTTGAGCTTGATTTTCTTCTTCGGATACCAAACTGAACCAATCATATCATCAATCACGGCTTCCTTTCCTTTGTCGGAAGATTCTCAGAGAACCAATTTGAGAAATATGCACGAATGAACTTCGAAGGAACACCCAAAACAACATCGAACAAACATGTTGAGAAAATTCCTCAACAGTGTAGAAAAACCGGAAGAAGAATCCAACTTAAAATTCTCCCAACCATAAAACGCATCATTATCTCTGAAGGTGGAGAAATTTGGTTGTTCGTACAAATGAAGCTTGACCATGTTGAAGCAACCTTCTCAATTAGAACATCAGCTAGTTGCATCAACAACATTTGGCTCCTTTGAAATTTCGAAGGATACCTTATTCAGATATTGTCTTATTCTTTTTCTAGCAAAGATAATAGGCTCCTTTCTCCTTGAAGATTCAGATCAATAGGAAGAAACATCGAGATGTAAAAGTGCATCTGCCAAGATTCCTAGTGATGCATCTGAGTCTCTTCTTCCTCTTGAAGAAACCAAAACTCTCTTTTGCCCCTTTTTCCAAGTAGTTCCTCCAAGTTCTTAACCTTAGTGCGCCTCACAATCTTACCACCAGTAGACAGACTCTGTCCTGCAAGCTCCTTCTTGGAGATCACCACCACCTCACATACTTGTTCACTAGAGCATATATCGAGGTAAGTGTAATAGGGTCTCACTCCACCAAGCTGATTGCTCTCAGTGGTAATGGGACTTCATTGGACCTTTCATTAGTAATAGGAACATGCTCAAAATTAGGAAATCCTTCATCAAATGATTCTAATAGGACTAGTGTGGGCTGATCTATTAGTATCGAGCTGAACCTCATCAAGAGAAACTTGTGTAGGTGAAGGACTAGGACTAGGTCTAGGTGAAGATATGAGTGGAGGTAAGTCGGTAAAACATTAGATGCTTTCAGCGTGTGAAGGGCCCTCCTCAATAGTAATGAGGATTACCATCATGAGTATTGGTAGGTAAAATAACAACATTATCCTCATCAGACAACCTCATTCCCTGAGGAAACAACATAGCTGCTAATAAAGGAAAATGTGTCCCCTCAAATTTAGTTCTTATTGAAGCAAATAGCTTAGCGGTTAACAGCTCCTATGGGATAAAAGGCTTGGGCGTGGTAATGTCAAAAAGCAGAAATATACATCACTTTTGCTTTCCTATCTATATTTTCAACCATATTATCAAAAATATACTTAGAGAAATCATAAGTCAAAAGACAAACAATACCACATCCCAGCTGCGTAGAAAATTGATCCCATCCTGCAGATTTATTGCTCATACATTGAAGCAAGGTGTGAACCAAAAATCTCCACATAGGACACCTGGCTGATTCTTCAACCACATATCACCTTTCACCCGATATCCATAGCTCTTAATCCAGCAAGAATATCCACAGCATTAGAATGATAAACCCCATTTGCATCATCCAAACGAAGTTGTCTTCTTTATCACGCTCCTGTCACGTTACCACATGCATTCCGTCAATCAACATTGCAACAATCTACGATATCATTACTCTTTGGATTGCCCAAAATTGAGTAACCAATGATTCATATTGCATTGGAGAATGTGTTAAAGCATAATGAATCTTGGATCTCGTAAGAATTCTACCATTGGTCTATCAACTCATCACCCTTCATTTGTTCCCGAAAAGCGACTTTATTATGATCATGCTTGAATTGAAGCGCCATGAGAAAAATTGTAAATTAGGGTTAAGATTCACTCAAGTGAAAGTGTTTTGAATGTGAGTAATGAGGGAAACTTTTAATTTGGGGAGAGCAAAGATATCTAATAGAGAATAAATAGTAGTTTCCCAATTTGGTCAAGTGTTGACCGAGTGGCGTGTATCTTGCTACTTTTTCCCAATTAACTTTCAACCGGTAGAAACACTAATCAATCTATGAAGAATACTACATAAATTGCATCCGTATTCAAGAAGTTTGATAAATATCTTTTCTGTTTCACCCACGCATTAAGTCTCATTAAGTCTTGGGTCTATAAACAATCCCAATGTACACATGTGCATAACTCTTCATCAAAAACCCCAAATATCATCACAAACCCTAATTGCATCAATGCTCCAAAATTAAACACAACAAACCATGAGTAGATCCTCCCCGATCACCCTTTCATGGAGATGACAATACATCCTCCATAGCATTCTTGAGAGGTGGAAGAAAATTATTTGTCAAACAATCCGGCGATGATGAGACAACTCATCCATAAGTTATTATGTATCACCTTATGAAGACTCAGATGAGGAAGCAACTTCAAAGAGAGTGAAAGAGCCTGTCCTTGCTGTTGTGAATGTGTCTTCCATTGTCAATTGATGATTACAGATGACTCTGTGGGAGAGAACATCTTACTCCCAACCTCGGACCTCGACCTCAACGAAGGCCACGAGCAGAATCCACCACTTCCTAAAGATAGAGGTGGTTCTTCTTCTGCATCGTGTTTTGGTGCATCAACACATATCATTATAGAGGAAATGCTTTAGGATAGTGGATGGGTTGCATTTTGTTGAAATCTATAGATGAAACACAGAAACTTTATTTTTCTTCATCATCATGTGTGGTCATCGTCATCATCATCGTTTTCATCAATCCATCCTTCCCATTTTAATCCTTAGCATCTTCGATCATCCGGTCATGCATATCCGATCCATCGAGATAGAATGAATGGGTGGTTATGCAAGATTTGATAAATACATATCACATTTAGTGTGAAATGTGAGCAATCATGCATATCAACGACTGTTAGATGTTGGAATAGATGATATAAACAAGATTGAGATAATAGATCATGTATTGCTCTTTTCTTGTAATTGCATTTGATGTTGATTGTACTTGTAGTCATGGTACGTAAAGCTTCTCGAATGTATGAATGAACAATTTGCTTTAGTACATCTCTTGAATGAACATAGTAACATTGAATTCAGTAGAAACAAGCTTTAGAGCTTTCTTGACCATATTCCAAATAAACAACCATGGTAAATTCCAACATGAATAACCAATCTGCAAAACATAACAAACACAGAGAAACACACAAACCAAACAAGGACAAACAAACTATCATTACATTAATGGTTAGTGTTACCAAACTATCATAAAGTATACAAAATCAAATAAATTTACATAAAAAGAATGCAAAGTATACACAAATCCTCCCCGAGGCATATGCCTCCCGAGGCTTATGCCTCCCAAACTTTCGTTAAGGGTTAAGCATACCAATATGGACCACAAGGTGTTGAAACCTTGGTCCATCAAAAGCCTTTGTTAACAAATATGCCACATTATCATCAGTGTGAATTTTAACCACTTTTATCAAATGTTTGTCATATGCATCTCTTATAAAGTGGTTCCTGATTTCAATATGTTTTGTTGTTGTGAAAAGCTGGATTTTTAACAATGCATATGGTACTTTGATTATCAATAAAAATTGTTGTGTTCATGAAGTTATACCCACAATCCAACAATTGATTTTGAATCCAAAGAATGCGTCACGCGTTTTGTGACAGCGATACTGCTAGCTTCAGATGAGGTAGCCACAATAGTCTGTTTCTTGCATTGCCAAGAAATCAATCTCTTTCCAAGAAATTGACAACCTCCAGTAGTGGATCTCCTATCCGTTGCACCCAACATAGTCACTATCACTATATGCTTCCAGAAGTTAAATGGAGATTTGATTGAGTGCTGAAAACTTGTAATCAACTATATCCACAAGCTAGCACTTGTGAATGGCTAGCCGTAATAAACTTAAACCGCTCGAAACCAATACAATGAAGATTAGAGGAATATAGTGAATTCCTCGGTCGTTAAGTCCGCCGGAGACTTCGATGGTGTGTAAACTTGATCGATGATAGAATGATCACTAAGGATAGTGATCGAGTAAGGATTTGATTGGAAATTACACTCTTGATTGAATGGAAAGATATTTGGACACATAATTGGAAAGCACAACAATGGAACTGAGTCGTAAATACGTCGTTTAAAACTACGTAAATGCGATCCAAATTAAAAATGAGATTTAAGAAATAAAAGACCTAAAATATGAAAATGATTTTTAGAATCCTAAAAATAAAAGAAAATTATTAGAAAAAGAAAATTATTTTATAACTATTTATTTAATTATTATTAATTAAAAACTATTTTAAACTATTTAATAATACTCTAAAATAAAAGAAAATATGAAATAAGGCTAGAAAAATAAAATTAAGACTTAGAAAAATCTAAAATATTATAAAACTTATTTTAAAACTAAAAATATAATTTTTTACACTTTTATCTATTTATTACTAATTAATTATTATTTAAAATACACTTAAATACTAGAAAATATAAAATAAACCTGGAAAAATGAAATTTTAACTTAGAAAAATCTAGAATATTATAAAACTAATTTTAAAACTGAAAAGATATTTTTATGCTTTTTAATTATTTATTACTAATTATTTAATACTTTTAATTATTTAAAATTCTAATAAATACTAAAGATTAGAGAAAATTATGAAACTTTTTCCTAAAATAACTTAAGGTGACGAAAACTAAAAAAATATCAAAACAAGATTTGCTAATAATAATCTAAAGAAAAAAATCAAAAGCTAAAATCTATTAAATAAACGCTATGACTATATTTAAATTGATGTTTTAGTGGATTTTCTTTTGAAAACTACTTAACTACTTAAAATATGAAACTTTAATAAACACAAAAATTTTACAAACTAAAAATAAGCTATTTGATAAGCTTATGAGCCTAACAGATTTGCTTATGAGCTTATTTTGAAGTTAATTGCTTAAACAAGCTCTAGCTGAAACAAAAAAATAAGATGTAAATAAGCTGTACTACTCAAATGAAGCTAAAAGACACAAAAACACATCTTGATAAGCTACTAAAAGACAATAAGCACTAGCTTAAAGCAGAAATGAATGAGAAATGGGGACAAGGTTGAGGCTTATGCACCCTACCAAAACAAACTACAAAATAGAAACTTAAGCACGGAACTTCTAGATGGCTTTCACATATCCAAAGAACCAAGTTATACAGGATTTGACCAACAATTAAGCTATGTGTGAGCTTTTGATTGAGCTGTAAAAGCTGGTGCCAGGCACTTTTTCTTAGGAAACGGTACTCAAAGAAGTTGGACAAAAAGCACTTAACAAGCTGATTAACAATGAACTAGTATTTTTCTAATTAAGTTTAGCAACTAAACTTTAATATCCCAAAAGTTTTTAGGCTAAATCTCAATATTAAACTCACACTAAAATTATCTATTTAATTCAAAAACAACCAAATTGAAAATTTTGACTTTTTATAAAAACCAAAAGAGTTGACTAATATGAACTTTAGTGATTCTACTCACTGAATATGTTGTTTTAAGGTGAAATAAGACTGATTTGATCAATAATAACAACTTGTAAACATGAAAACAAGATCAATGATCAAGAAAATCCAACAGTTAATAGCCAGAGATGAGATCAAATGCAATTTTGACTTTGCTTAAATAAGTCTTGATTTTTATGGTTTGTTTGAGTTATTAGGGACTAATGAGACACAAAGCAAGTACAAGCAACAACACAAGAAACCTAGAACACAGTTAAAACAAGCAAATCCAAACACTTACTTAGAGCAGGTTTTGGTGATTATCAAAACAAAACTCAAATTAAAACCATGAAACTTATTACGGACCTTATAATATCCTTAATGGGACTAATGAAGCATAAAACAACAACACTAACAATAAGAAACTAAGAAATGACCATTATGCACTTAAAACTGTTAAAATAAGATTTTTAACAACTACAAATTTAAATGAACAAACAAGCGATTTTAATGCTTAAATATCCTTAACTATAGCTAATTAACAATAAAACACAAAGATTTAAACTATGAAATAACTAAAACGAGAAATGAAAATGAGCAAATGGCTTACAATGACTTCCAAGCTCAAAACCGAGAACAAGGACCAAATATCACCTATTAGCTTACCACTGGCAGCTTCTAACGAAGGCAAATCCACGATCTACCACCTTTCAGAAATTTGTGAACACCATTTCCATGGGATTTTGATTTTCAACTAATTATTTTGATATTTTTGGTGATTTTTCCTTTTTGATGCTAAAATTTGAATTTTATGATATCTAATAGCTTTTAGAATATCAAAGGAATATGTGGCTTGTCCTTAATAACAATCATAACAACATGCAGAACATTCATGAGATTTTTGAAATTTGAAAATATGCATAAACTGGAAACTTGAATTGAAAGCGCAATTGATGACTTCAAAAGATTTATTACACACTAAATACTTGAAATACAAAGCTTTTAAGTTAAAACATACACTGAAAATTGAGTTTAAGCTAAAACGACATTAAGTAAACTAAAATTCTAGATATCTTCATATGATGTACCTGCCTCCTTTATAGACTGTACTCTTGTGACAACTTTCTGAACATATCCCAGCTCGATCTTGGATATTGAAATCATCCAACTCATCATATTTGACAAATGGCTTTGGGCCATTTTTCTTGGAGTGTTTGAGCATTAATGAAGTGGTTTGAAGCAATTAAAGATCTTTGGGTGTTAGTGAAGGTGGAGGGGACAAGGTAAGTGGATGTTGAAAAAGTGGAAACCAGCTGGTTTTGATTTCAGCATTGAGAGGAGATGAACA
The DNA here is from genome assembly GCA_910596185.1 of Chrysanthemum makinoi. Taxonomy (NCBI): domain Eukaryota; kingdom Viridiplantae; phylum Streptophyta; class Magnoliopsida; order Asterales; family Asteraceae; genus Chrysanthemum; species Chrysanthemum makinoi. The sequence continues at coordinate 138,991,873 of OU343216.1, forward strand.
GGGTGGTATATTTGGCGCTGGTTTGACTTTTTGACCGCTATTAATAACGAAGAGGGTCCAAAATGGTTTTGGTAGGATCAAAATGGATATTGGCCTGGCCTGGCGGGGTTCAAGGCTCAAGGGTCAAGGTCCAAGTGGAGGATTGGCTAAGGTGGGCCACTGGTATGGACTTGGTTGGATTTGTTTTGGGCTTGATATTTAAAGGTGTCCGTTTGTATAACAAGTATACAATGACCAAAATGTAATTCGGCCAAAGTTGAGGACCGAACCTGCCCATTTTCCAAAGATATCACAAGGACCAAACTTGACAAACTTTGATAGTACAAGGACCCTTTTTGCATAAAATTCCATTTTAAAATATCCAAGGACTAATTTTGCAATTTTTCAAACTTTAGGGACCTTTTCTGCCATTTGACCAAAGAATCATTCAAGGACCATTTCTGACAATTTAGAATATTTCAGGACCTTGAATGAAATTCCACATTTTGATTTACCAGGGACTGTTTTTGACAACTTTTGAAACTTGGGGGACTAAAACTGCCAATTTTGCAAACTTGAATCATTTTTCATCTGATTTTGATATTTTTGCATTTAAAACACATAAAACACTGATTTGTGATATTTTCATCATTTTGATGCGTTTCTGAGTGTTTTCAGATGATTTTGCAGTTTAGATTGTACAAAAAATGATGAGTATTTAGACACTCATCAATCCCCACACTAAGATATTGCTAGTCCCTAGCAATGTTTTAGAACTTTAATGGATTTTAAAGAACTCTTTACCAAAAGCCATTACTGAGTAGCCATTGTTTCAGTTCAAGTAAGAACCTTGGTACAATGATAACCAAATGATTTTGAGCAAATCATAAGCTTTATAACGGATTTGATTTGTTCTACCGAAGCCGTTTGCTCGGACTAGCCAACTCTTAGATAAATTATCAGAATTATCTTTGGTGAGCTGATTACCAATTATGGCTTTTCCACTTCCTTTACCACAAGCCATAAACTTGCGGGCTAGCCAACTCTTCACTTTTTAGGTTATGGTGAGTTGAATACCATACAATTTTGGGCAAATTGCAGCCATAAACGGATTTGAGAAATTTTACCAAGAGCCGCTTGCTCCTGGATTAGCCAACTTTTGTTTTTTAGACATGGTGGATCGATACATATGCGAGTAAGTGAAAAACACTTACCCAAAAAAAATTTGGCCAAAACGGGGAATTGTGGATAATACATGATAAAATTCGTGAGAATTCCCCACCACACTTAGAAATGAATATTGCCCTCAATATTCAAAGTACCTGTTATGCCAAACAAAGAAAGTAAAAGGGAAATACTACGGCCATTATTTGAAAGAGATTTTTTTTTTTTAAATTGATTTTATATACAAATGGGGAAATCCCCACACTAGGGTGGTAGAACGTAAAGAAGACAGAAATATGGGTAAAAACCCATATGGTGTGTGCTAATGTTTTTGATTACCGAGTCATTAGCTTGACTCGATCTCCGCATTCATTGGTTCATGGGGAAAGTTTGTAGATCCGGGACAACCATGGATGGAATGTCCTCTCCAAAGTAATGCTTTAATCGATGACCATTCACTTTAAAATTAGGACCATCAGGTTGAGATAACTCAATGGTACCATAAGGATAAACCTTAATGATAGTAAATGGACCGACCACGGACTTGAGCTTTCCCGAGAAAATCTTCAATCTTGAATTGAAAAGAAGGACTCGATCACCAACGTTGAAAACGCTGTTCTTGATTTTAGAGTCATGAATCTTCTTTGTCTTTTGTTTGTAGATCAAAGAGTTCTTGTATGCTTGATCACGTAGTTCATTTAATTCATTCATTTGAACTTTTCTCGTGATCACCACTGTCTGAATATCGAATTTGCATGCTTTAAGGCCCAGTAAGCCTTGTGCTCTAACTCAATCGGAAGATGACATGCCTTCCCGTACACTAGCTTGTATGGAGTACACCCGATGGGTGTTTTGTAAGTCGTACGGAAGGCCCGTAGTGCCATCCATTTATCCGACTGGATGCACGATTTTGCCTACTGTCCTTTCAAGAATTCTTTTAATACCACGGTTGGAAACTTCCACTTGCCCACTTGTTTGGGGGGTGGTATGCAAGAGAGACTGCGTTACACCATACTTTTGCATGACTCTTTCAAATTGGTCATTGAGAAATGTGTACCACGATCAATGATTATCGCCTCCGGAGTTCCAAACCTAGCAAAAAGAGATTTTAAAATCACAACAACTCCGGCATCATTGTAGGTAAAGCTTTGCTTCAACCCATTTTGACAAATAGTCAATGTGCCACGCAGTATGTATTTACAGCGAGACGAAGGAAATGGCCCCATAAAGTCAATACCCCAGATGTCAAATATCTCACAAACTTGAATGGCATTTTGTGGCATTTCGTTTCTTTGAGATATATTTCCGCGGACGCTGACAAGCGCCACGTGTTTTGACAAAGTCGCGGCATCCTTATAAATTGTGGGCCAATAAAACCCGTAATCAAACACCTTTTTGGCGGTGTAGTTTGGACTATGATGCCCCCGGGGGTCCAAAGATGCAAGTGTGAGAATGTCAATAGCTTCTGTCCATAAACACACCTTCAGATGACTTGATCCGCGACATTTTGAATAAGAAGGGTCGTCCTGCAAATAATGTTTAACATCCTTGAAGAATTTGTTCTTCTGTTGGGTCGACATCCCTTTCACTATGAAGTTATCAGCATGGTAATTTGCGGTCAAGAAACCATGGGGTGGTAATTTCCAGAAAAGAAACCGCATTGAGTGTCTCGAGGAAATGTTTCGTTTATTTCCTTTTTCTAAACATCTTGGTGAGGGTTTCTAATCTGAAATGATCACAGCCTAGATTCTCTTTTTTTATCACGATGATGATATCAAATTTTTGCAAGAGGAGAATCCAACGAGCAATCTCTTTGCATCTTGTTTTGCAAAGAGATATTTGAGAGCCGAAAGTGATCCGTGATAACCACCAATTTGGTCAAGATTAAGTATGGCCAAACTTCAAATGCATACACCACGCTAATAGCTCTTTTTCGTGGTAGTGTAATGAGTTTGAGCTTCAAATAGTCTTACTTTATGTGGATAGGCTGAATGCTTGTTTCATTGCCCTAAGATCGACCGAGCAAAACACTTGCATCGCATATGAGCTCAAAAGGAAAATCCCAGTCGGGAGCAACGAGAATGGGTGCTTCAGTAAGATTTTCTTTAATGTTTCAAAAGCTTCATGCACTCAAAGAGAAGATAAAAGGAGCATCCTTTTCAGAAGATGGGTCATAGGCCGGCAATTTTAGAAAAATCTTGTATGAATCTACGATAGAAAACCTAAGCATGACCTAGAAAACTCCTACCTTTGACGGTAGTGATGAGGCAATTTAGCAATAACATCTACTTTGCTCTATCTACCTCAATCCCATTTTTGAAATCTTATGGCCAAGGACTATGCCTTCTTTGACCATAAAGTGGCCCTTCTCCCAATTTAGACAAAGATAAGTGTCTTCACACCATTTAGCATTTTTCTAAATGGGAGAGTGATTGCTAGAACAGTGGTGAAACACATATCAACGATATCAAAATAACCGTAAATTCGCAAATTCACCCTTTAGGAAAGATCAACGTGTCAAACTCACGGGTGTGATAAAAGTGATACCGGAAAGTGATTTCCTCGTGTCCCAACGAGGTGTGAATGGAAGGATTCGTTGAGTTTCGTGATTTGAACTTGAATGAGGTTTTAATGATTCGGATTTGATTACGAATTCTACAATTTAATTAACGGAAAGTATTCAGGCAAGGGAACCCTAATAAACTACAAACTAAATACTATTAAGCCTAAGGAATGATAAAACGAAGCTTACGCTAAGTCCTAGGGTGCAAAACGTAAAACGAAAAATTGGTGAAAACAACCAGAGCCATAAACGAAAACTTTTGAAATTTAAGGCCTACGGGTATGAAATCAATTTTCCTACGCATCTATTCGACTAAAAATAATTTTAGAAAAAGGAATATTTTTTGACTTTAAATAATTTCTACGAATTAAAACCAATAACACTAATTAAATGATTAAAAATACTAAACTAATTGAGAAAAATCTAAAATTTACGAAAACTACTTTAAGTTATGCTTGATCTAGGAAAATAAAAAATCAAGTGGGGCTTATCAAAATAAGCTCAAATAAGCTAAAGTGCTTATGAGCAAACCGACTTGAAGGTAAAAGGATTATCTCGGTAAAATAAAGCAAGACAAGACCAAGGGCGCTTGGTTGAGGTGTTGTGTGTTGAGGCTTTGGAAGGCTAGAGGTCACAGGTTCAATCCCGCCTCTACCCTTTTGCAAAACATTTTTTTTTTCAAATTCTGCTATTGAACATTAAAGTCACAAACCAAATGAGCACTCTTACAAGAACTGCACTTAAAAGAAAAAACACCCAACCTGCAAGTATTTCTTAAAATAAATCAACTCTAGAAAAACTTGAACAAACTGTTTGGAACAGCTTATTCCCACAGCCAAACACCCCTCTAGAATAGATTACTTAACAACAAAGTTTTGAAAAGGAATGTTTTTGAAAAGAATCAAGTTAACACTAGAATCAAATGTTATAAATGAGCACTAAATCCTATTTAAGGGAGGCACCAGTAGGCAAAAGAGTCTATGGGAGGCCTAAGCTAAAAAACTAATAAGCTCTAAATCCTAACAACTAAGCGTTAAGTAAAACTAAATCAAGTCTAGTCTAATATAATCTAATCTAATCTATCTAACAGTTCCTAAGAAGGTCTAAATAAGCTGAAGGGGTCCTAATAAGCAATGAAAAGAAAAAGAAAAGAGGATGTAAAGACGTATCTGTTGCTGCACATGCTGAAGACAGCCCCCTATGGCTGTTCGAGGCTTAATTTTTAAGCCACCAATTGAGCTTCAAGACCAAAAAAAAACTTCAAAAAGTAAGTTAGCACAGGTGACATTAAAGAAAAACTGATTTGGGATAAAGTTTTCACTGTATCAGCTTATAAATAAGCTGAGAGCGATCGAATTCCACTACCTCTGATACAAATTATGAAATCGCAACTTTTAAATTCGACCTCAACTATTCTAAAGGAATTTATGATGCATACAAGATTAACCACAAACAAAGTATGGCATATAGAGATTTGATAATGCTAACTTTTATACTTATTGAACTTCTAAAAAACTATGAATAGACCCACAAACAAAGAATCGCTTGCCAAGTAAGAAAACAGAAAAAACACTTTTTTACTCAATATCTTGATGAAAACTAAATGTAACTACTTGCACATGCTTAAACTAAACTTATACTACTGAAAACAAGTTGACTCAAGAAGTCAAATTTAAAACTTGCTTGACCCAAAACATTGTTCGAACCAAACACTCTTTTTAAAGAATTTATGACCCTGTAATTTTCCTTGTTACTTTTACTAAAACAACTACAACCTTCAAATAAACTTTACACTACTTCAACCATGGAGCATAAATCAAAAAGATTTTTCATTGATAAAGAAGAATTACAAATGTAACTTAAGAAAACAAGAAACAAGAAAACTAAATTTTTTAAAGATAAAACTAGGGTGCTTCAATGGCTACAACATCATCCTATTTATACTACATCTAGGGTCTTCAAGTCTTCCATCTTGTGTTTTTATGTGAGCAAATAAGCAAAGGATTCCACTTGTGCTTCTTGAACCAATCCCTGACCCTTCCATAGTTAGGTACCAAATGAGATGATCACAGCCTCCATGGATACTTTTGAAGCAAAGATGGTGACATGGCTATATGAATGAGCCGAAAAGATGAAAGTGGGTTGGATTTGGGTGTAACCGACAAAGGGGTTAAGGTGGGTTTTGGGATATGGTGAAGGTGGTTACAAGAGGAGTGAGGTGGAGTGTTGGGGAGGAGAGAAAGAATAGTTAGGGTATCTAGGGTTTATGGGTATGGTGATTGGCGGGAAATACAGGGAAGAAGGTGGTTGGTTTGTTTATCACATGACCGGTCATGGGTATTGTTCATTTGTTCAAGATGTTGGGTTGTTATTTTCAAATGGGTAATTTTGGATTTAAGGATAGATTATGAAACCATGGCAAACATAAGGACCAATCTTGACCAAACTGAAAATCCAGGGGTCATTCACATACATTCCGAAAATGTTTTTCCAAGGGTCAATCTAGATAATCTCTGAAAGTGTAAGGACCAAATTTGCCAATTATGAAATTCCAAGGACTGAAATTGTAATATTCCCAAAAATTTCAAAATGACCAATTTGACAAGTGAATTACCAGAGGATAATGTTTATTTTCCAATTTAAAATGTCCAGGGTGAATTGTCGTTTTGAAATTCAAGGGACTAAAGTTGCCATTTTTAAAAGTTGGGGACCTAAACCGCCAATTATGCAAACTTTGTTCGTTCATTTGTTTTGCATCCAACATATAAAACACAATTTTGAGATATTTTAGTATTTTGATGCATTTCGCAGTGTTTTTAAATGTTTTCATAGCTCAGTTTGACCTAAAAATGATGAGTGAATAAGCACTCATCAAATCCCCACACTAAAACATTGCTAGTCCCTAGCAATCTTTTGAGAAAACTTAATGGATTTGAGTCTCTTTACCAAAAGCCATTACTTCTGGAGTAGCCAGTTGTTTTAGTTCAAGTAGAACTATGGTACAAAACAACCATGTGATTTGAGCAAAACCACCAAATTTTCAACGGTTTTGATTTGTCTTTACCGGTAAGCTTTTGCTCGACTAGCCAACTCTTAGATAAATTATCAATATTATCTTTGGTGAGCTGATTACCAATTATGGTTTTCCATCGCCTTTACCACAAGCCATAACTTGGGGCTAGCCAACCTTTACTAATTAAAGATATGGTGAAATTTGAACACCATACAATTTTGGGCAAATTGCAAGCTATATAAACGGATTTGAGAAATCTTTACCAAGAAGCCGTTTGCTCCGGATTAGCCAATCCTTTTGTTTTTCGGACATGGCGGTGATAACCAAATGAGAAAGTGTAAAACACTTACTCCAAAAAAATTTTGGCCAAAAACAGGGGAATTGGTATAATTATATGATAAATTCGAGAATTCCCCACACTAGAAATGAATATTGCCCTCAATATTCAAAGTACCTACGGTTATGCCGAAACTAGAAACGTAAAGGGAAATACTAAGGCCATTATTTAGAAAGATTTTTTTTTTTTACACAACATGTGGGGCAACCCCCCCACACTAGGGTGGTAGAAAATAGAAAGAAATCAGAAATATGGGTGAAAACCCATATGGTGCGCATAAGTTTTTGATTCCCAGTCGCTAGCCCGACTCGACCCCGCGATTCATTTGTTCTTGGGGAAGCAACGTGGAAAACCAATCTCGATCGGACTTTCGTTCAAAGTGTTAATAAACATATGAACATCAGAAAGTTCCACACCGACGAGATACAACCGCGGTATTGTTAGTAGAAACTATAACGATGATACCGGGGTCAAAGATGGTGTCCTCATTCCCGAAAGAGAAAAGGGAAAGAGCAACCACACCATCTGTGAAGAAGGGAACAAAGACGCATATGAGAATGCAAGTCCATTCCTCGCAGAGAGAAGCAAATCAGTTTTTGACATCTTTAAGCTTAAACTTGAAGCTTAAATGGTGATTGTCAAGAAGATGTCCGGGAGGGAGGGTGGGAAATGGTTCTTCAATCAACATTTTCGGAAAAGGATGTCTCCTCCGGATCAAGGTAAGTGTTATCAATTCCCGTTGGAATTGACTCATCACTAAGAAAGGCATCGACTTCATTCCAAAAGTTGTCATCTTCCTCATTCGAAGTGAGAGAAGGGATGGAAGAGTCGGGAATAATAAGACTAGGATGATGGATCATTGTTGAGCAATTCTTCAATGGGAAGAATGTCTCCCATTGGATCACAAACATCATCATCAAATCCAGATGAAACCGAGGAGAGTTTGGTTTCATTTACAGAGTTAACAAACTCGATCACGATAAACTGATTCGAGGTGGGACAAGTGGTGTGCTCTTAGAGCTAGCAGTTTCCACCACTTCCGATAAAGTCTCCGATTCTAGATCATCGTCATCAAGAACACTCTTGACTTCCTTGGTACAACTTTCAAACCATTTGTTTGACCCAGGGTTGATTTTCAAAGCTTTTAGCTCAAAGACACGCTTTTGGTGACTCCTCTTGACCATGAAATTTGAGAGTGTTGCATTGATTCTTTCAGATTTTTGATCAATTGTGGCAACACTATGTTTGTATAGAGGTTTGGAGTTCTGGTTGATATTAAACGTGAGTTCTTCGTTGTCAACCCGTATGGTCAATTCTTCAGCAAACACATCAATTAGAGCACTGCCGTTCTGAAAGCTCTCCCTAAGATGAGGGAACTCTAGGATCTCGTGCATCAAAGTCTACCACAACAAAGTCGGTAGGAAAGTGAAACTTTCCTACTTTCACTACGACATCCTCGGCTATCCCAAGCGGACGAGTTTGGGTACGGTCCGCTAGCTCGAAAGTGTCATACAAGTGGATGAAAGTTTAGGAAGAGACAGTTTCTTCCATAATGAGAGTGGCATGAGGTTAATGCTAGCGCCAAGATCGCCAAGGCGAGCATTGAAACATCCCCAAGAAATCACACGGATTAAAACCGCCGGGGTCTTCAAGCTTTTCAGGAAGCTTATTAAGAATGGCCGCTGAGCATTGCTCATTTAGAGGGGTTTTAGCCATCTCAGATAACTTATCTTTGTTGGTCAGTAAGCCTTTAAGCGTGGATGCAAATTTAGGCATTAGAACGAGAGCATCAACGAAGCTTATATCAAAGTGAAGCTCATTGAAGATTTGGAAAAATTTTTCCATTTGGTCTTTGTTTTTGTCTTTGAGCTTCTCATCATGCAATCTTGATGGGTAAGGAAGCTGACTATACTTTTGAGCCGGGACTTAGACGTCATTTCGCTCGAATTTGTCTTCGGAACTTCGGTTCCGAATTAAAGCTTGGACTACGAAGGTGGGACGTGCGTACCGTGGGCTAGAAAAATGCACCTTGTCCGTTGTATCCTTGGTAACTTGACTAAATGCCACAGGAGGAGGGGCATAGGAGTCGAAGGTCCATTGTGCGTCTTACCACTACGAGTGGTGACGGCTTTCAATTCGGCATTTGGATTGGGAATTGTATTGCTTGGGAGTCCTCCGTAAGATGACGGCTTTGTTCATATTCATGTTCATGAAACTGCTCATCATATTCTTCAACTCATTTGTCTGCCGAGATAATGTAGTATCAATTTCCCTTTTTAGCTCACCTCTCATGTTATTGATCCGAGTTTGCATTGACGATGTTTGACTCATGCATTTTCATGAAGTCATTTGGCATGGGAGCTTGAGGAGGTTGTTGATAACTTTGATGATTAGGAGCTTGATATGGTTGGTTGAAATTGTTCCGGTTTTGATTGAAATTTTGAGAGTTATTGAAGTTTTGTCCTTGATTTGGAACAAAACGATTACGATTGCCATGGTTTTTTGTGGGGAAAACAGGTGGTGTCATACCGCTAGGTGCACGGTGTTGAGGATCACCTTGTGGTGGTATTGATTGTGGTTTACGTAAGCTACGGAGCTTGGTAAAAGAAGCATCGTTGCTTTGGACAATCATAATACGCATGTGGACCACTACAAGTTTCACACACCTTGTTCACGGCTTTGATTGGTTCCGGTTTATGAATTTCGCTTTTGATTTCCTTTACTTCTTTCATCATACAACGGATGACGCCCGTTAGAGCGCTAACGGAGCGCTAACTCGAAGAGTTGCGGATGAAGAAGAAGGTGAGTGTTCGGAATATTTGCTTTGCTTTGCGAGAAATAGGAACTTTTGATTTTATTTCGCAACTCTCAATCACATCTTTAGGCTTACGATTCAAGATATTGCCACATACGCGCGCTGCGTTCAAAGAATCTTTATTGATCGTTACCGTTCAACCCATTATAAAGATATTAACTTGTTGAAGCGTGAATTCATGATGGGGCATTTCCAGAGATCTTTGAATCTCTCCCATGCCTCTCCAAAGTTTTCATCGAAGTTTTGACGAAATCCAGAAATTTCATTTTTAAGATTAGTCGTCTTTGATGGAGGAAAGAAATAATTGACAAATTTTTGAACAAGATCCTCCCATGTTTCGATGGATCGAGGGGGTTCTTTTTCCAGCCAAATCCGGGCTGCCCCCTCAAGTGAGAACGGAAAGAGCATCAATTTGATCACTTTTTGTGGCACATCCTTGTAATTGATAGTTGAGGTTAATTTGTTAAACCAACGGATGTGTGCATACGGGTCTTCTCGATCAAACCCGTGGAATTGATTCGTGGACACAAGTTGGATCAAATGCGTCTTCAATTCAAAGTGATCAGAATTGATTGGTGGTAAACCGATGGCATCTCCATAACCCTCGGTGGGTGCTCAGAGCATCTCCGCCATAGTTCGCTCGTCTCGCCATATTGTTGTTTGGAATAGTACCTAATCTCGGTTCGACTATTCGGGCAGCAACGCCGATGAGAACGTCTTCTAGGAATTTCTACTAGATCACGAAAAGGCTCAATGATCTAGAAGAACGAAAAGTCGCATGCACTAGACGTGACTCGAGGAACAAGAGAATTATGAAAATGGGGAAAGAAGAATCTTTTGGGTTTTACGCTTGCTTGGTTACGTTAAGACGCTTACGAAGCTTAGCGAGCGGTGCGCATGCACTTCCAAAAACAACACTTTCAATTAAAACAAGACCGAGGCAAAACAACAGTGAACTTAAACCAATAATCCCACGTGAGATGATCACTTCTATAAGTAAAACGCACAAAGGAGCGGAGAGACTTTGTAGGTCAGCGCGAAGCTTATTAAAACCCGCTCTTTTCACCGCAATTTAATGTCGGCCGTCCTTATACCCTCACACAGTTGTTAAGCCGATAGAAGTAAACCAAAACACGAAAGCACACAAAGGCAAGTTTTAAATCTTTTGTTCGGGAACTTATAATGATAACACCTCAGTTGAGAATGTTATATTGATTGTGTCTTCTATTTATTTAAAACAACAAGGAAAATCTTTTGTATTTTTAATCTTTTACATATATATACAAAGAAAAGAAAAATATTTTTGTATTTTTGTATTTTTATAAAACAATAACTTCACGAGGAAGGTTCTTCAAGTCACTAATCGCAAAAACTTCACGACATAGTCGCAACACACCTCGGCGCCAAAAATTTGATTCGTTGAAGTGAGTGGTGAAAAACACAATATCAACGTATATCAAAATAACCGTAAAATTCGGCAAATTCACCCTTTAGGAAAAAGATCAACGTGTCAAACCTCACGGGTGTGATAAAAGTGATACCGGGAAAGTGATTTCCCCGGGTCGTGTCCCAACGAGGTGTGAATGGAAGGATTCGTTGAGTTTCGTGATTTGAACTTGAATGAGGTTTTAATGATTCGGATTTGATTACGAATTCTACAATTTAATTAACGGGAAAGTAATTAAGGCAAGGGAACCCTAATAAACTACAAACTAACTACTACTAAGCCTAAGAGATGATAAAACGAAGCTATGCTAAGTCCTAGGGTGCAAAAACGTAAAAACGTAAAAACGGTAAAACAACCCGAGCCATAAACGTAAAACTTTTGAAATTTAAGGGCTACGGGTATGAAATCAATTTTCCTACGATCTATTCGACTAAAAATAATTTTAGGAAAAAGCGGAATATTTTTTTGACTTTTAAATTAATTTCTACGAATTAAAAACTAATTAACACTAATTAAATGATTAAAAATACTAAACTAATTGAGAAAAATCTGAAAATTTACAGAAAACTACTTTAAGTTATGCTTGATCTAGGAAAATAAAAAAATCAGTGGGTTGCTTATCAAAATAAGCTCGAAATAAGCTAAAGTAAGCTTATGAGCAAAACTGACTTGAAAGGGTAAAAGGATTATCTGTGTAAAATAAAGCAAGACAAGACCCAAGGGCGCGTTGGTTGAGGTGTTGTGTGTTGAGGCTTTGGAAGGCTAGAGGTCACAGGTTCGAATCCTGGCCTCTACCCTTTTGCAAAACATATATTTTTTTTTTTTTTTTTTTTCAAATTCTGCTATTGAACATTAAAGTCACAAACCAAATGAGCACTCTTACAAGAACTGCACTTAAAAGAAAAAACACCCAACCTGCAAGTATTTCTTAAAATAAATCAACTCTAGAAAAACTTGAACAAACTGTTTGGAACAGCTTATTCCCACAGCCAAACACCCCTCTAGAATAGATTACTTAACAACAAAGTTTTGAAAAGGAATGTTTTTGAAAAGAATCAAGTTAACACTAGAATCAAATGTTATAAATGAGCACTAAATCCTATTTAAGGGAGGCACCAGTAGGCAAAAGAGTCTATGGGAGGCCTAAGCTAAAAAACTAATAAGCTCTAAATCCTAACAACTAAGCGTTAAGTAAAACTAAATCAAGTCTAGTCTAATATAATCTAATCTAATCTATCTAACAGTTCCTAAGAAGGTCTAAATAAGCTGAAGGGGTCCTAATAAGCAATGAAAAGAAAAAGAAAAGAGGATGTAAAGACGTATCTGTTGCTGCACATGCTGAAGACAGCCCCCTATGGCTGTTCGAGGCTTAATTTTTAAGCCACCAATTGAGCTTCAAGACCAAAAAAAAACTTCAAAAAGTAAGTTAGCACAGGTGACATTAAAGAAAAACTGATTTGGGATAAAGTTTTCACTGTATCAGCTTATAAATAAGCTGAGAGCAGATCAGAACACCCACTACCTTTGCTGATACAAATTATGAAATCGCAACTTTTAAATTCGACCTTAACTATTCTAAAGGAATTTATGATGCATACAAGATTAACCACAAACAAAGTATGGCATATAGAGATTTGATAATGCTAACTTTTATACTTATTGAACTTCTAAAAAAACTACGAAATAGACCCACAAACAGCAACTGTTGCTGCTGTTAAGAAAACAGAAAAACACTTTTTTTTTTTACTCAATATCTTGATGAAAACTAAATGTAACTACTTGCACATGCTTAAACTAAACTTATACTACTGAAAACAAGTTGACTCAAGAAGTCAAATTGGGCAGAAAACTTGCTTGACCCAAAACATTGTTCGAACCAAACACTCCTTTTTAAAGAATTTATGACCCCTGTGTAATTTTCCTTTGTTACTTTTACTAAAAACAACTACAACCTTCAAATAAACTTTTACACTACTTCAACCATGGAGCATAAAACTGAAAAGATTTTTCATTGATAAAGAAGAATTACAACAGAACTTAAGAAAACAAGAAAACAAGAAAACTAAATTTTTTAAAGATAAAACTAGGGGTGCCTTCAATGGCTACAACATCATCCTATTTATACTACATCTAGGGTCTTCAAGTCTTCCCATCTTGTGTTTCTTATGTGTGAGCAGTCAAGCAAAGGATTCCACTTGTGCTTCTTTTGAACCAATCCTGACCCTTCGATAGTTAGGTACCAAATGAGATGATCACAGCCGTCCATGGATACTTTTGAAGCAAAGATTGGTGACATGGCTATATGAATGAGCTGGAAAAGATGAAAGTGGGTTTGGGATTTGGGTGTAACTGGACAAAGGGGTTAAGGTGGGTTTTGGGATATGGTGAAGGTGGTTACAAGAGTGAGGTGAGGGTGGAGTGTTTGGGGAGGAGAGAAAGAATAGTTAGGGTATCTAGGGTTTATGGGGTATGGTGATTGCTTGGGCGGGAAATACAGGGAAGAAGCAGGTTGGGTGGGTTTGTTTATCACATGACCGGGTCATGGGTATTGGGTTTCACCGGTTCAAGATGTTGGGTTGTTATTTGGGCCTTGGGTAATTTTGGATTTAAGGATAGATTATGAAACCATGGCAAACATAAGGACCAATCTTGACCAAACTGAAAATCCAGGGGTCATTCACATACATTCCGAAAATTTTTTTCCAAGGGTCAATCTAGATAATCTCTGAAAGTTTAAGGACCAAATTTGCCAATTATGAAATTCCAAGGACTGAAATTGTAATATTCCAAAAATTCTCAAAATGACCAATTTTGACACGTTAGAATTACCAGAGGACTAATAATGTTTATTTTCCAATTTAAAATGTTCAGGGGTGAATTCTGCCGTTCTTTTGAAATTCCAGTGGACTAAAGTTGCCATTTTTAAAAGTTGGGGACTGAAAAGTGCCAATTATGCAAACTTTGTTCGTTTTTCATTTGTTTTGCATCTGAAACATATAAAACACAATTTTGAGATATTTTTAGTATTTTGATGCATTTCAGAGTGTTTTTAAATGTTTTGCAGTTCAGTTTTGACCTAAAATGATGAGTGAATAAGCACTCATCAGAGAGACATGTTTGAAACGAGTCCCCAATGACCGAGAAGTCATCCATAAACACCTCCATTGTTTCCCCGATCATGTCGTGGAATATGGCCATCATACATCGTTGGAACGTGCCAGGAGCATTACATAAGCCAAAAGGCATACGTTTGTAGGCAAAAGTTCCGTATGGGCAGGTGAATGTAGTCTTCTCTTGATCCTGTGGATCAATGGGAATCTGAAAATAACCCGAGAAACCATCAAGGAAACAATAGTATTCATTTCCTGCTAATCTCTCAAGCATTTGGTCCATGAAGGGTAGAGGAAAATGGTCTTTTCGGGTGGCGTCATTCAACTTACGATAGTCAATTCAAACACGCCATCCTGTTACCAATCGAGTTGGAATTAACTCGTTTTCTTCATTTGTGACAATAGTAATGCCACCCTTTTTAGGAACACAATGTGAATTGGGCTAACCCAAGGACTATCTGAGATCGGGTAAATCAATCCTGCATCAAGAAGTTTGATAACCTCTTGTTTGATAACATCATGGATTTTTGGATTCACCCTTCTCTCGATGTTGAAGCTGGCGGCTTGAAGTCATCCTCCATCAAGATTTTGTGAGTACAAAACTCGGGGTTGATACCCTTAATGTCGGAGAGTTTCCAAGCAATTGCTTGCTTGTGTGACTTTAAGACCTTTATGAGAGCAGCTTTTTCATCTTTACTCAAATCTTGAGCAATAATGACGGGTAATTTATCATCACCTTCTAGAAATGCATACTCGAGATGAGGCGGTAAGTCCTTAAGCTCAACCTCGAAATTCTTCGCTTTTCTCAACTGACTTGACTTCCTTGTTATGAAGCTCGACGGGAGGGGAGGAGGAGAAATGTCATGATTTAACAATTTCTCAAAAAGAATATCTCCTCCGATTAATCTCATTTTGATTAATCTCATCAGGAATTGAATCACTCGAGTGAGGGGTTGATGATGGATCATCATTAAGCAACTTCTCAATAAGAAGTATGTCCCCTCAATGTCAATTGGAGCGTGATCAATTTCCCATGGAACAGAATCACTAGCCAAGTATGCTTCAATCTCTTCCATGATGAAGTCTCTTCCCTCAAAGGAGTGATAGAAGGAGTAGAATTGGCTATGATAGGTTGAGAAGATGTGGTGGGATCCCCACTCACATAATTATGAGAATAACCAAGAACTTCTTGAGAGTACTCTTCAGAAACAACATCAATGATATATATTCGGTTAACCGATTCGTAATCATAGTTTGCGAATACCTCGAAGTTTGATCAAGGTTAAAGGTGACAGCTTCATTACCAACACGTAATGTGATTTCTTGCTCAAATACATCAATGAGAGCACGGCCCGTTCTCGGGAATCCTCGACCAACAATGAGAGGAACCCGATGATCGGCATCAAAATCAACAACCACGAAGTCACCTGGGAAATGGAACTTTCCTACTTTCATTAAATACCGGCAATGCCAAGAGGACGGGATATGGAACGATCTGCAAGCTCGAGAGTCATGCATGTAGGAGTAAGTTCTGGAAGAGAAAGTTTCTTCCATATCTGAATAAGGCATCGAGGTTGATGCTTGCACCAAGATCTGCCAAGGCAAAGCATTCAACCATTCCTGGAAATACACAAGGTAAGAGAAATTTTCCAGGATCTCCTTGTTTCTCAGGAAGCTTCTTCAAGATAACCACAGCTGGCAGTTCGTTAAGAGGAGTTTTAGCCATTTCAAACAGCTTTTCCTTGTTGCTTAACATGTGTTTGAGAGTTGATGCAAACTTGGGCATCAACATGATAGCATCCGCCAAGCTTATGTCAAAATGTAACTCTTGGAAAATTTGGAAAAATTTGTCCATTTGATGACCGGCTTTCTCGCGAGCTTTTGCTCATTCAAACGTGATGGGTAAGGAATAGAAGATTTGGATTTCTCGGTTTTCAACGGAGCTACGGAGGTTCAAAACAACTCCGGATTTGATTTGGGTTTGGACAACTTGAGGATGGACTACCGAAAGTGGGGACGTGTGCGTACTTCGTGGGCTTGAAAAATGCACCTTGTCCGTTGTATCCTTGGTAACTTGACTCATTTCTCCTAGTGGAGGAGGCATTGGAGTCGTAGGTCCATTGTGTGTCCTAGGTTCACTTTCCACTACCTTTGGGATAGAAGAAGAGGTAGTAGGAATAGCAGGTCCATCATATGAAACACCACTTCGGGTTGTGATCGCCTTTGCATCGCCCCTCGGGTTAGCGATCGTGTTGCTCGGAAGTTTTCCTGAGCCCGAGGGTTGATCATTTAGAGACTTCTTAAGATCGCAATCTGACCGACCAACAACCTGTTCATTTCATCTTGGGATTTCATGAATTGCTTCAACAACTCATCGATGATGGTCGGTTGGAACAATGGCGGAGGTGGATTAGGAAAATTCTGGCCTCTAATGTTAGGATTAGGGCCTTGATTTTGAAAATTTCCTTGATTAGGATTCATATTCCCATGAAATTGATTCCCTCGATTGAAATTGTTTTGATTAAGGTTCCTTGATGTTGGAAACCTTGACTTTGTGCAGGATAGAAATTACCTTGGTTTTGATAACCTTGGTTCATTCTAGGTTGGTTCCGATTCCGGTTTTGCATGTTATGATTACGGTTAAAACCGGGTGGTGCCGATTAGTGTTATACGGTAGTGTGGTTCATTTTGAGGACGGTATAGATTACCTCCTTGATGTGCGATGCAGAAGCTAGAGCATTGGCTTCAAATGGACTACCATCGGTGGCGTGACAGGTTGTAGTATGCATGAGGACCACCACAAGTAACACAACTCTCGACTTTCTTTACTTCACCATGCGTTGGTGTTTGTGTGAAAGTCACTTTCTTTGATTAGCAAGAACCAAAGCACGAACAATATCGTGAGTTTGTCAATCTTAGCATCGGTGCTCGATGTACTCACTGGAGATGAAGAAGAAGAAGGTCCAAAGATGAGACGATATGTCTTTGCTTCGGAAAGGGCGGACCTGAGACTTATTCTCAATAATTTGCAAGGCTTCTTTGGTGGTCTTGCTCAAGAAATTACCTCCCGGGAGGAATTCAAAGAATCTTGATTGGTGGTTCGACCATTGTAGAAAGTATCCATTTGCATTAACTTCGGTAAAACCGTGATGCGGACACTTCTTGAGAAGCAACTCTTTGTAACGATCCCATGCCTCCCCAAATGATTCATCAAATCGCTGAGAAAATTTCATTATCTCATTCTTAAGACTTGTAGTTCGGGATGGAGGATAGAACTCATTAACAAACTTAGTGACTAGATCCTCCCATGTCTCAATAGAACGAGGGGGTTGTTTCTCAAGCCAATTCCGGGCTTGTCCCTCTAGAGAAAATGGGAACAGAAGAAGCTTGATGGCTTCATGTGGGACATTCTTGTACTTGATGGTAGATGCAATCTTGTTAAACCATCGAATGTGTGCATGAGGATCATCCCGCTCAAAACCATAGAATTGGCTTTGGGTTACTAGATTAAGCAACCCGATTTTGAGCTCAAAGGTATCCCCACGATGGCTGGACAACAATGGCATCTCCGTAACCCTCGATGGGTGCTTGGAGAAGCTCAGTCATCGGCTTGTCTTCGCCATACGACAGGTGGTGGTGGCGTAGACGTTCCTCATACGGTGAAGGAGCGAACGTCCTCTACGTCTCACGAGGAATCTTGCCAAGTTCGTAAAATGGACTTGTAGAACTGGAAGAACGAGTGCGCATGCACTAAGTATAAAAATCAGTTTTCAAAACAAATGTGAGGCAAAACGACAAATGAACTTAACCAATAATCTCAAATGAAATGGCTTCTTTGAAAAAGGTACACCAAATCACAAGGACACAAAGGCAAGTTTTAAATCGTTGTTCGGAACTTATTATGGTCACACCCCAGTTGGTAGGTGTCTTGCCTTGATTTGGTGGTTGATTTTATGTATATATTAAGTACCACTAAAAGACGTAGGTATAGATTTGTGCCGATGGGTTTAAAACTTTTGGACAATATTTTTGGATCGTCTCGTTTAACCAAATCGTATTTCTTTAAGAATCACCTCAAAGAAAATACAAGATAGAAAACGTTCCGATTGTTTTGTTGTTTTATATATTTTTTTTTGTTAACACTTTAGGAAAAGTGCTAATGAACTTTTTGAGATTTTATATCTTTACAAAAAACTTTTACAAAATGTGGTATATGTGCAAGAATGGGTTAGAAAAGGTTTAACACACGCTAAAGCCTCCCGTGGCCAAGCGCCAAATTTGATTGGTGCTGAAAACAATCAAGCTATATCACACAAGCTAGCCACTTGTGAATGGCTAACCGTAATAAACTTAAAATGCTCAGAAACCAATACAATGAAGATCGAGAGGAATATAGAATTATTTGAATTCCGGGTCGTTAAGTCCCACGGAGACTCAATGGTGTGTAAACTTGATCAGATGATAGAATGATCACTAAGGATAGTGATCAGTAAGGATTTGGATTGGAAATTACACTCTTGATTGAATGGAAAGATATTTGGACACATAATTGGAAAGCACAACAATCGACACACAAGTCGTAAATACGTACGTTTAAAAACTATAAAGCGTACCAAATTAAAAATGAGATTTAAGAAATAAAAAGACCTAAAAATATGAAAATGACATTTTTAGAATCCTAAAAATAAAAGAAAATTATTAGAAAAAAGAAAATTATTTTTATAACTATTTATTTAATTATTATTAATTAAAAACTATTTTAAACTATTTAATAATACTCTAAAATAAAAGAAAATATGAAATAAGGCTAGAAAAATAAAATTAAGACTTAGAAAAATCTAAAATATTATAAAACTTATTTTAAAACTAAAAATATATTTTTTACACTTTTTATCTATTTATTACTAATTAATTATTATTTAAAATACACTTAAATACTAGAAAATATAAAATAAACCTGGAAAAATGAAATTTTAACTTAGAAAAATCTAGAATATTATAAAACTAATTTTAAAACTGAAAATATATTTTTTTATGATTTTTAATTATTTATTACTAATTATTTAATACTTTTAATTATTTAAAATTCTAATAAATACTAAACAGATTAGGAAAATTATGAAACTTTTTCTAAAAATAACTTAAGGTGACAGAAAACTAAAAAAAATATCAAAACAAGATTTGCTTAATAATAATCTAAAAAGAAAAATCAAAAAGCTAAAATCTATTAAATAAACGCTATCACTATATTTAAATTGATGTTTTAGTGGATTTTCTTTTTGAAAACTACTTAACTACTTAAAATATGAAACTTTAATAAACACAAAAATTTTACAAACTAAAAATAAGCTACTTGATAAGCTTATGAGCCTAACAGATTTGCTTATGAGCTTATTTTGAAGAATTAAGCTTAAACAAGCTCACAAATTGAAACAAAAGCAAATAAGATGTAAATAAGCTAGTACTACTCAAATGAAGCTAAAAGACACAAAAACACATACTGATAAGCTACTAAAAAGACAATAAGCACTTAGCTTAAACCGAGAAATGGAGAAATGGGACAAGGTTGAGGCTTATTGCGTACTACCAAACAAGCTACAAAATAGAAACTTAAGCCTGGAACTTCTAGATGGCTTGGTCAGCTATCCAAAGAACCAAGTTATACAGGATTTGACCAACAATTAAGCTCTGTGTGAGCTTTTGATTGAGCTTGTAAAACCACGTGGTTTTCGAGCAATTGTACTCAAAAGAAGTTGGACAAAAAGCACTTAACAAGCTGATTAACAATGAACTAGTATTTTTCTAATTAAGTTTAGCAACTAAACTTTAATATCCCAAAAGTTTTTAGGCTAAATCTCAATATTAAACTCACACTAAAATTATCTATTTAATTCAAAAACGACCAAATTGAAAATTTTGACTTTTTATAAAAACCAAAAGAGTTGACTAATATGAACTTTGAACTGATTCTACTCACTGAATATGTTGTTTTAAGGTGAAATAAGATTGATTTGATCAATGATAACAACTTGTAAACATGAAAACAAGATCAATGATCAAGAAAATCCAACAGTTAATGACAGAGATGAGATCAAATGCAATTTTGACTTTTGCTTAAATAAGTACTGATTTTTATGGTTTGTTTGAGTTATTAGGGACTAATGAGACACAAAGCAAGTACAAGCAACAACACAAGAAACCTAGAACACAGTTAAAACAAGCAAATCCAAACACTACTTACTTAGACAGTTTTGGTGATTATCAAAACAAAACTCAAATTAAAACCATGAAACTTATTACAGACCTTATAATATCACTTAATGGGACTAATGAAGCATAAAACAACAACACTAACAATAAGAAACTAAGAAATGACCATTATGCACTTAAAACTGTTAAAATAAGATTTTTAACAACTACAAATTTAAATGAACAAACAACTGATTTTAATGCTTAAATATCCTTAACTATAGCTAATTAACAATAAAACACAAAGATTTAAACTATGAAATAACTAAAACAGAGAAATGCCAAAAATGAGCAAATGGCTTACAATGACTTCCAAGCTCAAAACTGAGAACAAGGACCAAATATCACCCCTATTAGCTTACCACTAAGCTTCTAACCCAAGGCCATCCACAATCTACCTTGCTCCAGCTGTGAACACCATTTCCATGGGATTTTTGATTTTTCAACTAATTATTTGATATTTTTGGTGATTTTTCCTTTTTGATGCTAAGCTGAATTTTATGATATCTAATAGCTTTTAGAAGCTATCTAGGAGCTTATGTGGCTTATTTAGTCCTTAATAACAATCAACTAACAACATTAGAACATTCATGAGATTTTTGAAATTTGAAAATATGCATAAACTGGAAACTTGAATTGAAACTGCAATTGATGACTTCAAAAGATTTATTACACACTAAATACTTGAAATACAAAGCTTTTAAGTTAAAACATACACTGAAAATTGAGTTTAAGCTAAAACGACATTAAGTAAACTAAAAATTCTAGATATCTTCATACAATGCTTCTCTACCCTCCTTTATAGACTTTTGTACTCTTGTTGACAACTCTGAACATATCCCACTCAATCTTGACCATTGAAATCATCCAACTCATCATATTTGACAAATGGCAGTTTTGGCGCCATTTTTTCTTGAGCAGGTTTGAGCATTAATGAAGTGGTTTGAAGCAATTAAAGATCTTTGGGTGTTAGTGAAGGTGGAGGGGGACAAGGTAAGGTGGGGGGATGTTGAAAAAGTGGAAAACCACTCTGGTTTTGGATTTCGAGCATTGAGAGGGAGATGAACGATGGTTTGGTATATTTGGCGCGTGTTTGACTTTTTTGACCGGCTATTAATAACGAGAGGGGGTCCAAAATGGTTTTGACAGGGATCAAAATGGATATTGGCCTGGCTCAAGGGGGTTCAATGCTCAAGGGTCAAGGTCCAAGTGGAGGATTGGGCTAAGGTTGGGCCAGCTGGTATGGACTTGGGTTGGATTTGTGTTTTGGGCTTGATATTTAAAAGGTGTCCGTTTGGTATAGCAAGTATACAAGGACCAAAAATGTAATTCGGCCAAAGTTGAGGACTGAACTTGCCCATTTTCCAAAGATATCACAAGGACCAAACTTGACAAACTTTGATAGTACAAGGACCCTTTTTGCATAAAATTCCATTTTGAAATATCCAAGGACTAATTTTGCAATTTTTCAAACTTTAGGGACCTTTTCTGCCATTTGACCAAAGAATCATTCAAGGACCATTTTTGACAATTTAGAATATTTCAGGGACCTTGAATGATAAAATTCCAGATTTTGATTTACCATGGACTGTTTTTGACAACTTTTGAAACTTGGGGGACTAAAACTGCCAATTTTGCAAACTTGAATCATTTTTCATCTGATTTTGATATTTTTGCATTTAAAACACATAAAACACTGATTTGTGATATTTTCATCATTTTGATGCGTTTTCGAGTGTTTTCAGATGATTTTGCAGTTTAGATTGTACAAAAGTGATGAGTATTTAGACACTCATCAAGATTCTTTTGGGTACCAAAGGCCTAAGTGAGGTTGACCTTTGAGGTACTTAAAGATCTTCTTAACAGCATTGAGATGGGAAGTAAGTGGAGTAACTTGATGTTGAGAACAAACACTCACAAAGAAAAGTAATATTAGGCCGTGAAGTCGTTAAATACATCAAAGAACCAATCATAGATGCAGTAAAGATGTACATTCACTGGTGGATCTATTTCATTATTGATCTTTGACTTTGGAGCTTTATAAGGTGTAGTGGCGGTCCGACACTCTCCATACCAAACTTCTTCAAGATGTCCCTCACATATTTGTCCCGACCGATAAAAATACCATCGGTTTCTCTAACTTGGAGACCCAAAAGAAAGTCATTTCTCCCATGGCACTCATCTGAAATTCTCCCTTCATTAGCTCCTCAAAGTCCCTGCACCAAGCTTCCTTTGTGGATCCAAAAATAATGTCATCCACATACACTTGCACAAGAATAATGTCTGTGGAATTCTTCTTCAGGAAAAGTGTTTTATCAATGGCACCTCTTCGATATCCATGCTTCAGCAGAAATGATGAAAGCCTAGCATACCAAGTTCGTGGTGCACATGATGTAGTCCATAGAGAGCTTTACCAACTTTGTAAACATGAGTAGGATGAGTAGGGTCTTCAAATCCTTTAGGTTGAGTGACATAAACCTCCTCTTCTATTTCACCATACAGAAAGGCGCCTTTAACATCCATTTGATATACCATAAATCCCATATAGGATGCATAAGCCAAGAAAATCCGTATGGCCTCAACTCTAGCCACAGGTGCAAACACTTCATCATAATCAATCCCTCCTCTTGTCTATAACCCTGAGCAACCAATCTTGCTTTGGTTTTAATGACAACACCTCTTGCATCTCTCTTATTCTTCAAAATCCATTTAGTACCAATTGCATACTTGCCATCAGGTAGTGGTACCAAGATCCAAACTTGCCGATTTTGAAATTGTTGCATCTCTTCCTGCATTGCCTCAAGCCAACTTGAATCTTCAAGAGCTCGAGTAACACGGTTGGTTCCACTTGAGAAAGAAAACAAGCAAGCGGACAATGTTCATAGTGCGTGTGATTGTCTATTTGCTGATTTAATACATAAGAGATAAAAGCCACTTGACCATATTTAGAACTTGCCACCGTACCCCGTGTTCTAACAGGTGCATTAGGATCACCAATAATATTTGATTGTGGATGAGTGTTGTGAATCCTTTTAGTAGCTTGATGGTGTTGACTTCAATGGAAGAATCAAGATTAGTCATAGTAGGTTCAAAATCAGTGTCATAAGAAGGTGAGGTAAAGATTCCAGCTTTGGGTTGATGATTACCAAGATCGAGGGTCTTGGAAACGAGTATTAGGATCTCCAAAGTCTGTGGACACTCTAGTAGAAATGGGAGTAGTAACAGATAGCCTTCAGAGAATTGGTGATGATAGGAGAAATCGGATCACGTTCAAGAGAATTGAGGTTTCCACTTATTGTTTCACTTGCACTCTCCTCAAGATTCCTCTCAAAGATCTAGATTAGCCGCATACTCTTGTTTCTTCATCTAGCAAGATCCTTTGCATAATTGGACTCGTCTTCACTCTCATCAGAAGTAACATTTGAAGTGTCACCTGAAAATTGTTAGGGGAGAAAGAAGGCACTACAATGGGTTGTTCATCATCTTCAAACTCACTGTCGAATCGGCATCGAGGTAAAATCAAGCATCCGGGTATCTGCACTGTTAGTTGGAGACTCTTGAGTACTTGCATGTTGGTTAGCCATATGTCTAAAATAACCCAAATAATCGGTTAGTAATCAAGGTCAAAAGACCAAACATGACCCTGTCCTTGAACATTAGGCTTGTCTTCTAGAAACCTCAGGTTTAATGTCTCCTCAATCTTCTTAGTAGATAAATTGTAAACTCATGCGCCTTACTATGAGCTGAATATCCCACAATATAACCATCATCAGTCTTCTCATCAAATTTGCCCAATGGATCACATGTATTCAGAATAGTCACTTGACACCCAAAAGTTTTGAGGTAATGAATAGTAGGAACTTTCCCATAGAGAAGTTCATATGGTGTTTTGAAGTGTGGTCAAGTAATGGACACTCTATTCAGTACATAACAAGCATTGCTTCACTTCCAAACCAAAACATGGTGGGTAGCTTAGAGTCTGCCAGCATTGATCTTGCAGCCTCTATGAGGGTTCTATTTTTTCTTTCTACCACCCCATTTTGTTGTGGGGTTCTTGGAGTGCTATAGTCCCGTTTTATCCCTTTTGACTTACAGAGTTCTATAAGGATAGCATTCTTGAACTTTGTCCCATTATCACACTGAATTCCTTTAACCTTTTTGTTCAACTGATTCTCAATAAGGGTAATAAAGTCTTTCAAAGACTGGAGATGTTTCATCTTTGGTCCGTAGAAAGAATACCCAACAAAATTTGCTATAACCATCAGTGATAACTAGACAAAAATACTTTTGATCAATGCTTCTAACTTGAGCTGGACCAAACAGATCCATATGAAGCAACCAAGAGGTTCAAAAATAATGCTCACAGCAGTCACAACTTTGTATGAGGCTCTGTGTTTCTTTCCTTTGTTGGGCAACAGTTATGATCATTAGTGAAGACTTTGGAAGGAAGACCTTCAACAAGACCCAGTTTAGAGAGCTTGTTTATGGTCTTGAAATTGACATGTGCCATCCTCCTATGCCATTTGGTAGACTCATCCAAGGATGCTTTAGCTACCAAACAAGTTAAGTCACCTTCTGGTTTAATATCAGTTAAGTTGAATGTATAAAGATTGTGATTCCGAGGAACTTTCAGCAGAATTGAAGTTTCTTCTGGGAGTTTGAAGTCGTTAGATAACACAAGACATTCATCCTCTGTGAAGAGTACTTTGTTCTTGGTGTCACAGATTTGTGAGACTGAGAACAAATTGAAGTGTTGGAGTTCCTTGACATAGTATACATTCTCAAAGTCCAGTTGAGGTGTTTTGATGGTCCCTTTCCCAGTAATCCTTCCATCACTTCCTCCAAAGGTTACATTGCCTCCTCCTTCAATTGATACAAAGTTATGCATCATATCCCTGTTTCCAGACATACTTCTTGAACAACCACTATCAACAATGCCAACATCTTTATGCTTAAGAGGATGATTCTACAACAACAAAAATATACAAAATATTAGTACACTATTGAGGCTCAAGTGATTGCTGACTTGAACACGCCTTAATGGATCATATGAATTATGCCATGCAGATGTATAGGATCCACTATTGTTCTTGGGTTTCCATTGAAATTTAGGACCCTTTTTATTCCAAGAACAACCTGCTGAGGACTTGACAGTATCCCAGCCCCTTTCCCATCAGTCATTGAGTCCACATATCCGGGCCAATAACCATTCTTAAAATATGAACTTGTTGGTTGTACATATGGTCTTGCAACCTGGTCTTCTCAAGGAAAAGGAGAATTAGTTGCTTGTGGAACATAAGGGGTATAGCATTAACATTGGTCCACATTGGTCTAGATGTCCTAGAATCACCACACCTACCCATCCTTTGCTCATGATAATCACAATCCTTAATTAAATGAAATTTACTTCTACACACAAAACAGGTCTTCTGTTTAGAAGATTTATTCAATCCAAAAGATGTTCTATTACAAGCAGAAGTATTCAAACCAAAATCATGAAAAGAATTGTTTTTAACAGTATTATTATTGAAAGAATTAAAAAGCAAGTCTTCAGAGGCAACTGTCTTGAAAGAGGATTCCTTGGAAACAACTCTGACATGCTTATTGGTAGTCTTGGGTGAAGGCAGGGGTGAAGACTTGGAAGTCGGACTTGTCATTTGAATCACACTCTGTAGACCCTTGCTCGGAGGACTTGTCACTGTTAACACAATAGACAAAGTCATTAGACAAAGTATCGTGGTCCGCAAGTCTTTGACTTTTGCCATAGAGATGGTGTGATCCATCAAAGTCAACAGTGATGGAAAGGTCAATGGGCATGTGCTCACCTCTAATAGGTCCACGCACAGCATGTAGAGCACCTTCTTTCACAAAATTAGCTAGGCTCATTTGGTGTAGATTTGCGTGTGTCATCCCTAGCTTCTAACCCTACATACTACTTAAAGCCTAATCCTATAGAAGTATTTGGAGTTTGACTAGCATAGATGTGACTTGCTAACTTATTTCCATTTAACAACCATTCATTATGCCTAGCAATTTCAGTATCTAGTTTCTATTTTAGCTCTAGATTTTCTCGACACTACATCGCTCTCAACTTCTCAGAATATTTTAACTCATTCTTAGCACATTCAAGATCCCTTTCCAACACACTTATTTTCTCATCATAAGCTATTTGATTCTTCCGAAACCAAACCTTTTGTCTTTCTAGTGTTTTTAAAGCCTGTTTATAAGCTTCAACTTCTACAAAGTATTCATTATATTTAGGTTTCAAAATATCATAAGCTTCTTTGAGTTCATTATAACGCCCACTACAACCAAACAAACAGTTTTGTACCTGAGAGATGCCCATCAAGGCAATCTGAGCATGACTATCCTCTGAAGTACAGCTTGCAATCAAACCAACATTATCAATGTCAGGACCATTATTCTTTTCCGCTCATGTTGCGTCCAGTCCACATTCTGTCAAGAGTAACCAAAGCTGCCGATCCCTTTGAAGTTCCAAAGCGTCCTTCGATTCTGGCTGATAAGTAGAGTATCTCGTCTCATCACCGCTTTTCGTCTTTGCACTCTCTAGAGAAGTGACCCATCTGTTGACAAGTGAAGCACTTGACCTTCCTTTTATCAAACCTCGCTGGATCTCTTCCTTGGAAGCCAAACCTTCTGCCAGTTTTGCGCTCAAAATTCTTGATATCCATGGACGGCATAGCCACCGCCACTTCAAACTTCATCTCTTCCATCTCCAAAGTGGATCCACCGATCTAAATCTTCATATGCCAGTTCCTACTGAGGATCATAATCAGCAAAGAATGATCCAAGCACATCTTCCATTATACCTCCAGATTTAGAACTTGATGGAGTGGTAGTGTAAGATGATGATGAGTAAGTTGGACTTGGACCATAATTCATCTTAGGGGTAGAAGCTCCAATGAATGCTGTGTGACTTGCAGTAGATGATGATCGAAAAGGACTTCTTACATCATGTTCAAGAGCTTTAAGTTTGTTGTATGCGGCTTGTCAAAAGTAAGCATATCCAAACCACCTTTTGCTTTTAAAGCAATGCTCACTTGTAGCCAGGATGGAGGTAAAGACCTCAAGAACTTAGCATTACAATCATCATTATCGGCTTTGCTGCAGGTGATTTAATCGACTTAAAATCTTGTGAAACTTGTCATAGCCCTTATGAATTCCTTCCTCTTCAGTGATTTGAAAGTCTTGAAATTTTTGTCTCAGCATGGACTTTCTCATTCTCCTAGATTCCTCATTCCTCCTAACTTAGCCTTAATAGCTAACCATATGTCCTTAGCATCTTGCATGAAGTGAAAATCACTCAAGTGATCCTCGGGAATAGCTTGAAGAAGAATGGTTTTAACCTTGGTTTCTCTCTGAACCGCCAATAACTCTTGGCAGCTTTGGGAGGAACATAAGTCATCGTTCAAAGCAGCATCTCATGTAGTTTTCTTCAAACTGTTTCCTTTAATACTATCTCCATAGATTCCAATCAATGTTGGAGATCCAGTTTTGCATCTTCATTGCCCAAAGATCATACTCCTCCCTTTTAAGGTAAGGAAACTTAGCATTGTTGTTCGAGAGACTTAGGTGTTGCAGATGGGTGGTGTTTTGGTTGTTGGTGATTTCAACATCAACATCTGATCCAGGCATGGTGAGTTTTGTTTTGGTTGTATTGGTGTTTGGAAAAACCTGTCCTTAGTATCGTAGAGACTCTCACGAGGCTCTGATACCACTTGTTGAATACTTTTAGACCTTGATAGATCTTGAGCTTCGTAGATCGTTAGTATCGCTTGTGTAATCACAAACAAACTAAAAGAAAATCTCTACAACTTGTATTCTGTAGCGGAATATAAACACAAGTATAAAACACAGATAACTAAGAACTTCTTTGATCCTCTATGGATCGTTATATTAATAACTTATTTTAAACATACGTACATAATTCATTCTATTGTGTTCCTTTTATAGACAAGGAACCCTAAACAAAACCCTAAACCGTTTCCCAAGAAACGTATAAACATAAAACTAAATAAGATATACACAATCACTTCCTAATAAAGCTCATGTATATCCAAACTAAATAAACTAAACACGGAATAATAACTTCCGCAGAAACAAACTAATCTTCAGCAGAACTATGTCTTCAGCAGAATCCATACCCTTCGGCAGAATCCATTCAGCAGAAACAACAGCATAATTCATACTTCACATAATTCCCAACAAGATCATCAGCTATAGTAAATCTCTGGATCATCCTTTATTGTGTTGCCATCATGTGAAGTTGTGACTTTCGGACCGACATGCTCACATTTTGGATCATGATATCTTCTCATCAGAGTTGCGGAAGCTTTTGTTGTTTCAGAATATTTCCAGTAGCGTAGCAGAAGCATGGTTTGAAAATATCAGAGCCAGTTGATGAAGATATGCACCTATCATGATTACTTTAATGGTGAATGTGATTGTGTGAGCATGCGGTTGTGGATTGACTCCTCAATTCTGATCAGCAGCAATGGTCGGGGTGTACCTGCATAAAACAGTTAGCAATAAAGTGTATGAAAGTGTCTTTGATCACTTTCATTGAATTGAGGTACACGGCCCACGGTTCCCCGTTGATCAGTACAAGTACTGCCTGTGATCAGGTAGAATTCCGAGGAATTTCCTTGACAGGGTTTCGTAGCTGTTCTAGCCGTTCTCAAGCTGGAGCGTCTCAAAGAAGACAACACGGAGTGAGTGAACCAGCGAATTGAGATTAACTGATTGATGAAAAATGATTCGAAAACAATCGTGTATTGCTTGATAAAACGGGTTTTGCAATACAACGAAGGTTTTACGGAAAAATCAATTATTAATCATAAATATCTTTTATTTTGAAATATCAATACAAAGTCGATGTGCAATAAGAAAGAATTTTTGAGCACAACGACCGTTTTTTTCAAAGATATCCGTCAATCCATTTAATTGGACCTGGATTGATTCAATATTGAATCGCACCATTGATGAAGTCCATATGTCACAAGCAAGTCTTGGCAATACCACAAGGATAATGTGTAGGACTCTCAATATATTCTCACATTCCACATTGTGTGAAACTGTGAGCCTTCATTGACAGTGTCCTAATGAGATTTATTGATGATCTCGTGGCTCTAGACTCAATTGTGCACATTTGGTTTCCTATGCCGGAGACTAGGGAGAGGGTCTCCTTCTTCAATATCAACGATCTCTAAGAGAAAGTCGATAGATTATGCCAGTTCCCCGTGAGGATGAAACAAGCCCTTTTAAAAGGAACTTGAGTAGCTTGGGAAGTTAACTGCAGTGCGTCACTGGGTCCATGACGTCTTATCTTCAATACTGGCGTTACCCTGTTAACCACCAGTAGCATATGTATTGAACCCGGTTTCTGCCCTAAGGTTGAATAAATGGAGCGCTATTTCTTTTCACCCTTTTCTCATTCATTTCTTTATGATTCTTCAACCCCTTCAGTGCTTACCGTGACTTCATAACTAGAACCTTGTTGGGTTTATTCCATTTCTAGCTCTATCTCAGTCCGCACTCTTCCCATATAACACTTTTCTCCTTTTTTCATCATACCTAAGGACTTCTACACTAACTAGTGGATTGTCCCTGGGTAGATCCCTCCGGTTCTGGCGGATCGTGGGAACGAATACCTAACTTAACCGTCCTTGTAACTCCGTACATAAAGTAAATTTGGTCAGTCTTTTTGTATTGTTCTTCATACATTGGTGCCAATTGAAAATCAATCCAAGTACTTGTGATACTTGATCAAAACATTTTGTACCTGAATTGTTTTTGATATTTTTAGAAACAGCTCCCCCCTCAACATGTGCATTATATATTTTTGAAACGGTTTTAGCACATGGAGGCAAGAGGTCTTGAAAATCTCAGATTTAAGAATGAAATATTCGATTCTTTGATCAACCATTTCTAGAAGTTATCAACATCACTTTCCCGATCAAAATTAGTATTTTTCATACTTTGATAAAGATATTTTATGGGAAAGGATGTGGTTTTCAAAAAGTTGCTCCCCCTCAACTTGTGCATTGTGATTTTTGAAATTGTTTTGCCCGAAGAGGAAAGAGTTCTTAGAAGCACATTCATGATCATACCGCCATACTGAAACCAATTGAAAATCAATCAAGGTACTTTATGATGAAACATATAAATCTTTGTACCTTGAAAGTTTATTTTCTTTTGAAATGGTCCCCCTCAATATGTGCTTCGAGATTCGAAAGTGTTTAGCACATATGGGAGAGCAGTATGCACTTTGAGACAAATTGGTCACCTTTTATCAGATTTCATATTTATATCACATTTTCTCCCTCGATCAAAAATTTCAAATCTTTTGGGATTTTGGATCTCAAGTGATTTAAATATGTAAGAAAATTTTATTGGAGAAAAATGTGTCCGGTTTTATTTAATCTGAAATGGAACACTCCTAAGTTCCTTTTTAGAATAAAAGGGAACTCTAACCCATAACCTATCACTACTATATACATCATAGTTATAATTGTTCATAATACAGTCACCATATTACACATTCATATTAAAATATAACAAAAACTACTCCAGAAGGGTGTCTTCATTCAGTTCTTTGAAGCAGTTTGTAGTGACCTTCCCGAAGTCTACCACCCACAAAACTTTCAAGGCTGCGAAAGATCATTCTCATCTTAAGTCTTCTACCAATTGCAGCCACAAACTCTTCGCACCTCTTCAAATCCTGTTCAGACCAGAATCTTGTTTTGTTCCACGAGTTTAGGTCAATTTTGATTTCCTTCACCCTTGAGTTCAACTCTTGCTCAACCATCCTGAGAGTGCCATCACTGAACTTGTATAGCTCTAATAGTCACATCAGCATTCTTGACTCGTATCTGTCAGTAAAGAGGACTGCTCTAGGGGTGTCAATTACTATATAGTTGTGGCGAAACTCATGTCCTTTGGCTTCCCATTGAGGTCTTGTGAGATTGACTTGAGTCTGGTAGCTTTCAATGCCCAGTTGAAAATTACCAACTCTTTGTCGAATGACTAAACCCCTGATCCAAAGAGTGACAGCAGCAGAGAGAGCCTTCTTTTCACGAACAGGAAGATGGTCAAGGTGGCCTTGAAGGTTCTGAAGGTAGAGATCTTCAAAGTCATTTGACAGCAGATGTTTGAAGTCGTTTTCTTCTATCACGTGATCTTTTAAGTCTACTCTTCGAAGGACAATATTCTTCAGATAATCATAGCCATAGATTGGGAAGATCTCTATACTAACAACACTTAGAATCTGCAGCTTGGATCGAACAACTTTGCGTCACTTTTCAGCTCCATGTCTTTCAATGTAAAATTTGTTCTTCTTGAACCACCAATGAGAAATCCCGTATGAGGCAGCAATGTCATAAACCTGTTCCTTATCAACCCAGAATTGATCGGGTACCAGCTGCTCAAGACCTGGATCAACGTAGGTAGCTGCTTTCATCTTAGAAATCGATAAAGAAGGTTTTCTGCCTGTAGTTCGAGCACATAGATAATCCAGGTCATGGTTGAAGAAGAATTCTGATTGGATGGTTAATTGTCCAGGTTCACCACCGAGAGGAAGAGGCTTGTTCACATTGAAATGGCTGATCTGCTCACTGACTTGATCACTCAGCATTTTATGACATTCTTCCATCTGGTATTGAAGCTGATTGGCATCTGAGTGGAAGACTTTGACGATTTCAAACGCTTGTCCTTCAAGATCCTTCGAAGTGATGGACGAGATTCCCTTCTTCTCATAAAACCACTTTGATGGATCGATATACTTTAATCAAACTAACTTAACTAGCTTGTTAAGGTTTAATAACCTCGGATAAATCCTAAGTTATTAACAAAGAAACACTGAGCAATCTTTATCAAGTACGCGGAATTTACTTAACAAAGCTAAGAAGAATAACTTTTATTATAAACTCTAAATCTGCTTATTATGCAGATACTCTAATACAACTCTAAGATAATCGAACTTCTTTCTAAAACACTAATTAACTTGTGAATTCGTAAACTCTAAAACTCATAGACTCGTACATCTAATGCCAATCTAGAAGTCCTTTTATAGGCTCAAGGATATCCTAGTCGGTTTACAATTTGTAACCTTGTACGACAAGTAATCTAAACATAGAATACAATACTTTCCATAAACGAATATAACAGTTCTTTGTTCTTGCAGTACTTTGACTTTGAGGTGCAGTACTTTGACTTTGTCTTTAGCAGTACTTTGCAGCTTACAGCACTTTCATATCTTCAGTACTTTCATGTCATCAGCACTTTCATATCCCAACAATCCTCCCCTAACTTGAATTCTACTTGCTTGACTTCAAGTTCCTTTTAAATGTATCTTTAACACTTCATCTTTAGGACGGATTATTTCTTAGTCTTTACATTATATCTCTGTAGTGTCTGTACTTGTCAAAGTATCTCTTAGAATTGTGCTTTCTCAGCAGCATCCAGCAAGCTCCATCTTTTCAGCAACACAGCAACATATGACAATTTGTACATTAAGTCAGTTTAAGTTGCATACTATTCTCATCACTTCCAGGTGTGTTAACTCCTGTGAGAGGTGAATCATTGAAAATTTAATGGATTTAGATCTCTTTACCAAAGCCATTATCTTTGGAGTAGCCAGATGTTTTGGTGTGTAAGACCATGGTACATTGATAACCATATGATTTTTAGCAAATCATCAGCTATCAACAGATTTGAGTTATCTTTACCAAAAGTTGTACCCTTCTGGACTAGCTAGTTCTTCTATCTAATGGTGAACTAATTACCAATAATGGGTTTTCCACTGCCTTTACCACAAGCCATTTTCTTGTGGGCTAGCCAACTCTTCACATTAACTGATATGGTGAGTTGATTACCATACAACTTATTAGCAAGTTGTCAACTAAAAACGGATTTGATATATCTTTACCAGAGCCGTTTGCTCATGGATTAGCCAATCCTTTTGTAACCATGGTGGATTGATGACCGATTAATGTTGCCATATCAAAAACCATTTATTTCACTTAACCTTTGTTTCAAAATATTTTATACTTAGCAAAAGGTTTCATTTAAAAATGACTTAACTGGTGTAAAAGCTGCAAGCAGTACTTTGATGAAATCTGTTTGATCGCCAGATATCAATAAAGTATCTTGATTTATCAAAAATAATTTATTCAATGAAATTCATACTAGTTTACTCATCTTCTTCAAAGAATGGTAGTCCAGGTTGATAAACAAGTTGATAACCATACAAGCAGTTTCATTATCCTCTTCTACTTCCAATCCATGCTCTAGCATTCTTCACATGAGCTCAACTGTGAGAGGATATCTTCTATTCACAAACATGTGTATCATTGTACCATTTTCCAGCTCTAAAACATGAACTCCTGATTCTTCAAAGAATCTCCAAAGAAACAATTTCCCGTTTTCTTGATTCTTCCAAATATCATCAGTGCTTTCCTCTTCCGTTTCCCACATGGTTATGAGATCTCCAAGCAAAACTAGACCAATTCCTTCTGATGGATTATCTCCAAAATAAGCTTTCACCACATTATATAGATAGAATAGATCCACCCTATCTATAATATGTAATAAATCCCATAGCCTATTGAAAACTTTGAAGCTTTCATCTTCTTTATGAAAAATCATATAATCTCCATCTTTGGATTTCACAACTTCAAAAGCACTAATCTGAGATATGTTCATCTTCATGTCAGCATCTTCTTTTGAATAATCAAAATCTACTACTCTGAGATAATTCCTTAATGCATCTCTAGTCTCAGATCTTAATTCAACTCTTTCTTTCTTTGAGAACTGTATCGTAACTTCACTTTTCCTTTTTCTTTTAAACTCTTCTTCCTTTCTTCTTCAGGTCAATTAACTTCTTCTTTAAAATCTTTGATGCCTGCAACACTCTTCTTATAAGCCTCTGTTTCAACATCATAGAGTCTTTTCATATCAACATAATTCAGCACGCAATCCTTTATATCCTCGACCTTTCAAATAAGCCATCATAGCATTCCTGTCTTTAGCTAAATTAGGTATTCTTGGCATATATCTACAGAGTAGGTGATCAGTAATGGTTCAGTTGCAGAAACTTCACATGTAATTCATCTTGTAACTTCTCTTCTCTATTTTGAGCTTCTTCACTTCGAGCTCTATCTTTAGCATTTAATTCTTCTTGAAACTTTCTAGCAGCAACTTCATTCCTAGCAACTTCAATTTCTCTAAGTTCTGCCAAAGTTAGTTTCTTCTTCTTAGTTTTCTACCAGAACACCTTTCCCTTTATCCTTAGGATCAATTTCAGGTTGAGAAGTTCTTTGTTGTTCATCTTCTTGCACTTCTCGAATGGTAACACCACCTCTTGGTTGTGATAAATCTTCTAAAATTGTAGCAATGAATTCATCATCACTTGCAGAATGAATAGGTTTTAGTGTAGCTTCCTCCTCTTCTTGTATAACAGTTGTAGAAGGACCAGCTTCCTCTTCAAAATTCAATACTCTTGGAGTAATTAACTCTTGTCTGAAAGTACCTTGCAAGCGATACTTTGTTGTTCAATACCTTGATCATCGATACTTTGAACTTGAACTTGTTCCTCTTGTTCCTCAAGATCTTGAATGATCTTTTCTTGATCTTTTCATGTTCTTCAAGCACCTTCAGGTTCTTTCTCCTTCTCAACATCTTCTTTCAAATTTTCTTCTTCTAAATTCCTCCCAAATTGGACAGAAGATGGTTTATGAACCTTTTGGCTTTTGCGTTTCCTAGACTGACTTTGCGCCTTCTTCTTTGATTTGACCCAGATACGAAATTCTTGAACTAAGGGCCACACAAAAGGTTTTAGCCTTCTAAACTTCAGTTGACTACTAGGGACTAAATTATAATTGATAAGATCCTGAGTTGATTATGACAAAATATGAAAGATGAAGGACTTATGAAGACAATTGATGAAGAAAGAAAGACAAGGGACTTACTTGTTAAAGAAGACTTTATTATTTAGTCCCTAGTAGTCAATTGTCACCCTAGACTCTCTAGTATATAAAGAGAGGCATGGAATTAGATTTAGAGTGTGTCAAGATGTGAACACCAAAGGTGTGTGTGTGTACAGGCGTTAGGTGAAAACGCTTAGTTAGTCGATTAGTGTTTAGTATGGTAGAGATGTTTAGTCGATTAGTAGTTTAGAGATGATGGCGAAGAACTTTGTTAATAATAACAAACAATTTTTTCTTATTCCGCTGTGCATTATAATTTTTGTTATTATTATCCCCTAGAGCTTATAAACGATCTTATCACACTTCATAAAGCTGCCCATATCTCCAGTGATGTGAAGAAGAGAATCTTCAGCTGGGGCTTCATAGTTGGTAGTGATGTTTGATGCCCAGTTGTTATCAGAGATCATCGTGCCAGACTATGGAATGGACCATGAAGGTTCAGGAGTTTGAGGTCTCTCTTCGGTGAGCCAGCTTTGAGTTATGTCTTTTGAATGTGCAACTCTAGAGGTTTTAGCGCGTTCTCCCGAAACGTATGCATCAAACCAATCCTCATCTTCAGACGGCTTAGGGATATGTTTTGTGGATGCATCATCATCATCGGACTCTGACTCTGCCATGACATAAGACTCTTCATGTAGTATTTGAGCTTTCAGGATAGTGGAGAAGGTGGGTGTAAACCTTGAATCAACTGTGGTCCATGCTGTAGACTTCTTCTGAGTGCCCTGATCACCGGATGAACTGGATTGATTAGAAGGTTTTGGAGGAGATGTTGGTGGTTGTGGTGGAGGTGTAGTGGTTGTGCCAAAAGATTCACCAGCACCGGATGTTCCAGCTCCTCCAGTAGGTGGTGGAGGAGGAGGAGGTGGAGAGTTGGGACTTTTATGTAACGACTCCAACAGTGAAGTCCTCCTTTTCTTCTTCGCCTCCCTTTCTCGAATGTCCTCCAGAAATTATAGATGATTATCATGCTTAATCAATACTTCAAGTGCTTCATATTGCTTCTTATGAACTGCATCCTGGTGCTCATTAGCATCATACATCTTTTCGGACAGAACAACTCTCATATCAGAAATGGGCAAATCCTTGAATCGTTGAAGCAATGGAGCCTTCATTGCCCATTCTACAACATCTTTTACCTCTGCCTCAATTGCGTCTGCAACTCCTTGATCGAAGTTAAGGTTTTCCAGCTTGTGGACACGACGATCGAGGAAGTTGATAGATTTAGGCACTTGCCTCTCCAGAGCTTCAATTCGTTTCACATCCTTGTCGAGCAATTGGTCAGATGTTAGAATTTGTGGTGGTGAAGCCGATGGAGTGTCTGTGTCATTAATTGGAACAACTGGTTCAGGTGATAGATCTTTAGCAGGTTCAGGTGGTGGTAGTGTAGTTGTAAAAGCAGGTGCAGGCATCGGAGGGATGGTTGATGTGTCTTGCTGGATGCTGACTGTGTACATGGACTCAGCTTCCTCTTTTTCATCGTTTTGCTTGTAAGTTTCAGTGTTTGAGGGCTTGTCATTCAAAAACTGATCACCAAATTAAAAGTCAGCATCTAGATTCTTAAGAGATGATAGAGATCCCGAAGATATGTTGGTATCTTCTAGGTGCCCGTGTTCTTCATAACTTGGCTCAAGAATCTCCTGAGGATCTTTAAGCAGCACATTTTCCTCATTTACAGTTTCAAGCACTGGAATCTCTTTTGTATCCAGACTTTCAGACTGTGTGTCGCTTGATGCAAGTGTATCTTCCGGTGTATCTGACACATCCTTTTCCATTCTAGTTGGTTCTTGGGATGAAGACAATTCAATGCTTCTTTTCTTCAGCTCAAATTGGTTGGTAGTTCTTGACGGTGAAGAAGAGATGGTCAGCTTCTACACCAACAATCCCTTTCCCTTTGTCTTGTGTGACTGAAGTTGTTTGATGTGGCATTGACTCAGGTTCTCTTATCTCAATACCTCCAATTGGTGGTCTCATATTCAGGCTTTCCAGGCTTTGTTTAATTCCTTGTTGCAAAGCAGCATCGTCTTCATCAACCAATCGCATGTCACCCTTTGGAGCCTCGGTTCCTCCAACATTCCCCTTTTCGACATCATTCTTTCTCTTTTTCTACTTCTGTGATGACGTGTCGGTAGATTGAGATCTATCACGTCTCATCTTGGGAAGGGCGGCATATGAGGTTTTAGAGGATGATTTAGTGCTGGAAATGGACTTTGTAGACTTGGGCGTGAGGGATGGGGCGTCATCAACATTGGATCTGGATACCCTTTTCTTGTATAATCTGAAGTAGTCTATCTTCTTAATATCCTCTGTGAGAAGTGCATCAGGAATTGGCATTCCAAAGATCTCTTTATTAAAACCTCTGGCAACATATTTGAGGTTACCGAGTACAAATTCATCCCTAGCATTGTAGAGGACTGACTCACTTCTTGGATTAAAATGATGATTTTGTTGCAAGAACTGAATGATAAGCTTCGAGAATCTTATGCTAGGAATAACAAGTTTGTGTACTTTCTTCCTTCCTTGCGCTTGATTCTGAAGATTGGTTCTGTCGGTGATGAAAGTGTACATAGACAACGAGAATTCTTCCCAAATACGTTCCGAGACATTAATGTTCACCCCATTGATGAGACCCCATAGGATTTGCAGAATAGGTATCCTTACTTTATCGAACCCTGAGGTTTTTCCAGATAAGCATAAGTTGAGAATAGTTGTCATGGCTCTCCAAGGTTGATACATGTGTTCGGTGATGATATCTGAAGCCCTTGTTATGCCAACTTGATAACCCAAACCAATTAGAAAGACTATTAGCTCTTCCGCACTAGGTGGAGGGGCAGATTGTTTGGTAGGGTCACATGGTGTGATTCCTAGGGCCTTACTGAGAATGTCGGATGTGATTTCAAATTCCTTATCATCAAGCTTGCAGGAATAAGTGACAGTGATATTGTCCCATGTGATGGTGTTCCAAAATTGTTGTAGGTAAATGGAAGGGATCGTGCATTGCTTGGTCATGGCACTGAAGAAGTTAGTGTTTTTAAGAATATCAATTGCCACTTTGAAGATTGGATTTTGTTGCAATCTTTCCATGTCCACATAGTAGTTGCTTTTTCCTATCTCTACCCATTTATCTTACGGAAAAATTTCGTTGTCTGTAGAACGTGGGTGGGCAGAAGTAGCAAGGTTCTCAGATGAGGTTGTGTTTGCCATTGAGAATCTAAAGAGATACACATACAACAACAGTGTTTGAGAGCACGTTAGATTAGACATGGTTAGCAAAACAACTTTAATGCAACCTCATGACAAAAACACAACGAGAAGCATACTTGACAGATTATCAATAAACATATTGAAATGTTTAGGAACTAGATTAAGTAGCATTAGTAATTTTTAAAGTAACAACTCATTTTGACAAAGTTTTTCAAGAGACAAGTTGTTTTGAGTCAAAATTGTTAAAAACAAAGTTGCTATAATAGAATTTCATGAGACATGATGCTATTATGGAAGTGTTATAACACATAGCTAAAACAAGTTGTCAAATCAAGTTGCTACAAGAGAAACCAGATACAAATTGCTTAAACCAAAAATGTTATAGCAAGTCGCTATGAGTGATTAGTCAAGACAAGTCGCTACAGGAGAAACCTTAACCAAGTCGCTATCATGAAATTATTACAGCAAGTCGCTTTAAACAATTTGACAAAGCAAGTTGCTACAAAAAAATAGTGACAAGTCGCCATTGTGAAAATGATATAGCAAGTCGCTAACTTGTCAAAACAAGTCGCTATAAGAAAAATACTTAACAAGTCGCCTTTATGAAAACGTTTAAGCAAGTCGCTAACTTGTCAAGACAAGTCGCTATCAAAAGTTACAAGGCCAAGTCGCTACAATTCGTATCACCCAGTTAAAAAGCAAGTCGCTAGCAAGAATGTATTAAGATATCACAACTCGCCATGAGGAATCTATGAACCAACTCGCTACCAAGAACACTTAGCTAATCAGGTAAGTCGCTACCAAGAACTTGACAAAACATACGCATAAAACCACAATCCAATCAACATATATATCCATTACAATAACACAATC
This sequence comes from Chrysanthemum makinoi, assembly GCA_910596185.1. Taxonomy (NCBI): domain Eukaryota; kingdom Viridiplantae; phylum Streptophyta; class Magnoliopsida; order Asterales; family Asteraceae; genus Chrysanthemum; species Chrysanthemum makinoi. The sequence goes on from OU343216.1 coordinate 139,031,629, forward strand.
AAATCGCTTCAATGAACAAGTACAATCAACCCACAACCATAAACAAGATCAGAAACACAACCCAAAAGGAAACACATACGAGAGGTACAACAATTTGTGCAAAGACCCATTTAAACATACAAATGGATCCTCACATCTATCCTAGTGAACCCAAACTACTCCTAATTATATCAAGTGTTCCCATTTAAACGAATCCATTAACAAACCTAAACAAGGGGGTCAATTGTCGAGGATCAAATGCACGGTGGAATCTGTTAAGAGAACTGAGTTAGGGGAGGTATATAATCTACATGTTTTGAAACAAAAACGTTGACATAAACCTTACCACAAGCAAGTCGCTAGCAAGAAATGGTCACGAGAGAGAAAACAAGAAAAACTTTTTGAGTTTATGAAAATATGTAACTTGAGACAACTCGCTAAGGGTTAAGAATGGTTTTTCAAGTTTACAAAGTTCATACTTTCAGTCCTTGTACTTGTGCAGAAAAGGCAACTCGCTAGTTGAGATTAAGGATAAGTCGCTACCCGTTAGTAAAGCCAAGTCGCTATCCCTGATTAAGGCAAGTCGCTATCTATCTAAATTTGTACTATTGATACTTTCAGCCCTTGTACTTATCAGATTGCATGCAAATACAGTGGATAAAAAGCATTCATGTTGAATAATATGACAAGTACCAAAAGTGACATAACATAGATAAGCTATCTAACACGATTAATACATAGCGAATCATGACTTAAACATGCGCACACACAATACATATCAAACAATGATGCAGAGTGAAACAGAGATAATGAGATAACTTGAAATATTCTCCCCCTCAATCAATCTCACCAATGAACATTGATTGAATTCTAACCCCCGTTATAAAACTAGAGTATATCTTTTGTTCGAACTTCATCTATGGTCCCGTGTCATTATTGAATGACATTTCTAGGACCGTAGATGTTATCGATTACAAGAGATACATATTTTATCAGATTATGGGTAACGATTTAATTAATAATTAAAAAAAATGATTTTGATTTTGAATTTTTTTTTTAAATTCAAGTGAAAACTAATTTGTACACTGATTCATGAGAATGAGTCCTGATTCAAGTCGAACAGAGTCAAGTACATGAGGTACATCAATTCTGACAAGCTACAATTCCGAGTGAGCAATCTTCATTTCGATGGAAACCGGTCACGATGTTCATGATTGAATTGAGCATTGCACCTGAAAAAGACTGAGGACACTTTGCACTAGAAGCACATGTAGTATTGCAAATAGATGAGTTAGTGACATGAGTAACCGCACTATTGGATGTTGCACAGTTTGATCTAGGAGTGTCATTAATAGAAATCCCTTTAGGTTCAATATTCTTGAAGATTTTTCCTGTGGGCATCCACTTAAGGCAAGATCTAGGTGTGTAAGTCCATTTGGATCCTGAAAACTTAAATAATGTACCCGTGGGAATCCATTTGAAACAACTGCTAGTAGATTTGGATGAAGCCACTTCCCTGTTTTGAATATTGGTCCTTTTGTAATTAGTTTGTTTCTTAGGGGATTGATCAGCCATTTGATGCTTCTTATAAGAACTAGACGAACTCCTAATATTCCTGATCTTAGGGCTTCGAACATTAAGCTGGGGATTGTTATTCATTATATCGGAATGAATTAGTGAAGTGACTGGTTTTGAAAAAACTGTATTCGCATCAACTTGGGAGGCAAGCTTAGATTTCGATGGTTTAAATCTTTCATTTCTAAAAGCATTGGGCGCCTAACTAGATGCGTTCGAGTTGTTCAGTACAATTGGCTTTCCCAAGGTTGATGGTTTTGCAAACTTAGTGTTCACCTTATTTCCAATAGATTTCCTAAGCTCATTTTTTAAGGCAACAATAGTGAAGCTCTTATCCTGAATTTGGGCTTTGAGGGCATCAATGTCTGCCAACAAGGAGTTAGTTTGATCTATCAACTTGGAATTGTTCTCTAATAAGTTCTTTCTTAAGGACTCATTTTCCCTTAATAGGTTGGACACACATAGAGCCAATTCATCATTCCTAGTTTTAAGCGTACCACTCACCTCATGGTTAGGATTGTTCATCCCATTATAACCTTTCTTATGCAGATCTGAGAGTTGTAATTTTAGATTGCATATGGTTGAATCTTTATCCTGAATCTGGGTTTTTAAGTAGTTAATTTCAAAAAATTCTCGAAATTCTGGGAATTCCGGATTAATGCAAGGTTTTGTAGCAAAAAAACTTTCTTCTCTTTGTTGTATTGCAATTTCCAAGGAAATACAATGTTTTTCAAGAATTGAGTATTTGTTTGAAAGTTCATCATAAACCCCTTTTTCAACCATGTCATTTGTTTTAAAAAAATTAGATTCAGGCTCAACCAAGACACATTTAACAATATCATCTTCAAAGTTAGGATCAAATTGATCAGGTACATTAGCAAATGCATTATGTTGATCAGTTAAGGGTACCTCATCACATGACACCTGTTCATTTGCTGATATGTCATCTGTATTCACCTCATGCATAACAGGAGTTACTGTCATGCAAGCTGTTTCAAGCTTTTCAGACTTTGAGCCTTCGTATTTAGTACAGCCGGTTTCAACATCCTTTGTTGTAACTGAAATTCTGCATTCGGCATCATCCGTTCTTTCAACTGATCCATTACCCGACATATCACAAGTTTCACTTAATTTTTCTTGACACCCATTCAACTCATTCAAATTATCATTCTCTTGAGCAGCTTCCTTAATGTACACTTCCACACTATCCATAAGTTGGATAAATGTGTTGATGAACTCATGAATTTCCATTCCAGTATGTTTCTTGAATGAAATTCCAGTCACGTGTTGATCAAAGTCTGCGGAATATTCCCCCTTGATAAATGGCTAAAATTGGTTGTAGATTACTTGAAGTGCAGCATTAGAATCATCAATTAATACCTTCTTTTTGGTAATTTGAAGCTTCAGCTGTTCTAAGTTCAGCAACACGGTTTTTGTCAAAGTGGGTAAGTCCTGACGGAAGAGAGCACTGCATGTTCGACCCATAGTAGTAGATAACAGTTATGTGAGGTGCTGATGAAGTAGTTGAAAGGGATCAATGTTGCATTCCATTTGCCTTGCATCATGGGTCATTAACAGGTGTGATTCGATGAAATTTGACTCATAATGTGAAGAGTTTTGATCATAATTTGCTGAATCAATCAAGGTTAAACATTCTGAATAGCAAATAGTTTCTTTGTTCTGTGAGGTATCATAAAGTTCAAGCACTTTGGAGATTAAAGGGTCAGTGATGTAAGACATTGTGTTGATGGATATTAGGTACAGGTAACTTGCATCAATTCACCAAATTGCAAACTATCTTGAAGACAAGTCACTACTTACCCAAGTCGCTAGGAACTCAAGTTGCAATAAACCTTAGAAACAAGTCGCTAAGACACCAAGTCGCTAAGTAGAAACTTGATAAAACCTCAAGTCGCTGTGAATCAAGTTGCTAAGCACAAGTCGCTAAGACACCAAATCGCTAAGCAAACAAGTTGCTAAAGAGCAACTCGCTAAGTATCCAAGTCGCTAAGGATCAACTCGCTAAGAACAATAAGGACAAGTCGCTAGAAATAATAGAGACAAGTCGCTACGCCAACCAAGTCGCTAGCCTAAATGGAACCTCCACTACGTTGTACTATTTGTCGGCTTGTCTCAATAGACAAGTCGCTAGGCTCAAGTCGCTACTCCTCTAACTACAAGTCGCTGGAAATTAACACAGCAAGTCGCTACGAAGAAACATATCCGAGAGCCAAGTCGCTAGGAAGAAAACCTTAAACACAACCCTTTTCAATCCAAAACAAGCTCTACCACAGTGAATCAAGCTTTCCAAATCAAAACCCAAGCACTTACAATGATTCTAAACACAAAAGTACACTCAAAATTTAAACTTGAACACAAGAAATGATCCAAATGATGCAAAAACCACTAAACTTTTTCAAACCCAAAAACCATATAAAACCACTAGAAATCCAAGGATATGTAAGAGAGATGATCAAACCATGGCTCTTGATACCATTTGTTACATATTGGATTTCACAAGCACACAAACAATCATAAATATAGGCGAATATATGATTTTAGAGAGAGAAAGTGGGATATTCTAGTAAGAGAAACTCATGGAATGTTAGATTCCAAATGAACATCCAACCCTCTCCCTTGTGGGGAGAGGGCTATTTATACAAAGAAGCACGATCTCCTACGGGCTGTGGATCAGGAATACAATGGGTAAAGACCCGTCCTTCCTCCACGGTGTTGCACTAGACTAAGCTACGCTAATAACTAACTAATAAATAACGTACCAAACGGTATGTCTACGAGCTAACTTAAGCTAGATAATATTTGGGGTGACCGATGCTTCACTATAGAATTTCCAATTCCTAACACTATGAATCTCTATGAGAATTCTTTCATCCATGGACATTTTACGACAATGATAATGATCCTTAACATGACTTTCTGGCTGGCTACGCACCAGCTTGTTACATGATGTTAATGTAGATTCTACCCTGTAACCGAATAATTGACTGATTCATGTATGTGGTTGTTATCGTTTATTATTGAAATTTATCAACAAATTGTATGATAAAGTATTTTAAGATATATACATTTAACTATAATTAGATAGATAGAGCTTGGTTAGTAAATGTCACAGACCTATTTTAAACAAACCCAACATAAACTGACCAATTCAACCAAATGAAATCAACACAATGTTTTTTGTTCTTAATTGACGTGTCTATACCTTGTTTCACACTAAATAAGATGAACATAACTAATACTCATATATTTAGATTCAGAACACACACACACATGAATAATAGACAGACAGTCAAAATCAGTACATAAAATATATGAAAAAAACACAAACCATCATATGGAGTATCAGGGGTACGACACACACATTCCTTGATATCGCTGGCAATTACCCTCTATAATAGAAATGATCACATTTACAAAGTTATCAAAAGAAAATTATGAGCCAAATGATAACAAACCTGGCAAATGACCATATAATATTTTACAAAAATTATTTTGGCCTTATTAAGACCTACCAGAAACAGTTACATCAATATCAATTAAACCATAGCGGATCTCTTGTACTGGCTTAGTATCAGTTATTTCACAAACAACATATCAAACAAAAAGGGGTTATAATATGAATATACCTGGTAGAAGGTTTTTCCACATGAACATGCCCTGAAGTATCTGCTCGCATTCTTTAGTGTCTTTAATATTACCTTTGTCAACAGCCTCCTTACTCATACCTTCCCGCTTTTTATCATCCATGTAAAAAAATTCATCTTTCGTCATTTTCTTGGTCACAATTTCTTTCGCATCATAAATATTATCATTCTCTTCATCTGTATCGTGTATCTCCTCAAAATCTGATTCAAACTCTTTATCATTGATGCCATCAATAGGTTTCATCCGAAAGTCATCGAGCAACTCATCATCTATGTCTTCATGCTTTTGTGTCCTTAAAAATAATATTTCATTAACTAACACCATCAAAGTTGGTTCTATTTAAAAGATTACAAACAGTAGACAACCTGAAACTCTCCTGGCTAGACTTCCTTTCGTTTAAAAGAGTATTGAGGCCTAATCTGCATATCATACAAACAGAAACACATAAATATCTAGCACATACCATCATGCTCAGTAAGATATTCTCCACACTGTTAAAGGATGTAATGACCATGCTAATCAGGATCTTTGCTTTTTTATTCCATGTTAGCTTCGAATCTTTTAAAGTTCACTGCTATTGTTGCACTCTGGAGTTGGACTGCTGTTTCCCTTTCAATCGCTGCACTATTGATGTTTGTCCGCTGTAGCAGGTAAGCTTCACTCGAATAGCATACATTAGAGGGAACAAAATGGGTGGACTGTATAAAAGGTAAGAATGGCTTCAGGTCAAAATTGAACCGGGTTGGGTTGACTTGCAAACACTTCATTGTCCATTTCCTTAAAAAGTTATAGATAATGAATGCTTGCAGAACTATTTTGTTACCTATAAATTTTCGAACAGGGTGACTTTTGACACTTTCGAACCATTTACCATCTTTAATTACTACCTATACTCTTATGTTTGGTTTCAGTAAAGACCCTGGTTATGTGATGTCAAAAGGGATACAGAATAATGCCGAGGCCGAGGTACTGCTTCTATCTAATTAATGGATTAATCCTCGATATGCCTGGATAAGTGACAATATATATTATCGACAACCATACACTTGAAACAACTGTATGCTAAACCGAGTATGACGAGCACTAAATATCCTTGGGGTGTTTGCATTTATATCAACAAACATGTTTTGTTGCAACAACTTAGTGGTGTTGGGTTGGGTAAGAAGTTAAATATGCTTGGTTTGAATTGGGTCACTTTTTAGTATGTGCTGAAACACGTTGGATCTGCAAACACTTTTTGTTTGTTTTATACATAATCAATGCATTCAATTTTGATTGCAAACACTTATGTCTGTAATAATCTAAAATCTAATACCCAAAGTAAAATGGCTTAGGTATTTGTATAAGGGATGTAAAAAGGGTCGACTCAACCTGACACTATTAAGCTTATTATGGTCGGGTCTCTACAGGTCTTAAGGATGTTACCCCAATCCGACGTAACCGAAGTGATTGTAGGGCCAGGTTTCAGGTGTGATAGTCTGCCAATATCAGGTTTCGGGTTCAAACCGATTAAACATTTAGACCCAAAATTATGTATAAAGGGTTCAACCCAAATCGACCTATTCTTAAAATGAGTTGAAATAGCACCAACATGTTAACAGTATATTACCTACTTCCTAAAATCTAATAATTATAGCCCTAATAAATCCATAAAAAATGGTTTTTGTTTGCCCTTAAAAGTCTCAATTATCATATTTGAAACATTCCTTGTGTATAAATCTGTCAAATTGGTTTGAAACTTAACGTCCACTACTGTGATTCTTCTTATGACAATATACAGGGTCTTTTGCTGACTATTGATTTGACCAACACGCCTTACTGGACTGGAAATTGGTCTCAACTGTGTCCTACCTGCAAGGTTCGTATAAAGGGATTCTCTAGTTTTTTAAAATCTTGATGCAGCTATACATCAATATATTATGCTAAATGATATATCTTGAACTTACATACATTCCGTTTTCCCAGATAATAAGACCCATTCGTTCCAAGCATTGTCCTTCATGCAAACGCTGCGTGGAACAGTTTGACCATCACTGCCCCTGGATCTCAAACTGTGTGGGAAAGGTATGAACTCATTTTGCCTGCTAATTATTTAATATCACACATTTTGGCCCCCTGTAACAGATTGAAAATAAATAATTATTCATTATTTAATCAGGAAATAAATATAAGTAGTAGTTTTGAATCTTGTCCTGGTCTCATTTCTGCAAGTTTTGGTGCAGATTTTTCATCCAAATGCTAACGTTGTTGGTCTCCCTTGATTGGAACTGGTCGGGTTCAAACTTTTAATGGCCTAAGACAGTATAAAAAGTTAAAATTCTATATATATACTGATTATTAAATAAAAACTGAGCAGAAATATACCTCTAGATTGGAACCTGTCATTCCTTGGTCATCTACATGTTGCTGCAACAAACCAGGCTATTGTGTTTACTGTCTTTTCAATCATAATTGACACGCTAACTAATTACTAATTAAAAACATCTGAGCAACCAAACCAAGTCAAAAAAAATAGAAGAAAAAAAGAATTGACCTTCAATGGGCATCCACAGAATGTTTAACCTTTTTTAATTATTGAAATAAAACAATTTTGTCATCATATTTGACGAAGTATTTGTTTATGAAATTTTTCACACGAAAAACAGAAGACAAATAATGTTTTGGTTGAACCAGCCAGATCATTTCAGTCCGTACCATTTGTAGGATATAGGATTTCACAAACACATTAAACCATAATCATATGTGGCGTTGAACAAGGTTTACAGAGAGAAAGTTCTAGAGAGAGAAAGGGAAGAGAGTTGGGAACTATGTGAAACAAAGAAAAATGGTATTGAAAGGTCCAACCCTCTACCTGGGGGTAGAGGGTATTTATATATCTTACAAATAAACGCCACCTACGGGTCATGGATCGGGCATCCAGTGGGTAAAGACCCGTCCGTCCTCCACGGTGTTACTTAACAAACTACTTACTAACATATTATGACTACGACTACGAGCTATCTATCGAATACATATACTTGAGGTGACCGACTCTTTAACGACTGAATTTTCTAATTCCTAACAATCTCCCCCTAAAGGAGGTCACCTCAATTTACAATGAATACAAACAGATATTACATTAGATTGTTCTAGGATTCTTTATTAAGTTCTTTGCTCGATAGCTCGTGGTCATTGATTCTTCATGTTCGCATGTTTGGATAATTTCAAGTGGAGGTCTTTAAGCGATCCACGTGATGATGAGTTTTGAGCCAACATTGAGATCATCGGCTAACATAAATCTCGACTCTTCCTCTGGTGGTGTTGGTATTATGTGATGTTGTGACATTCGGACCGACATGCTCACATTCTGGATCATGATTTCTTTTCATCAGAGTAGCGAGCTTTTTGGTTCATGATATTTCAAAGCAGCATAGTAGAAGCATGGAGTGAAAGTATCCGAGTCGTTGAAGCACTTATCATGATTTCTTTTGAGATGAATGTGTAGTGTGAGCATGCGGCTATGGATTGACCGCTTCATTCTGATCAGCTACAAACGTCGGGCGTAACTGCATACAACAGTTAGCAATAAAGTGCAAGAAAGTGTCTTTGATTTCTTTCGTTAAATTGAGGTACACGGCCCACGGTTCCCCGTTGATCAGTACAAGTACTGCCTGTGATCAGGTATAATTCCTAAGAATTTCCTTAACAGGTTTTCGCAGCTGCTCTAGCTATTCTCAAACCGGAACGTCTCAAAGAAGACAACACGGAGTGAGTGAACCAGCGAATTAAGATTCACTGATTGATGAAAAGAGATTTGAAAAACAATCGTGTATCGCTCAATAGAAATTGTTTTTGCAATACAACGAAGGTTTTAATGAAAATCAATTATTAATCATAAACACCTTTTATTTTGAAATATTAGTACACAGTCGATGTGCTAAAGAAAAGAGTTTTTAAGCACAACGACCGGTTTTTCACATGTATCCGTCAATCCAAAACCGAACGAGGATTGATTCAAAAGATTGAATCACCCCCATTCTTTCATTGGTTGTCACATGGTTGATCTATTGGATAGATCACACATGCCACCCACCAGGGGCTTGTTTGATGTTGTCTCGAAGGCTTTCTACCTTCATTGTGAATATGTTTGCATATCACTTTCAGAGGTTCGGCAATACCACAAGGATAATGCGTAGGTCTCATAAGATATAATCTCTCTTTCCACATTGTGTGAACAGAGAGTCTTCATTGACAGTGTCCTAAAGAGATTTATTTGATGATCTCGTGGCTCTAGACTCAATAGTGCACATTTGGTTCCTATATGCGGAGACTAGGAGAGGGTCTCCTTCTTCAATATCAACAATCTCTAAGAGAAAGTCGATAGATTATGTAGGTTCCCGTGAGAATGAAACAAGCCCTTTTAAGAGGAACTTGAGTAGTTTAGAAAGTTGTAGTGCAGTGATCGTCCTTTGGGTCCATGACGTCTTGTCTTCAATAACGGTGTTACCTTGGTAACCACCAGTAGCATATGTATTGAACCCGGTTACTGCTCTAAGGTTGAATTATTGGAGGGCTATTTCTTTTCACCCTTTTCTCATTTCATTTCTTTTTCATTCTTCAACCCCTTCAATGCTTACCGAGACTTCATAACTAGAACCTTGTTGGGTTTATTCCGATACTAGCTCTCTCTCTCAGTCGCACTCTTCCCATATCTCACTTTTCTCCTTTTTTTCATCATACCTAAGGACTCTACACTATCTAGTGGATTGTCCCTGGGTAGATCCCTCCGGTTCTGGCGGATCATGGGAACTAATACCTAACCTTATCTTCCTTATATCACCATACATAAAGTAAATTTGGTCGGTCTATTTGGTATTGTTCATCTGCCATTGGAACCAATTGAAAATCATTTGAAAATCAATCCAGATACTTGTGATATATTATCAAAACATTTTATACCTGAATTGTTTTTGATAATATTAGAAACAGCTCCCCCTCAACATGTGCATCATATATTTGGAAATGGTTTTAGCACATGGAGGCAAGAGGGCTTGAAAATCTCATATTTAAGAATGAAAGCTTCGATTCTTTGATCAACCATTTCTAAAAGTTATCTACATCACTTTCCCGATCAAGGTTAGGATTTTTCATACTTTGATAAAAATATTTTTATGGGAAAGGATGTGGTTTTCAAAAGTTTGCTCCCCCTCAATATGTGCCTCGAGGTTTGAAAGAGTTTTGCACATATTAGAAGGAACCTGCACATAGAGACAAATCAATCACATTTCAATTCTTTGTGGTTTAAAATAGATGCTCCCCCTCAAAATGTGCATGGAAAATTTGAAATCGTTTGGCACATGTGGAGAGGAAAGCTTGCTAAACACTTTATAAAACCAATTATCAAGGTATCAGTTTAAATCCAATTTAAATCACAAATTCTCCCTCGATCACACTTTCCAAATCCTTTGAGAGTTGTGATCTCTATTGATTTTAAATTAAAATTTCAAGGCTTTTTGAGGAGAATAGTGACTTGCTTTTAAAGAAACATTTTAAGTGATAAGGATCAGATTTTCAGGCTTTAAACTCCATTGTTTAAACATGCAAGAGTATCTTTTGAAAACATAACATTAGTAAAGGTTTTGAATCAACATTATTCTTTTTTATTTTTCAACAATAAACCTTGCTCATTTACGTGCCAATTGTTTGAAAAATGACCTTTCAAAATAACCTTTTTAATTCGAATAAAATCATTCTCCCCTCAATCAATGACACAAGTTGTTGATTGAGAGATAGAGATTTTGACGGATGATAAGCACAAATGATTTATCTGAATAATAGAGTACGAGGAATTTTCAAAGCAATTTAGTTTTCATTAGATGGCAAATATTTTTCAGAAGAATCATTAGACGGAAAAATATTTGGAAAGAGAAACATTTGTCTTTTTGATGACAAACATTTGTTTTAAGAATCAGAGCCTGAGTTTTGATAAATAAGATAAAGTATCGCTCTGTCCTTTACTTTTTAGAACGGGTTACTGCCTGAAATGACAATAAACAACCATTTTTCTCCGCCTTTTTTTTTTTTTTTTTTTTTGAAACAAAACTATGTACATTCGAAGAAAATCTAATGACCCGTGACATTCTTTGAATGTCAACACAAAGTCCGTAGATGATATCGAATAATAAAAAACATGACAAAATAACAATATTTTTGGAATTTTTCAAGATTTTCTAATTTTTATGGATTTTTGAAAGTTTTATATTTTTCTCTTTGCTTTTTGTTGGTTTTATAATTTTGTATTTTGGTTTTTTGAATAAATATATACAAAGTGATGGATGAAGAAAGACCTTTTACTACTCTTCTTCCTCTTGAAGACGTTTAAGTGTTTCCGGTTGAAGACTCTTTAGACCAAGTCGTGGGAGGATAAACTCAAAACGTTCTCTAGAAAGAGCTTTGGTGAAGGTGTCTGCTAACTAGTATTCAGTCCTCACAAAATAAAGTTCCACCACACCGTTTTCAACTTGCTCCACGATGAAATGATGTGAATGTCAATATGCTTTGCTCTTGAGTGTTGTACGTTGTTGCATGAGAGAGCAATAATACTTTTATTATCACAATACTGAGAGGATTTTGTTGAATTCAAAGTCATAGTCGAGATAATTGGGATCTCATCCATAGGATTTGAGCACAACAAGATGACATGGCTATGTATTCAGCCTCTGTAGAGGAAATAAGTACTCATTTGCTTCTTTGAAGACAGCTCACAAGATTATCACCCGAAAGCTGAGCACCTCCAGCGTGCTTCGACTTGTATCTTGACATCTGCATGATCGGCATCTGCATAGGCATTAGTAACATACCGGTGTCGTCGATCGGTACCAAAGTCCCATGTTGATGGTACCTTGGAGATACCGAAAGACCCGTTTAACCGCTTCAAGGTGCTTTTTGGTAGGCTTAGCTGATATGTAGCACACATGCAAAGCGGCAGATATGCGGTCTCTTGCTTGTGAGGTACATCAGGGATCCAATCATACACGATATTTCGTTTGGTCTACCATGATCCACGAGTGGTCCTCATCCGGTTTAGTCGCTCAATCATGGGAGTGTCAACGGGGTCACTAGAATCAAATCCAAATTTCTTTAAAATCTCATTTGCATATTTAGATTGATTTATAAAAATGCCTCCGGGACTTTGTGAAATTTGTAATCCCAAGAAAAATGACATTTGTCCCATCATAGACATTTGAAATTTGGAACCCATTTCATTAGAAAAACGATTACATTCATTGGGGTCAGTCGAGGCAAAAATAATATAATCAACATATATTTGAACGTGGATTAAATGTTTGCCTGACTTTCTGGTGAACAATGTCGGATCAATCTGCTTGCTCTTTCTTTGAATCCATTAGATAGAAGAAACTTTGATAGCGTATCGTACTATGCCCTTGGAGCTTGCTTCAAACTGTAAGAGCTTTCTTCAAACGATAGACGTGAGTAGGATGCTCTGGATTCACAAAGCCTTCAGGTTGGCTGACGTATACGACTTCTTTAAGGTCACCGTTAAGAAAAGCCATCTTTACATCCATCTGATAGACTACCATGTTCTTACTTGCAGCATTAGCTAAAAAGATTCTGATTGCCTCGATACGAGCAACAGGAGCAAATGATTCTTCAAAGTCAATACCCTCCTCTTGACGGTATCCTTTTGCAACCAATTGAGCGTTATTCTTTAAAACATCACCATGCTCATCAAGTTTCAATTTGAAGATCCACTTTAGAGCAATGATCATAGCACAATCTGGAGCAGGTACTAATTCCCGTACATCTAGTCGATCAAACTTATGAATTTCTTCTTGCATGGCATTGAACCAGCTGTCTTCATTCATGGCAGTTTTAACATCTTTTGGTTCGACCTTAGAGAGTTCGGAGTTGAAGAAGCACCATAAGGCATCGGTTGCAAGTTGTTTCCGTGTAGATACTGGACGAGAAGGGTTTCCAATGATGTTGTCCAATGGGTGATCATGTGTCTACTTTCTAAGGTGTTCATGTGGTTGTTGTTGAGGAACAGAAGTAGCAGAGTCAATATCTACTGATGAAGATGGTTCGATGATGATTCGAGGAGCAAATATATTTTCAAAAGGTTCATCTTGGATGAGCAAAAGGATTTTCATCATCGCGTGAAACATTTCCATTGTGTACACTTGATGATTGAGGCATTGATGATGATACCGAGTGATCGGCGAAGGTGCTTCTTGACTTAGTGACATGGAAACTGAAGGGTTAACTTCATTGACAGGGATAGGAGCAGCCTCTGATAATGGAATTGACATTTCATTAGCATTTGGCTCAAAGTGTTCATCAAACATTGGATCAAACAATTTCTTTAAATCATCTTCAGATAGAGGTACATAAGGAGCTTGGTGAGGATTTGAAATGAGAGTAGAAGCTGATAGGACTACTTGTTGAAAGTTGAGATACGGGTCCAGGTAATTGGTTTGTCTGGAGCCATTGACCGTCACCTCATCAAACGTACGTGAATTGTTTCCATTATACTTTGGGTTCTTTTGTTGTAGATTTGGTATCCTTTTCTGTTTGGTGCATATCCTACAAAAACTCCAATGTCCGCTTTAGCTTTAAGTTTGCCTAAATCTTGGCCCTCATTAGTTGGATAACACAATGCACCAAACACACGAAGGAATGAGAGAATAGGTTTTCTATTGTGGACAAGTTCATATGGAGTTTTTCCATGAGCAGTGGGAATTAGGGATCGATTTTGAGTGTAGCATGCAGTGGCAATGGCTTCAAACCAGAGAAACATTGGAACCTTTGAGTAAATCAGCATTGTTCTTGCGGCTTCCACAAGAGTTCGATTTCGTATTTCAACTATACCGTTCTGTTGAGGAGTTTGTGGAACACTTCTTTGATGACTGATTCCAACACTTTCATAAAACTCACTAAGTTGTTTATTAACAAACTCAGTTCCATTGTCTGTTCGGATGATTCTGACAGTTTTGTTAAGTCAAACCTGCAGCTGCTTGATAAGTTTGATGATGATATCTGGAGTTTCATCCTTTGTCCTTAAGAACTTAACCGGTGAATCGAGTAATCATCAACCATAACTAACACATATTTCTTCCCAAAGATATTTTGCACTCTCATGGGTCCAAATAAATCCATGTGAATTGTATGAAGAACTTCTGTAACTGAGTTTGTAGGTTTGGGTTTGTGGGCATACTTCTTGCTTTTTCCCAATTGGCATGCTGAACAAAGATGATCATTTTCATACTTTAGTCTAGGTAAACCTACAACTAAGTCCTTTCTGGAGAGATCATTGATGGTGCCGAAGTTCAAGTGTTCCTCTTAAAAGTTCTTTACCATCAAGTTCTCTAACGAAACAAGTATGTTTTCTGAAGGCCACTTCTAGATCAGAATCACAGAATTGACCGACAGAGAATAAGTGATGACCAAGACCTTCTCGTAATATACCGCGGAGATAACACTATCACCGACAACATAATCTCCATAACCCATAATTGCACCGAAATAATCGTTCCCGAATCTACAGATCCCGATGAATTTACTCACGAAGTTCATGAGCGCGACCGGTCTCTAGTCATATGCTTGGCAGCCGAGTCCAGGTACCACAGAACGATTTGAACGATCTACAGTTGAACACAGACAAGAATGGATAACCGGATAATTGGGAACCCCATGCAATAATGGGTTCCACTTGGTTAGTAACAATAATTGGAACACCCACATCAGAAGTAGAAACAATGGAATCATCAAAAATGGATGCAAGTGTAATGTCCGTATTTGACCTATTCAAAGTATGTTCACTTCTTAAGGGAATAGTTCTACCAATAGGCATCCATTTTCTAGTGGGCATTGTCTTAGCAAATTGAGGGCAGAACTCATTAACCTTATGGCGGAGGGTATCCATTGATAACCTATTTTACTAAATATTCTTCCGTGGGTTTCTCTTGTTTTCTAACTTTCTTTCGCCTTTGCCTTTTAGCCTTCTTAGCTTGATTTTTAGCATTAACTGTTTTAAGCGGTCATTTGACAACATTAGACAAAACATTCACACCACATTCATGATTAGTAACAGAAATCAAGCGGTCATCATTACATGGTTTGCAAATAGTAGCAGATTTCGAATTAATTACAGTACGCTTATAGCTAATACTAGAATCAACACGATTCGTTTTATTCAACTCAAACTTAATATTCCTAGGGTGATCTTCTACTCTCTTCCAATGCACACTCTTAGCTTGCGAGGTCCTATTGATGCAGGTTTTACTGACCAGGTCTTAATATTTATAGTGTCTCGCTATACCTATGGTCTACCCTAATGCACTATGGGCAGTGTACCCGGTCGTGTGTAGTGTAGTAAATGGTAAAGCCGAGGTCGTCTCAAGAGCTATGTGTGTCGGATAATTACTAAGTCTAATTGTCACAGAATATAAATGCTTTGATAGGGTTTTAATTAATTAAACTACTAATGCAGAATATAAAAGTAAATAAATGGTAGAAAGGAAATCAATAGAGGAATAGTGGTGCTAACCTAGTTAATCCTCCTAACTAGTTATGTCTACATCTACCTACTTCCAATTACTTCAGGTGGGGTCAAATTCGAGAGGACGGCATTTGGTCAATTACTAACTATCGGCAAGATGCCACCACAGGAGAAATCAGAGCCTTCACGTCATAAGTCATGTTGTTCTCGGTCCCATAAGTCGAGCCATTAAGTACCGCTACATGCTAGAGTCTAAATAGTGAGTGCCCGGCCGTTAGGAACTTAGACACTACACCCCCCAATTCTTAAGTTCATCCAAACGATAGGTGATCAGTTGGTCAAATCGCACAAGTAGAAAGGGTCGTCAGTTGGTCATATCTTACCCTTCCCGTCTCAGTCCGCTCACCTAAGGTCAGTTGGTCATATCTCCTAGGCAATTGGCCTCTATCGCCATTCAAAACTACCGAACTAGGGGTGACTACCAAAGAACTATGCATGCATACACTTAGAAATAATTGTACGGAAGTAAAGGTAAACGCAAACAAAACAATTAAGGAATCATAATTAGGCTAGCACCAAAGGGTGCTTAGCCGCTCATATTAATCATGCACACCAATTCAATATTCAAGGGTATGAAATACATGAATTGAAAGTAAAAGAAATAATAAACGCTAAAGCTTATCATAATAGTGTGACTTCTCCCTGGAAACAGACTCCGTATGCTTCCCTAGACCTCCTTGAGCTTTTCCCGTTCTCGAGTGTTGTGTGTGTGGAATGGGATGATTAGAAATGATGGAATTCGTAGGGTATTTATAGGCCAGTGCGGGTTACTGGTAACCCGTAGAGGGAGTTACGTCGTAACCTTCTATTTCTCCGTAAATGCACTAGATCTGCTAGTTACGGCGTAACCTAATAAGTGGTTACGCCGTAGTCTTCAATAAACTCGGTTACGTCGTAAGTGTAGCAGTAGTATCAGCGGCGTGGAACCTCTTTTGACCTAATGGAGTTACATCGTAACCTTTGGGTGGAGTTACGCCGTAACCTCTTGATAAGTTTGACTTTTTGGTCACGCAATAGTTACGGCGTAATGTGAGAGATGAGTTATGCCGTAACTTCTTCAAAATAAGCATACTGTGATAAATCTTTAGTAACGTTTCCATTTCCGCGTCTCTTTAACTCCAATGCTCGTAATTTACCTGAAAGTGTAAAACAATGGAAAACAAGCGTAAATCCATATAAATAACGAGCATTACCAGGGGAAATTGACACTTAATAATCAGGACTATTTGATGTTATCAAATATCCCCCCACTTGAACTCTACTTGCCCTCAAGTAGACCTTATTAGATAGATTCCTATAAAGATATCTCCCAAAACACTGGAAAATATGAGTTTACAAATCCCTTATGCTAGAATAAAACAAAGCCGAACACCTCACAAAATGGGAACAAACACTCAAATCTCTCAACTATTCTAAGTGTCAATTTCGGGGTGATCACTCATTCCACAGTCATAGCATGTATTCTATCATAATCTTGGCGGTTACACAAATCTCCACCACTAGAGTTAAGGGCTAAACAATTCTCGAAGGCAATATGGGTAGACACGACAAAGGTTAAGGGGTGACTCGTCATTACTAACATGTCACGGCGAAGTGGACAAAATCAAGGATACATGACCAAATCCATGGCCAAGACACCAAAGATTGCTCGCTGCATCACCTAGACATGCTTCATGACTAAAGGGTAGGATAAGACATGGGATATATAATTGGTGTAAAATGAAAAACAAGCGGGTAGTCTATATCTATAACTAAGTCATCACCACTTACCGTCCGCCCAAAGTTCAAGCTTAGAAGTCTAGAGACCGGATCATGAAATGCAAGGTAGATGTGTCATTAGGGGACGTCGTGATGGGCACACTGCCTTTTCTTCTTAGGTTGGTATAACTCCAACTCCAATCTTCAAATGTGACCGAGAATGGCTCCTCGATACTAAACAATAAAGCTCATACTATAGTGCTTATAACATCGCACTTTACAAAATCATAACTCAATCAACTATATATATATATATATATATATATATATATATATATATATATATATATATATATATATATATATATATATATATATATATTTATATATATATATATATTTTGAACATAACATGATAACATAACATCCCCCCACTTGAGATGAACAATGGGAATTCGAGGGGTCTTCAATAATCTTCATAATTGTTGTGTAGATAAGCGTGATTTCCAAACCTTTCCACTCGAACCTTGAACTTAGGCAAATGATGAATTCCCAATTACAAATAAAGACTCTGAGGGTAGGCTAAGGTGTGGGTGTTATGAACAATATATTGGGGTGACAAAATGAAAGGAATGGCTCATAAGGGTGTATCTAGGGGTATCTTGCACTAAAGGGGAGTGCAACAAAAGGTTTCACATGGGGGTCGAAAAGTCGAGGTGACTAATCGATAGACTCACAATGGTTGGCTTTTTGGGTGATAATCCTATAATACTGCCCTAAAAGCTGAAAAGTCCAAATACATCGAGCTAACTCAACATACCTCGTCTATGGTCTGATGCAAAGGCCAAGTTCTAAAGTTTACAAGCTACCGGCGCACTCATAATTTGGTGGATTTGGGGTAAAATATTGGAAACAGATAAGGCTAATCTCACCATGTAATATCAAGGGTTGTATATGCTCGGCTAAGGTCTAATCTAGTTAGGTTCGGAAAAACATGTCAAAATTTTAAAAATGGCATAATTTTTCAAAATAAACTAGAAAAATGAGGGACAAATAAAGTCAAGAGATAATTCTACTCCCGTCCGCCCACTTGAATTGTACAAAGTCCCTTTTGTACTAGGCATTAAAATAAATGTGAAGAGAAAGGTAGAATTAGAGCGAGAACTTCCCTGAAATTTGCTCCATAAAAGAAGAAGGCCCTTGAGAAAGGATCGTGCCTTCGTTTAAGCGTCATGAACAAACTTCAATCCACAAATCACAATACCGAAAAGCATAATTCTAAAAAAAAAAAATAAAATGAAAAACAAGCGTAACTCACTTTAGGAATCACGGTTGCATTTAGCGAATGCAACAAGCCTTTTAAACCACTTGGTGTCCCAAGTGAACGAGTGAAGTCTCGTGAGGGTTTACAGGGAACACACCTACAAAGTTCATTTAAAACTAATACAAGGTTACTGTGTTTTAAAATGAAAGTATTAAAGCGAGAGGAGGATTTCGTCGTAACTCTATGAGAGTTACGCCGTGGCGGCAAAACTGGTATGAGCGGTGGGCGAATAGTTCTGGCGTAACCGGAGATGGTATTACGCAGTAATTGGTAATGCATCAAGAATTTCTGCGAAAATGATGGTTACGGCGTAATCACCAAGATGAGTTACGCGTAACTCGTTCTCGACAAGCTACGTGCAGATAATTACTTCATTGTCTCCGCAAAAATGGTTAGAAAACACAAAACCCAACAGAAAGGAAATAAAAACAAAAGAAAGGGATAATTTGGGTTGTCTCTCGAAAGAGCACTTTTCTTTATTAATGAGTCTTTAAGTTAGACTCAGAGCCGTGGGCTACCAGTGTTTGTCCGCCATCTGGTGGGTGGCAATCTCTCCATGCCACCGGTGATCAAATTCTCATCCCGTTTGTATCCATCTCCAAGTTCTAAACACCCTAAGTAAAAAATTTTGATCTTTTGGTAGGGGTGATCAAAACCTTTGGCCTTATCTTCTTCACTAATACCAAGCAGCGGTCTAGCATAACTCAATTGTCTTTTAGTCCAATTTTTTAAGTTTTTGACAGTCCTTAGCATTTTGAAAACAGTTTTATCATCGCCATTCTTTAACCAAACCAGTCCTTCCTTCTCGTTTTTATCAAGCCCAGATATTTCTTTAAAGGGTTTTCCAAAAATCACCCCAGTCAGCCCATCTACCACGAATTCGCTAACATCATCCAAAACCACAAAGTCAACTAGAAATGAGTGTGTTCCTACAAAAACTCGTATGTTTGTTGCTATCCCGAGGAAGTTGTTCCCTTTGTAATCAAGCTCTTTTTCCGTAACCTGGTTGTAGCATTCCTTAGAGATAATGTTGACTGGGGAATTTGTGTCGATAAATGGGTGAAAATCCATGAACCCAATTTTGCATGAGATCTTCAGATAGTGGGGATTTCTATGATGGATTCATGCCCCCATCTTATAAAACTGTGGTTGGTCCGATTGCAATAATGTTTTTCGAGTTGTCTTGCCAATGGGTCATCTCGACATCACTAGAGGTCTTGACGACTTAATCCTAAGTTGTCTTCTTCCTCAAAATTCACGAAAACATCAAAATCCTTCCCCGAGTCAACCTCTCCAGGATTCGGGGGGTCGCTAAGAAACTTTTCAAGGGATTCACTAAAATCCCCCACTGGGTCAATTGCACACACCTTCTCCGGGGTAGACAAATGTTCGTTAGGTCCGAATGTAGCGATCTCTCCATTAGCTTCCAGAGTCAATTTTCCGGCAAAGACATCCACTTTAGTGTGACAGTAGCAAGCATGGGTCTTCCTAAAATGAAAGGTATCCTATTGTCTTCCGGTATATCAAGAATCACAAAATCTACTGGGAAAAGGAATCTCTTTATCTTCACTAATACATTTTCAACAATACCTAATGGCGATTGCATGGATCGATCGGCCATTTCAATTTTCATTTTGGCCAGTTTTAAGTTGCCAATTCTCATACGCAAAAACATCGAACGAGGCATTATACTAATACTAGCTCCAAGATCTTCCAGGGCCTTACACATGTTCAGGCTCCCGATATAGCAAGGGAGAGTAAAGCATCTTGGATC